>JAECWU010000806.1:0-346710 GCA_018150985.1 Chymomyza costata | reverse complement strand
TGCAACACATGACTAAAAGTATAAAAAATCTCCTGTAAAATTTGCGGAGCTTGGAGCACTCTATTGTAAAGGTGTTATAAAATCGATCTAGCTGCCTTGGACCTACAAATTTTTTTTCTGCTATGGTATGGTGGTAAAACTAAAAACTTGTTACGGATTTTTCGTTTGTTTATTAAGATCTCGTATCCAAATTTGACATTCGCAAGTTTTTTTTAGTTCCCAAACACTGTACCAAATTTGATCAAAATTGGTTGAGTATATCATATAGCCCCCATACATAGGACTTATCGGTCAAAAAAACGTATTTAGTGCGAAATTCGTCTTTTTTGTTTGTTTATGAAGTTATCGCAGCCAAATTTGGCAATCAAATATTTTTTTTTTTAGTATTTGAGAAATAAACCGAATTTGATTGCAATATGACGGTACATGTTATCTCAAATTCTTGTAAACCCAAATTTAACGTAGGCATTTTTGAAAAATTCATGCCGTTGCGTACGTTACATACTTTATGATACATATTTTTTTTTAAACTGCCGTACAAACACATACTTTTTTTTATTTTCTTAAAAGGCACAACAAACTTGCTTAACCAAGCTAGTTCGATAAAAAGAAATAAAAATCCAAAAAAATCTAAATTAAAAAAATTGTTTTCCGTTGCGTACGTTACATGACGTATGCCTAACTTTACTTAACAATATTTATTGTTTTGAATATTTATTTAAAGATTTTTTTATTTATTAATAAAAAATTAGATTTATTTTATGTTCCAATCAAAATATATCACATATTTTGATTTTTTTTTGCCCTTTTATGATTATCTAAAAAATGTCTTTTTTTGGAAAAAAAAACCAAAATTTTAAGGTTGTTTTAGGTGATTAGCTACCATTTATAAATATATCACCGAAAACCTTAACTCTTTATATATTTTGAAGGTTGGATATATACTCTATTATTCAATTAACAAATATATATAGTTTTTACAACTTTAAAGTTGTGCCACTTGGTAACGATTTTCTGGGATATACCCATATGTAGTATAACCCTGATATCAAAAAAATAAAATAAACTTATCTCTCGTAGTAAGGGATCTTATCTGAAAGTTAAGTTGCTCTAGCTCTTACCATCTATGAGATTTCATACAGAAAGACAAACAGACGGAAATGGGTATATCGACTTCTCTAGTCCTGATCATACTTTTCATGCAACTATTAAGCTGTAATAATATATACATATAAATATATTGCGATACTATACATATTTATATTATACTAATAACATAAAAGCTTGGCGTTGCATTATCCCTAGGAAAAAATAATAATATAAATAATTAATAAAACGGCACTCAATTTGCACATGTTTTAATCATTAATTTGAATTTTCTCCTTTGGTATATTATGAGTTTTTATTGCGATTACGATATTGGTGTCGATAAGCGACACAACTAAATAATAGAAGAATTTAATTTGCAAATACATATGCTCAAACCTCCAAGATGTGTATGATTACTATCTTTATTTAATATTAAACGGAGTGCATTAAATTACATTTTACTATATTTTCTTTTTTTGTTTCGAGCTTCAATAGATTTTACGGTGATATGACTTGTTACAGTTCTGGCGTTGTGGCTTTAAGTCCGTGTTGGAAACGGTCATAAGTTCAGATATCGTTTCTGGCGTTAAGTCATGCCACCTTTTTGGCGACACAAAAAGTACATTATACTTATTGCTTTCTATTAATAAGCATTTTGTCTTAACGACAATTAATTAGTGCATTGCGTTTATATATGCTGCACTAAACTTGTATGGCCATCCAAACTAGTGGATACCCTCTAATAGATGCGAATTGGTAAATCAATTTCTAAAGAGCGGTATATGTGTTGGGTTAAGCTTAATTTCTTTAAACAGTTAAATATCTCAGGTATATTTTGTTGAAATTGATTTTTTTCCCTCTGCACTTAGGAAGTTGGTTACGCCAAGAGAAAGGGCATAAAAT
Source organism: Chymomyza costata (assembly GCA_018150985.1). NCBI lineage: Eukaryota > Metazoa > Arthropoda > Insecta > Diptera > Drosophilidae > Chymomyza > Chymomyza costata. The sequence goes on along the minus strand of JAECWU010000806.1, from coordinate 344,718 downwards.
ATTCAGCACACCCGCTTATGAGAGCGTGGCTAAGCGGTGGCTGAAAGCTTAGGGTCACCGCCTCCGCTTTGCGCTATGTCCGTCGTTGGAGTATAAGATCAGCTGTCTTCTTCATGTGGCGTCAACCAGACGCACACGCAAAAAGCCGAGAATTTTACAATAACAAAATACACACAGTGTGCGCTTTTATGGCCCTACTCGAGGATGCGTAGGCGACCGGAACGGTAGTTTTTATGACGATCGCCGGCGACGCGCCGAGTTTACAAAAAGAAAATACACACAGGTGTGCCATCGCTCGACTCGCAGAATTTTCAAAAACAAAATATCGAGATTCCCTTGTGGGACCGTACCGTACTTTTTTTTTTGATGTTGTTGTAGGGCTCTTTCCGTTATTTTTCGTGCCCACCGCTGATTATAATTTATATTCGGGGGTGCCACAGAAATCTTTAACCATTTTTGCAACGCTTTCAAACCAAACCTTTGAAAGGTGCCACAGAAACATCAAAGATTTCATTTTTCGAACAATTAACTTCGAATGTTTTTGCTTTTGCAAGAATGGCAGCAAAGAGTTGCTACTTTGCACAAATTATTTTAGAACATTTGGACACTCATTTAAATAAATGTTTATTAACAGTGATCCAAAAAAGTTATTCTTTATTACATTAAGCGATAGTTTTGCAGAGAACTTTGCATCATTTTGTTTTCCATTTGTACAAAATAAATTTAAATGAATTTTGAATATTTCTACCGCCCAATACAAGAGTTTGTATGACAACCCTACGGATCAACAGCTGTCATCAGCGTTGTGAATGGCAAATTTCATTTGTTTACATTTGCAAATATGCACGCAAGTAGAAAATAATTTTTAAAATGCCTATTGAGGGATTATTAGCTATTGAGGCTTTACAAAAAACACATAAACAAAGTCGAGCGAAGAGGTCGAAGATCCTCTAGATCGCTTTAAAGCTGTCATACAGTCCAGCAAAGGTTGCACTGCGCTAAACAAATGAAGAGAAATTTTTAATATAAAACACACGCTGATGAAAGCAATAATGCACTTAAAACGACTCTAGATTAAATTATTCTCATTTTTTTTAATTTTCAAATGCTGTTATTGCTAAAATGCTAAAGTATTGATATTCACAACCATGCCTTACGCGCTGTTCACTGCCACCTTTGGAGAAAAAGGAGGCATAATGACAACTTAGTTAAAATAAAAAAAAAAAAATACGATTTTTAAGCTTTCATTTAACATCAAAAACATCTATTTATGTTCCAAAATAATTACTTCGAAATTATTACTCCTTAGCTCGAAAAGATTTTGCACGTTGACACAGAATGGCATATGTACCAAAGATCTTAATAAAGATTTTGTTAGAATTAAAATCATGAATTAAAACATTAGATTTATCAAAGCATAAAGATACAGAAGAATCAGAAATTGAATAACCTTTCAAAATAAGAATTACTTTCTTTGAATAAATTAGTTTTTATGGGTGAATTTAATTAAATCTCATGCAATTTTGGCAAAGATTTTTAAAACGTTGCGAATCACCAAGAATTGGAATTGCAAAGAAATTAACAAGAAATGGTTTTCTGTGGCACCCCAGATAATATCCGATAGAAATTATTAATAGATAATATACAAAAAAGAGGTAGTCGGCAGAGGCTAGATTGAGATACAGATCCAAGAACTTTTTCATCATTCAATTGATATTTTGAAATGATTCCTAAAAAAATTCAAATAGTCTATATTAAGTTTGGGTAAGCCGAAAATGAATGTAACATACAGAAAGAGACGACGGAGACCCCAAAAGCTACCTAAAGTATGATCAGGGTAACTAGAGAAGTCGATATGCCCATGTCCGCCTGTCTGTCCGTCCGTCCGTATGAACGTCTAGATCTCAGAGATGGTAAGAGCTAGAGCAACCAAACTTTCAGATAAGATCCCTTATTAATCCATAGGAGACAAGTTTATTTTATATTTTTGATATCGGGGTTACATTATATAGCTCCCATAGGGGTGTTTCAGAGGACCTCGAAAAAAAGCAAAAGTTTTAGATGGATAATTCGTTTGTTTATGAAGATATCATAACCAAATTTGGCAATCGGAAGTTTTTTAGAGACCCCCAGCACTGTACCAAATTTTATCAAAATCGGTTGACTATATCATATAGCTCCCATAGGATCGATCGGTCGAAAAAATATTTTTTGGACTAAATTCGTTGTGTTTCGTTTGTTTTTTGAAGATACCGTAACCAAATTTGGCATTAAGAAGTTTTTTTGAGTATCCAAGCACTGCACTAAGTTTGATCAAAATCGGTTGACTATATCATATAGCTCCCATAGGAACGATCGGTCAAAAAAACGCTGTTTTTACAAAATTCGTTGTGTTTCGTTTGGTTTTGAAGATATCGGAACCAAATTTGGCAGTCGGAAGTCTTTTAAAGTTCCCGATCAGTGTACTAAATTTGATCATAATCGGTTGACTATATCATATAGTCCCCAAAATTTTTTGGTGCAAAATTCGACTGATTTCTTTTTATACCCTGTACCGTATGGTACAAAGGGTATATTGTGTTTGTGCAAGCCGAAAATGTATGTAACGTACAGAAGGAGTCGTCGGAGACCCCCCAAAGTTACCTAAAGTATGATCAGTGTGACTCGAGAAGTCGATATACCCATGTCCGTCTGTCCGTCTGTCCGTCTGTCTGTCTGTCCGTCTGTCCGTCTGTCCGTCTGTCCGTCTGTCCGTCTGTCCGTATGAACGCCTAGATCTCAGAGATGGTAAGAGCTAGAGCAACCAAACTTTCAGATAAGATCCCTTGTTAATCCATAGGAGACAAGTTTATTTTATTTTTTTGATATCGGGATTACATAATATAGCTCCCATAGGGGTGTTTCAGAGGACCTCGAAAAAAAGCAAAAGTTTTAGATGGATAATTCGTTTGTTTATGAAAATATCATAACCAAATCTGGCAGTCGGAAGTTTTTTAGAGATCCCCAGCACTGTAGCAAATTTTATCAAAATCGGTTGACTATATCATATAGCTCCCATAGGATCGATCGGTCGAAAAAATGTTTTTTACAAAATTCGTTGTGTTTCGTTTGGTTTTGAAGATATCGGAACCAAATTCGGCAAGAGGAAGTTTTTTAGAGTTCCCAAGCACTGTTACAAATTTGATCAAAATCGGTTGACTATATCATATAGCTCCCATAGGACTAATCGGTCAAAAAATAGTTTTTTCTACAAAATTCGTTGCGTTTCGTTTGTTTGTAAAGATATTGTTAGCAAATTTGGCAGTAAGAAGTTTTTTAGAGTACCCAAGCACTGCACCAAGTTTGATCAAAATCGGTTGACTATATCATATAGCTCCCATAGGAACAATCGGTCAAAAAAACGCTTTTTTTACAAAATTCGTTGTGTTTCGTTTGGTTTTGAAGATATCGGAACCAAATTTGGCTGTCGGGAGTTTTTTATAGTTCCCAATCAGTGTACTAAATTTGATCAAAATCGGTTGACTATATCATATAGTCCCCATAGGACCGATCGGTCAAAAAAATTGTTTGGTGCAAAATTCGACTGATTTCTTTTTTTTATGAAAACATCGTAACCAAATTTGCCAAATAAAATATCTTTTGGAGGTTTTAAGCAATGTGTCGGACTTAATTGCAATGTGGTGGTACAGGGTATCCCAAAGTCGTCTGCGCCCGACTTTAACGTACGCCATCTTTTTTTTATGAAAACATCGTAACCAAATTTGCCGAATATAATATCTTTTGGAGGTTTTAAGCAATTTGTCGGACTTAATTGCAATGTGGTGGTACAGGGTATCCCAAAATCGTCTGCGCCCGACTTTAACGTACGCCATTTTTTTTTAATTAATTTTTTTAGCTGCAATGTCAGTGTCCAAGCGTGCACTTTTTTATTATTGCGTTTTAACGAAAACAAATCTATTTGTTTTTACTTGTCTTCATATTATTGCGAATTCACTTCTGGCGTATTTCCTGCCCACGTCACATTAATATATAAACTGTTTTGTATATTTTAAATAAAGGGTCATTAATCTTTTGGTTTCTTTTTCAATAGGGTTTTTTTGATAAATTCCGAGTGAGTAGTGTCAAGTTGCCATGTGATTTTATTCAGTTTTCATTGCCATTTCATCATGGAAAGACTTACACCCGAACAACGTTTACAAATCGTATAATTATATTACGAAAATTCGCATTCTGTAAAGAATTTTTTTCGCGCGCTAAGGCCATTTTATTAAACCATGATCGAGTGATATCACACCGTTAGACTTTTTCCTTTGGGGCTACGTGAAGTCTAGTGTTTGTGGATAACCCACTACGGTTGAAGCATTAACCGTGTTATGCGCGAGATACCGCCGATTATGCTCGAACGCGTCATCTGAAATTGGAACCTCCGCATGGACGAGCTACGGCGCAGTTGCGGCCAAAATGAAAGGTGGAAAAGTGAATGGCAAGAATGGTTCTTTCTAATGATAATAAATATAAAATATATAGCGAACATAGATTCTAGTAAGAGGCAAAATATCATGTATTAAAGACGCGAAAAATTCAGGAGACATGAAACAAAATGGAACAAGGTCGCATGTGAGAAAATATTAGGTTAGGGAAATGAAAACGTGATTTAGTAAAAGGTTAAAGTCCGGGACTAGGATAGAGACGATTATATAAGAGAATAAAGTGAAGCGAATAAAAAGTTTTAAAAAGAAATTAAAAGTTGTTAATAATTACAAACATATGTGCTCAAGTGTCGCGAGAGTGATTGAACGTCATAGTGCATGCTACCATTCCTATTCCCCACTTTCCTTCTGCATGTATTATAAACCGAGCGGGCTTCGCCACACTGGTGCAATATATGCTGGCCCTATTGTTGGTACGCGTGGTCTCGCCCGCCGTGCACAAAACTCCCACCTTAATCGCGCCTAGATACGGTCAAGAAGGCCTTGCCCATTGGCATAGTCTGTGGCGATCAACCGAGAGCACATGGTATTGAATTATATTTTCAGTCTCAGCCCAGCAGAATCGTCGAAGTATAGGCGACTGTTAACCCCCCTGCGCCGCCCAGCGTCTCAGCAGACTACAAATTACTTGTAAGTCGGCCCTGGCTTAGACTGAGTTATACCCCAGGACAAGAACATCCGTACAATGTATCTTTTGCCACGCATCATAAAGACACTGCCAGAGATGAGGACCCCATCATACCAAACGCAATCCCAAAACATAACAGAAGCACCGCCATGTTTGAATTTTGGCGCGATGTACTCGGATTTGAGCTTCTCAATTAACCAATTTTCATATTTTTTGGCATATGCTACTCATTTCATTTGATTATCGTTATTCTTTTTCCTCGCAATCGCCGTTTGACCGTATTCAAAGAAATCGGCGCGGCCAATATCTGATTGACTTCGGATATGGATTTTGAAAAGTGGTTATTCTCGCTTTTGGATGTATTTCTTCTTTTTCCTCTCCTTTTTTCGAATATCGTCAATGTTAATAGAGCTACATATATTCACTCAATTTTATTCGATACTAGTTTATGAATTATCCACTACACAGACTTAATGTCAAATATACCGTCAAGGCTGGATCATAATTAAATTGATCCGGATGCCTTCGGTCAATCATAAAGTTGTTATTCATTCATAGATTCAATTCATGGCAATAGTTGGAGACGATCGAGATTCGTGAGTAACAACGTTATGGAGAAAATGGATATGACCTCAGACTCAAAATGACAAATCCTTTAGCTTAGAACTTTTCAGACTGAAATGAGCTTAGTCCGCTTCTCGACATCAATATTTTTATTAATTGGCAATGAATTTTTATTCATACCGATAAATGTTACGTGAAAGAAAAATCACATTGTTAACTGTCAAAGACTATTTTACTAATATGAAAAAATCGAAACTGAACGTTTGAATTTCGTTAGAATCAATCAGCAAGAATAACGTTCGCATACATACATTTGCGAGATGCAATAAAAAGAGACGATGATCTTGGTCGAGTGATAATTTTACCATCAACGCAAGCAGGTTGTGTTTCATTAATTTATTTTTTTATTAACTTCGACTTTTTAGCCGAAGGCCTAAGATGCCAGTGCTTGAAACAAGTTACCTTTAGTTTTTAAGCTAATTTGTAACTATTTAATACATAAATAAACTTCGACTTTCATAATTTCTGTACTTTTTAAAAGAAAAGTACCTACAAGTATACCTACATTCAATTCGGTTCCAATTGAATTTTACAATAACTTACGAAAAGTTTAATGCTCCAATTCGTCATAATTTTTCCTTCAGTTAGAGTTTCTTGGAGCCCGTTAATAGGCAAGGTGACGGTGGTCAAGAAAAGGTCCGCCAGGTCTACTAGTATGGTATAAAAAACTTTATATTCAACATTTTCAAATGATTTAATTACTTTGGAATAAGAAAACGAAATGGCATACAATTGTAAAAAGCCGCTTTTTTTTTATCACCACGGCGATTATGTCTGTTAGGTGTTACTGGTCAAAAAATTCAACAGCAAGGTTATTTCCCACAAATTCTACTGTGAGAAAAGAGGTAGATATAAAACTTCGTTTAAGATATTAATCTGTCCCGGTAATATGTTTATCTTTTGGCAGTTCCTTTTGCTACACACACATTTGGACGTGCTCCGGAAAAAGAGTCCAAATATCCCCAAAGAGTAGTATAGCTTTAATTAAATTCAATCGTAAAATGTACAGCTGTGCTAACAATGAGTAAGGGAAATATGAGCAGGTAGCAAGAGAAAAAAATTCGCATTTCGGAGAATGCTAAGCCGAAAACGAATAAAACTTATTCGTTTTGGTTTTTCGTTTTCCGCAGCACGGCCAATTGTTACAAAAAAACAACCGATTTTACGGTAATTGCAGTTTTTTCGTAAAACACCAAAAACCAAATGGAAAGTTTAACCCTTGAGATGTCATTATGATTTGACTTTTTCGACCTATGGACTAGATTTATTTAGTTCTATTAGATGCATAATTTAATTGTCATCAAATTCTAAAAAATACGACTACGGTTGGTAGCAACAAGCCAAATTATTAAATAAGTTGCACCCATAGATTCGGTATCTGATGGGACCATAGATTTACCGGCTTACCTGAAAAGTTTGATGGTTCGTCAAAGAATACATAACAATGAAATCATGTCCATTTTTTATGTAGAGATCCCTCATTGATGCAAACTGCTCCGTTCCAGCAGTATCCAATATTTCTAATACACAGGGCGAACTGTCTACCTGCAAAAAAAAAAAAAATATATTAATTTGCATTTTAGTTCAAAGATAAATCACTTATTCCTATATGTAAAGAGGGTCATCAATCATGAGGTTGTTTTTTTTTAAATGCAAAACACAAAAATTACAAATGAATCGGAAAATCGTAATTGTCAATAGAAAGAACCATTCTTGCCATTCACTTTTTTAAAGATAATCGCTTTCAAATGTTGGCCGCAACTGCGCCGTAGCTCGTCAATGCGGAAGTTCCAATTTTCGATGACTCGGATAACACGGGTAATGTTAGCCTCTAATGCTTTCGATGACGCGATCGAACATAATCGGATAACACGGGTAATGTTAGCCTCTAATGCTTCAATCGTGGCTGGCACATCCACAAACACTTTAGACTTCACGTAGCCCCAAAGGAAAAAGTCTAACGGTGTGATATCTCACGATCTTGGTGGCCAATTCACCGGTCCGGAGGGTGAATTAATTGTTCACCGAATTGGTTCCATAAAATGACATTCTTTACAGAACGCGAATTTTCGTTATACATTGTACGATTTATAAACGTTGTTCGAATGTAAAACTTTCCATGATGAAATGGCAATGAAAACTGAATAAAACACATAAACTATTGAAAAAAAAAAAACGTCAAGATTGATGACCCTTTATTTCATAGCTCCCATAGGGGTATTTCAGGGGACATCGAAAACAAATTTTTAGATGGATAATTCCTTTGTTTGTAAAAATATTATTCCATTTAAAGGCTTTAATATGTCTCTGTTTTTCTTCTTTGTTTTTGTTTTTCTTAATTTGTTTACATTATTATCTTTATATTTCGTTTTTGGTTCCTCTTATGATTTTGTTTACTTTAACCCTCCGTTTGGCACATGTTCCGATAACCTTTCCATACAAATGTATGGGAATTGTCGATTTTGGACGTGCATTCACAGTCATTTATATCACCACAGGTATAAATTTTGCATTACTTCTTTTACTTAATGTCTTTCGCATATGTTCAATTTGATCTACAGGTAAAAAAAAAAAACCTAGGTAGAAAATGGTTAAAACACAGGTACAAATTTTTTGTTTTTTTATGCATTTTACGGTTTATTTTGAAGATGATTATGTATATAAATTAATAATTTTGATGAATTGACAATAGTATTCGTCTTATTCATTAAGTCGTTTTTAGGAAAAGTCAGAAAATTGCAAGATGATTGCTCAATTAGAAGTGTGTTAAAAATACAATTTAAAATGAAAAGGGTCTGGCTGGACCCATGTGCCAAACGGAGGGTTAAGCAATATAATTCCAATCTTCCCAATCTTCTGGTAAAACCTATGATGCTAAGTCCTAGAAAATTTACTTACAAATTATTTCAATTACAAAAATATTCTGTTAATCTGGGGTGCCACAGAAAACCGTTTCTTGTCAATTTCGCTGCAATTCCTATTCTTGTTGGCACAGACATGATTTTCAACGGTTTCAAAATCTTTGACAAAATTGCATGAGATTTGATTAAATTCACCAACAAAACCAATTTTATTCAAAGAAACTGTTACATATTTGAAAAGGTTATTCAATTTCTGAATGATCTGTATCTTAATGTTTCGATAAATATAATGTTTTAATTCATGATTTTCATTTTTGCGAAATGTTTATTAAAATGGTTGGTACATTTGCAATTCTGTATCAACATGCAAAACCTTTTCGAGCAAAGGAGTTGCCGCCTAGTTGCTGTACTAAATAATAATAATTCGAAGTTATTATTTTGGCATATTGTTGAATGAAAGTTAAAAAATTGCTTTTATTATTTTAACTAATTTTTCGTTATGAAGTGCGCCGAATTTAATGCATAATCAAATAAATAAGTGCAGTGCACCTTTTTCTCCCAAGGTGGCAATGTACGGTACATGTACAATGTACATGTTACGCATGGCTGTGAATGTCAATAACTTTTACAGTTAGTTCAAAAACTAAAAATTAAATTCAATATGTAAGTAAAAATTTATTATTATTACTATTATCATTTAGATTATATTAATTTATTTTATTTCCAGGGGAAAGCATAGAAGTCCACAACAGGATGAAATTTTCGTTAAGTTTATGGAAAAGCATGTAGACATGGCTAAAGGCATCACTCGTGGTGACAGGGTGGCAGTAGCGGCGGCTTGGATAGAGCTAGCCGATGTACTTAATGCAAATGGACCACCCACCAAGTCGGCAGAGGAATGGCAACGCGTAAGAATAACTAAATTTACACATGCTTACTTTATAAAAAATCATTTGCAGGCTTGGAGGGATTGGAAGCAGGCTATTTAAAAAAAAATAGGGGAGAACAAAAAAGAAAATCGGACCACTGGAGGCGGGCCATATCAACAAAAACAAGTGTCGCCTATAGAAGAGGCAATAGCCGCAATCCTCAAGCTCCACCAGGCGGTGGATGTGATAGGTGCAACAAAAGCGGTTGGACAGCAGGCAGAAATAAGTTCTGAGCTGTTGCCAGAAGATGCTGACATGGAAAGTAATTGTTTTTCTATATTTATTCACATACCAGCATATAATCAACCATTCATTATGTTTATAAATACACTTTTACAGAAAGTCCACAAAAGGCTAGGAGACTAGATGCTGATGCTGCAGGGACGTCTCAGCAGTTGACGGAGAAACTCGTCAGCACCGCAGCATCAGCCAGTGGACGGAAGGGCGATTCCTTGGCATCCCTTGTAGCTGAAGAAAATGCGACACTACAAAATATATTTGGGGAGTTGTAGCAATTAAAGATTGCTACGGAAGGTGGCGCCCAGGCGCTGGTGGCATTAGGAGGCGATTTGCGCAACCTTATGGAGCAGCAATTAGAAGAAAAAATAGGCATGATGAAGCTTTAGAATCAAACTTAAAAACTTAAATAAAACATAAATTGAAATTTTTTTATTTAAACAAAAATAAGTATGTATTGAATAAAAAGTAAATGTAACAATTTTTGAAAACAAAAGAGCGTTTTATTTTATTTAACGTCTTTGTATACTATTGGCAATTTCATTTCGAATAGCAGCTCCACTTCCAACAGGGTCCGTCAGGTCAGCGCTGCAAATATCGTCAACACTTGCGTTATTGTTACCATCAGTGGGAGGATCATAATCAAATTGTGCTTCATTTCGCTGGCGGCATATGTTGTGCAATGCGGGTCATACAATAGACAGTCCTGAAGCACCCTAAATCGACTTTTGAGGACACCGATTGTCCGCTCCACAACGTTTCGGGCTGATGCATGCCGAAGATTAAGCAAATGTTGGTTTGTTCCTGGCACTGGACTTCTGTATGGAGTCAACATACATATATGGCTCCAAAGGGTATCCGGAGTCAGCGAGAAGCCAACTGCTTCTAAAGCCACTGTCGTACTTTTGCTTTAAAAATTCCCGAGCCTCGCTCATGTTCCATGCGAAGGAGTCATGAGTTGCGCCAGGCATTGTTGCATTCACATATAGAAATCGAAGATCAAAATCGCAAATCTTTTAAAATAAAAACTATTAAAAAAAAGCAACGACATTTTGGTAACAAATAGCACGGATACGCACAAACATAATTTAAACACGAAATACAAGAAACGGGACCTTTAAACTGATTTGTGTCCTACTTACAATCATTGCATTTATACTAAAATATCCTTTCCGATTTAAAAACTGATGTTCGGCATCCTTTGGCTTCATTATTTTCACATGAGTGCCATCAATGCACCCTATAACGCCTGGAATGCCGAACTTTCCGTAGAAGTGTGCCTTTGATTTTAATATCCTATCCGCATTTTGGTCCAATTTTATAAAGCGTGGACAAAGTTTTGATTCCAAAACAGGTAGTAGGTTTCCTAAAATTTTGCCGACCGATTGCCTAGACACGGCTAAATCTTTGTCCTTCCCAATAGCCTTTTGATAAGAGCCGACTCCCAAAAAACGCAATACGGTTGCCAGTTGTATTGCTGGTGATATTGATGACGATGGCATGTCGTCCTTGATTAAATTCAGTATCATCATAAATGTGCTCTTATCAACCCGATAGTTATAGCGGAAGCTGTAAATAAATAAATATGAGAAGTTGCTAACATCCAGAGAAGTAAATATGCTTACGTGGTGTCAGCAGTTTGCAAGGGGTCCGATACGCTTCTGAGTAGTTTGCGCTCCACTTTTTCTTCGTGCAGCTGTTTTTTTTTAAGGCATCAATTGCTAATAATCCTACAAGTGGCATTTTAAAAATTTATTTTTGATTTTCGCACAAATTTGAAATGTAAACAAACGAAATTTGCCATTCACAACGCTGTGAACAGCTGTTGAGCCGTAGCGTTGCCATACAAACTCTTGTATTGGGCGGTACAAATATTTAAACTTAATTTAAATTTATTTTGTACAAATGGAAAGCAAAATGATGCAAAATATGCTGAAAATTATCGCTTAATGTAATAAAGAATAACCTTTTTTGGATCACTGTTAATAAACATTAATTTAAATGAGTGTCTAAATGTTTTAAAATAATTTGTGCAAAGTAGCAACCCTCTGCTGCCATTCTTGCAAAAGCAAAAACATTCGAAGTTAATTGTTCGAAAAATGAAATCTTTGAGGTTTCTGTGGCACCTTTCAACGGATTGGTTTGAAAGCGTTGAAAAAATGGTTAAAGATTTCTGTGGCACCCCCCGATTAGTTTGGAAAATAAACGTCAAAGGTATGTAGAATCAATTTAAAAAAGAATTGCGTGTCACATTTGCATATGTGTTTGTGTTGTTCAGTATTTTGTGTATGTCTATTTGAAAGTAATATTTAGCTAAGGTAGTTGTGTTTCGTGGACCATTACTTTTGAGGCACGCGCTGGCGCAAGCAACTAAAAATGTCAAGTTCTTACTGAAAGTATACAGATTCATATTTAATAAGTTTCGTTTGCCCGTTTTTGCCCCTTTTTGAAAAAATCTTTGATTTGAGTTTAGCCATGCAGAACTGCTGATGCAACGCAATGAAGCTGAAGTAACCACTTTTACAATTTAAAAACAAAACAATAATGGGCTAGAAGCAATAACTAATATAGTTTAAAAGAAAGTTAAAGGATACTGCTTCAGCCGAAAAATCTCGCCAAAGTGACTCACTGGATATCGCCATCCATTAAATTGCTCGAGATGAAGCGCTGGTATATCCTTTGGAAAACTCTTTATCGAAATCAAAGACAAATTATTTGATGAAATGGAAGCGGGAACTCCAACGACAGCAACAGGGCCCGCAGAGCATTTTCAAATACTGAAGGTTTTGTCTTAATTCTCGGGGAAAATGCTTCAGAAGCACAATAAATTTTACAAGAAAGATCGTCGATCACAGTCATGGAAAAATAGTCGACTGAATAATAGTACCGATGCATTTCAAAAAGCTTTGGATTCATCAGATCCTTTCATGTTGCGTTGCTGAAAGAACCGACAATTGTTTATAATACAAATTTGGACAGCGACAATGACAATGAAGTTGAGAGTGAAAGCGATTTTAATAAGAATTTGTATTAATTAAAAAGACGCATATGGGCATTTCCCAGGTTGCGTACGTTACATTCGTACGCACATTTTTTAATACCATCGGCGCTGTGAATGAGATGTATCCATACAACTTTCAGCAAAAAAAGGTCATTGAGAGTTTTTTCAAATGACGTTTAAACCTTTACTTAACTATTTTTAGAAAAAAAGTTATTCGTGTCTAAAGTGCCGTTGCGTACGTTACAAAAAACGGAAGTAGTTTTGGAGGTTAACGTGCCTTTGTGCCATTTTCAGCGAATTTCACGTAGTAACCAAACAAATCAAATTACGAAAAAGAACGAAGAATAATTGAGAAATTCAAATTGGGTCAGTTGAAGACTATATGTGTTCAGGTGCATCCAAAATTGCAAAATTCATCGTTGCGCACGTTACGTTGCGTACGTTACATTTTTTTCCTGCTATTATAAAACAAAGATGGAGTACGTTTAGGTCTGGCGGAGACGACTTTAAGATAGCGTGTTCAATCACATGTTCAATCACATCAAATCCGGTTCATTGCTTAGTTACTCAAAAAAAAATTTTGATTGCCAACTTGGTTACGATATCTTTATAAAAAAAATCAAAAAAATAAATTTTGCACCAAAAACGTTTTTTTTTACTTATCATTCCTATTGCGACTATATGATATAGTCTAGCGATTTTGGTAAAATTTGGTATAGTGCTTGTGGACTGTAAAAAACTACCAACCGCCAAATTTGGGGACGATAACTTCACAACCAAATGAAATACATTGAATTTTGCACCAAAAATATTTTTTTACCGATCGTTACTATGCACTACGGGTTTTTTGGCCACTTTTTTGGCATAAACCCTAAAAAATTGAGATAATTGCACCAAATTTGGTACTTATGCATATTTTGAGCCCTCAAGACGATCTACAAAGTTTCGCCCGGTTCGGCCCAATATTTCTTATAGCTGCCATATAGTCGATCTGTCCGATTTGGACCAACTTTTTGTTTTTTAAGCTATTGAGTTGAAAATCGATTTGTAAACACATTTTGAGCTCTTTAAAAGACTTGCGAAATTTGCTTTTGCTTGGAGCACTCTATTGTAAAGGTGTTATAAAATCGATCTAGCTGCCTTGGACCTACTAATTTTTTTTCTGCTATGGTATGGTGGTAAAACTAAAAACTTGTTACGGATTTTTCGTTTGTTTATTAAGATCTCGTATCCAAATTTGACATTCGCAAGTTTTTTTTAGTTCCCAAACACTGTACCAAATTTGATCAAAATTGGTTGAGTATATCATATACCCCCACTGATCGGTCAAAAACACGTGTTTAGTGCAAATTTCGTCTATTTTTTGGTTGTTTATGAAGATACCGCAACCAAATTTGGCAATCAAACATTTTTTTTGTATTATTTAAGCAATAAACCGAATTTGATTGCAATATGAATGGTAGATGTTATCTCAAATTCTTCCGAACCCAAATTTAACGTAGGCGTTTTTTTTTTTTAGAAATTTCATGCCGTTGTGTAAGTTACATACTTTATGATACATATTTTTTTTAAACTGCTGTACAAACACACTTTTTTTTTTTTCTTAAAGTGCACAACAAACTTGCTTTACGAAGCTAGTTCAATCAAAAAAAAAAAAAAAATCCAAGCAGCTAAATTAAAAAAATCTTGTTTTCCGTTGCGTACGTTACATACTTTATGATACATATTTTTTTTAAACTGCTGTACAAACACACTTTTTTTTTTTTTCTTAAAGTGCACAACAAACTTGCTTTACTAAGGTAGTTCAATCAAAAAAAAAAAATAAAAATCCAAGCAGCTAAATTAAAAATATATTTTTTTCCGTTGCGTACGTTACAAGATGTATGCCTAACTTTACTTAATAATATTTATTTTTTTGAATACTCATTTAAAGCTTTTTTTTTTATTTAATAAATAAGTAGATTGATTTTATGTTCCATACAACATAGATCACATATTTTGATTTTTTTGCCGTTTTATGATTATCTAAAAATTGTCTGTTTTTTGAACAAAAACTAAATTTTGAGGTTATTGTAGGTAGATTACCTACTATTCAGAAATACATCACCGAAGATCTTAACTCTTTATATATTTTAAAGGTTGAATATATAGCCGATTATTCCATTAACAAATATATACAGTTTTTACAACTTTAAAGTTGTGCCCCTTGGTAACGTTTTTCTGGGAAATGCCCATATGTTTTAAGTTAATTATTTCTTTTTTAGCAGGTAATGGTATTTCTAAAATGTTGATTCTACTAAAAATCACTTAATAAGCAATTGATTAAAAATTACAATGAAATAAAATCACATGACGACGATTTTAATGCTAACCGCTTTGTACCTACAAAAGGCGGTAGGAGTGGGCGTGGTCGGTTCATATTTGTGTCATTACAATCAACCGTACCGAATCTTAAGTCTCTAGCATTATTTTTCGATTTTTTGCCAAAAATGCGGGCTTTGGGACCATTGTGCAGCGGTGGGCACGCCTTGGCTCTTTTTGCTCCGAGTGCTCTTTCCGTTTTTTTTTTTGTAAGGGTAGCCACTCAGACGCACACGCAAAAAGCCGAGAATTTAATAAAAACAAAAGACACGCAGTTTGCGCGTTTCGCTCAACTCGAGGATGCTTGTGCGACCCTAACGGGACTTTTTATTTATGCCCGCAGTCGAAAATTTCGTGAAACTACACTGAGCATGTTAATTTGGCAACCATAAGTCCGAGTCATTTTTTTTGTAATTTAAAATTGTCATATAAACTTTTATGACTTTTCTGTTTCTTTGAATGTGTTACTAAATTTGCATCAGTGTACACGCACAAGCAGATCGCCGGCGTCGCGCTGAATTTACAAAAACAAAATACATGTGCGAGTTTTATGGTCCTACTCGAGGATGCTTGTGCGACCGTAACGGGACTTGTTTTGTAGATGCTGTTATAGGGCTCTTTCCGATATTTTTCGTGCCCACTGCTGTTTATGAAGATATCGTAACCAAACTTCATATTCGAAAGTTTTTTAGGATTCCCAAACAAATTTGATCAAAATCGTTTGACTGTATCATATAGCCCCATATAGACCGATAGGCCAAAAAACGTTCTTTAGTCTTATTTTTCACCCATATTTTGGAACAATACATTCATTTATTTCATATTTTGTGAACGCAAAACGTTTTTTTAATTAAAAAAAGTGTCTCCGAAACCGTACCATTTTTGGTTTCAAAATGACCCGAAAAGTCCCGTTTTCAATAGTCAAATGTCCCCGAATGCTCTAAAAATGGATGGTCACACTATGTATATGCGGACAAGTGTATGAGTGATGTATTATATTTCGTGGTATAAGTAAGTAACTTTAAGGAACTTTATGATTTTTTGAAAATTTTGCAAAATTTGTCAGCGAGTGATGACAAGAGATTGGGATTTTGCTCGGGTCATTTAAGCGGTTGTAAGCGCGCAAAGAGCGAGGAAGAAAAACCCGAACGCCGTCGTCTGTACTGCTCTAACGTGTTAAGTTGTTGGTGGCAATACAAATTGAATATTTTTGTTGAATATATTGTTGCTGGAAAAAAATAAATATTTATATTTATTTATAAATATATATATATATCTGATTATTTTAATTCAATCAAGTCTACTTAAATTTTGTTGTGAAGTAGAACTCAGATAATCTGGTACTATAAGTTTATCGATATCTTTATACCAACTGTTGTTTTCTCAAGATCAATGATTTTTTTACGTATCTGTTTATGTCTTGTGTATTTGAGTTTGGGGTGTTGCCTTTATTGCTCGAATGTCCTGGTATCCATAATATTTTGATTTTAGGGTAGTATTGACTCAACAGAGATTTCATAGCCGTTGGATAATCGTTCGAGTTGTTAAGCTTACAAATTGCGTCAAGAGAAGAAAGGGAATCATACCAAATTACGAATTTGCCCTTTCTCTCTTTAGCAAATTTAATTGCTTCAAGCAATGCAATAATTTCAGCTGACATTACTGAGGAGAATTTTGGAAGTAGTCCAGCTTCCAGTATGTGAGTTTCCGTAGTTATAGCATAACTACTTATATTGTTGATTTGAGAGCCGTTCGTATAAATAAATGAGTAATTTTTGTGTTGATCTCTTATTTCTTTAAAACTTAGTCTATACACAGATAGTGTGGGTTCATTTCATTATATATATCTTAATATCATTGTAATGTATCTTATTTTAATAACATAGTTCGTAAGCTGTTAACTCTCTGTTAATGCAATCATGTTATGCCCGTGTTACTCTCTAAGCCAGTGGTCGGCACGGCCTATGCACGCGAGCATAGGGATTAGCGAAGTCGACACACGTCATGTGTTATACACAAAACGCATGCATGTGTGCGTGCTTTTTGTACTGAAATTTTCTCTGCCGCAGTGACTTATTGCGACGCTGACGTTGCTCGACGTCAACAACAACAACAAGTGCCGAAGCCACGCACCATCAACTGCGTGTCTGTTGCTTAGCAACGTAGAGCAACGTCAGCGTTGCATACGTCACTGCGGCAGAGAAAACTTCAATACATACGCAAAAAAAAAAATGTGAGTGTATTTTGTGCCGACCACTGCTCTAAGCAATCACATACTTATGTTCTTCAGTTATAAGCCGCTCATCATAAAATAGACACTCTTAAAATTTACATAATTGCATCTAGACGTGTTTTCTTAATCGCCACTAACATATTTTGTAAAAGTTGCAATGTGCTACCAAAGCACTTCAACTCAATTATCTCATAAAATTTAGTAGTGTTATAGTTGAACAGACAGGTTTGTGTTTTGTTTGCTATATTTCCTAAGATCGGTTATAATAGTATTGTTTGGAAGGGTCCAGAAGGGTTTTAATAAGCTCAGGAATCATCCCGAGGTTTGTAAGGAATTTCGAAATAGTAGCAGAGATTTTTTGCTTTTAACTATGGGAAACTGATGGACTTTAACAAATTTCTATGGAGGGTAGCTGTAAGATAGTCTCTTTTAGTTTCTATTTCTGGTATGTTGGCTTCAAATAACATATTTTTAATAGGTGTACGAAAAGCACCGAGAGAAATGCGTATCGCAGCGTTAAGAGGAGTTTTTAACTCGTTGAGGGCATGGTGGAATAATATAAGGTGGTATCGTCAGTAAAAGCTTTCCCTTATTGTATGTAGCGTGTAAGTGCGAGTGAGAGGTCAAAAGCTGTTCTGTTAGGAAAGCTCTATTAGCATTGCCTCGTGAAAGTGAATGAGATAGATATATATTTTGTTGATGTTTGTAAACAAATAACAAAGAACAATTCAGATATGTTTTATAGTTAATACAATAATTAATTCTATTCTAGTCTAATTTTAACAATTTTGCTATTGCCCATAATTTTTTGCTTTTGGTTTTGTATTGCAAGTTTCAAACAAATCACACGCAGCTAAAAATTTTGTTCGCGACCGACCTAACTCGGTCACAGCAAGTTTTGCACTGACGCTAAGGGCTAAACAAGAGAGTGAGCGTTCGCACGACATCACCTTATTATTCCACCATGGTTGAGGGTACTCTTGTGCGTGCGCCAGTTGTAATTTTTGTTAATGGTAAGACCCAATATTTTTATTGAAGTGACTTCGGGGATCTGTATACCATTGCATAATGTTGTGCATTGACACCTGTGCTTTTTGCATATGTGAAGTTGCTTGCATTTTCCATGTTTGTGAATAGGGCGTTTAAATTAAATATTGTTCTTTTTTCATTTCTTTTAAAGTTAACAAACAGTTCGAAATCATCTGCGTATGCACAGAAATGTATGTTTTTTTGTATACCTATCATTTTTGCAAGTTTGCTGTATGCAATAAGGAACAAAATCACAGATTATGGTGACCCTTTAGGGATGCAAATCAACAGCTCAAAAAATGCACAACTCGTTTTTATTCAAAACACGAAAAGCTCGTGAGTGACTTTTGGTAGCTCATGAGATACACATACATGTTTTGCTCAATTGGCTTACATTGCTCAAAAGTTTTAGTCATGACTGAGTGCACTCAAAAATTTTTATACTCGTTGCAGCTCTTTGGTATACATCCGATTGTTGTGATCCTGCTCTAACTAAAACTTTACTGTTTGTCATAAAGTTGCGAATATATTGGTAACTTTGGACCCTAGTATCCATTCGTACAGTTGATCAATAATGGCATGAATGCCTATTCTATCAAAGGCTTTCGAGAAGTCGAGAGTGATTATACTTATATGTCCTTTCCTTGTTACGGCTTCAGTTATCAAGTAATTTTCAAAAATTAGGGCATCTGTAACAACTTTCCTTTTTTAAAATCCTATTTGGTTTTCATGGAGGAGATTGTTGGAGGTTGTCAGCCACCATAAACGTTTGGCTATGATTTTGTTAAGAGTTTAGCTACGCAGCAGTTAAGTGTGATAGGTCTGTTCGAACTTATTTGGAGTTTGTCTGTTTTACGTTTTCAAATCGCGATTGTAAGGTTTGTTTTGTATGTTTCGGGCATGTAAGAATTAATTATATTGTTATATAATTTTAAGATGCTGTATTTAAAGTTTATGGACGTGTTTTGTATTATTGGGTAGGAGATTCTATTGAGCCAGGTTGTACCTTTTAATAATTGAAGGGCTGAGTTAAGTTCAGAAAAAATAATTTCAGTTTCTATTTAAGCAGCTAATGGACAAGTGCGGTACGTAGGTGGAGTATTTTTATATTTATGGGTTATAAAATCGGAGCTGAAGTTAGTATTATGTGAGCTGCTGGACCAGAACATAGCAAAACAGTTTCAATTTCAGTTTTACAAAGAGTGTTTAGATTGCTTGCTGGGTTGTAAATACAGTTAATTGACTTCGAAGGGTAAATGCCACCAAGCCTTCTAATGTTAGCCCAAATTTTTGTAGTCGGGGTGGAGGATTGTACGATCTCCGATATGAGTTCTAAAGTTGATTGCTTTTTATTTGTTTTAACACTCGTCTAAATTGAGCGTTGGCTCTTTTGAATCTTAGTTTGTTTTCTTGGCTCCCCAGGCTAACACTTTTGATTTTGTAAGGGTCTCGAGGTGTTTGCTCTACCAAGGAACCTTATGTCTTATAGTGTGCGCTTTGTAATATTATTTTGGTTATGTTAGCGTATTCCATATTTATGATGTTTGTACATATTGATATCGAGTTACTAATTTCATCTGTCATATTTCCGAAATGCTTCCAGTTGGCTTCTTTGATTTTAAAACGTGTTCTAAAATGTTTTGAGTAAGGCTCTTGAGGGAAAGTAGAGATAAGTATAGGAAAGTAGTCACTGCCATTTTGATAATGAGGGTTTCCCAATAAGTAGGCGGGACTAGATCAGCTGAACAGAATGAGAATATGGGTGAAACTATTGTGTGTACTAAAATGGGTTGCAGATTTATCGTTGAGAAGAATAAGCTGTGAGGTATCTCAGATATCGGATGTAATTTTTCTTTGGTTGTTGTATAAAGAGCCTCATTTTGTGTGCCAACTATTAAAGTCACCAGTAATAATAACAGGGAGATTGTTGATGTTAAAAACATTTTCAAAATTTGACTGCGAAAATTGTTTTGGATGGGGATATATACGTTGATATAATGTTAATTCGTTTTTTAGTTTCTATTTCGATTGCTATTGACTCAAAGTCGGTATTGATGTTAATTTCTCTAGATTGAATGGAGGCGTGCACGAGAAGTGTAAATCCACCAAATGTGTTAAAGGGTTTGTTCGTTATAAATATATAACATAAATATATAATATAATAAGTATTTACTGGAATCGGTATATCGTTTGTGTCATGAATGTGTGTGTTTCTTGTAATGAGATTATATTTGGCGAGTATTTATACCCTGCAGTTCGGCTGCCAGCAAATGGCGACATGTCGCTACTAAAAAAAGCGAAAAAATTTTATGTATTTGTTGCCTTGCTTACTTAGGCAAACAACAAACGAAAATTTTGTATGCCCTGTACAAAGTGTGTATAGGAGTACATTAAGTTTTCTAGTATATTAACATAGGCGCATTTTATGACACCTTAAATGCAACCTAAAGCTTTAGGGGAGTAATTCTTTTATTTGTTTTTACACCTAATCACTTAGTCGAAAAAAATCAAAAGCGGGTTATTTATTAATTTGCTTGTTAAAAGGATTCAGGGTATCTAAAAGTCGCCCGCCCGATTTTATTCGTCTACCTTTTTGTGTGCGTGTTTTACATTCGCTGCGTCTAAAAATTTTTTGTTGTTATTGTTTTAGTTTTACACAAACAACAATATGTGCGTTGCATTGCACCGTTGTGGAGGCGGCAATTTTTTCTCAACCACTTTTCGCGCGCTTGATTTTCTATACGCATCCTCTTTGTTATGCATTTTTCTTAATGTTTACTCTGATTTTCTGTAAATCAGCCGCTAATTGCTTTGGCATTCACGCGCGACGTTTTAGTTGAACTATTACTTGCATCAAGTGCGAACGCGTTTTGTAAATGTAAATTGAATATTCAATAATTTTTTTTCTTTTTAGCCGGAGCAATAAACAAATTTTGTTTATTTCTTTAAAGTTGTGAAATGTGAAGCATTTTAATCAGCAAAAAAGTACAAAAGCAGTGTTAAAAAACAACAAATAAAATAATAATAAAAAGCAAAATAGCAGGTAAGTGAAGTAATTATTTTAAAATAATATTCAATTTTGCAGATTAACACAGTCACTTCAATAATTCGGCCTGAGGGTATTGATAAAAATTTAAATTAGTTTTTTCAGATGAGGTAACAATGGCCTATAATATCGGAGGCGGCCAAGGCAAAGAGTCTTTGAGGCAACTTAGAAATGTATATTCCATTTTAATAGTAGTAGTAATAGTAGTAGTAGCTCTTTATTGTTTTAAATTCTGTATAATGGTACGTACAATGTAATAAATTACAACAATTTTATTTATAGAGCTTACGGCTATGGCTATATGCCGTCAGCCGGCTATTTCTGTACAATTTTCTTTTTTTTTTTCAAATTCAAATATGAGCAGAAACTTCAATTTAACATTTCAAAATAATCTCTAAAAACTTTCATTCACAATTTTACTCCTATAATCTAAAGCTGTATAATTGTAAGCGATTAACACAATCCAATTACTACCGTTTAATATATCTAGTACTTCATTTAGGTTCAGCGAGGGTTTATTAAAATAGAGCATTCGGAGTTCTTTAAAAATTGGACATTCTCCCATAAAATGAATAACGTCCCCTTTTACTCTAAGGCTGCATATAGAGCATAGTGTTGTCTGCTGACTTTCCTAGGGCACATAACATAGGCGTATTAGTTCTCCGCGAGTTTTGAAGATTGTGCGTATGCACTCAGCACTGTATTTTTCGTTAAAATAATTTTTGGCACCAAGGTCATAATTTAATTTGCTGTAAGCATCTCTTGTGACACTATTTCTTGCTTTTTCAATAAATCCTCCGCGCTCTTGAATATATAACTTTTCAATTATATATTTCTGCCATGTTCTCCAGCTTTCTGAGTCGTTGAAATCTATGGGCTCGTTTAATTCAACCGCGAGCTCCGACCATTTTTCGAAATACAATATCTTCTCAGTAGATATGTACTGCATTAATACTTTTTGAACCCTACCGCCTCTCATACTCATTACTCGATTAACGTAGTCAAAATGCAGTTGTAGCGTTTGTATATAAAGTGTCGGCAATCCAGTTTCGATATGTATCATATAATTCGGGGTATTCATTGGAACTCGAAAGAGACGTTTTATAAAATATCTTTGCAGTTTCTCTACTTCTTCATATCTATCAGCTCCCCACACTTGTGCTGCATAGCTTAAAACAGATTTGACTGCTGCTTCAAAAACTTTATGTTTCACCGATAGAGATACTTTTTGGTATCCCATAACTTTTTTCCATGTACAATTTAAAACCAATTTGGCCTCCTTAAGTTTTTCCCTTAAGTGGTCATCAAAACTCGTATTGTATTTCATGTGTACTCCTAGATATTTGTATGTCTTAACAACTTCCAGTTGTTCTCCATTTAAAAACCATTTTTCTTCGTTCTTTAACCTTCTTGCATGTTTTTTAAAAATCATGACTTTAGATTTGTTTATGTTTACGGTGAGGCCCCACTTTTCGCAATATTCTGTTAATTTGTTTATAATTTCTTGCAGTGTTTTCGGAGAGTCTGCTAACAAGACAATATCATCTGCATATAACAGTACTTTAATACTCACGCCAGCGATATTTATTCCACCAGAAAGAGCTTCATTTATATCATCCATAAACAACGCAAAGAGCATAGGGCTTAATATACAGCCTTGCTTTACACCTGTACATGTTGGGAACCATCTTGATATACACTTCCCATCCCATACTGTTGTCTCGTTTTCAGCATACAGACTTTGGAGGATTTTTATAATTTTTGTCGAAAGACCGAGGTTGCTAAGTTTGTAAAATAAGGCATTTCTTTGAATTGTATCAAACGCTTTAAAATCAACATAAAATACATACAATTTAAGTCCCATTGCAATTCGTTGTTTAGCAATACTTAAAAGAACAAAAATATTATCAACCGTTGAATATCCCTTCCGAAAACCTGCTTGAAATTCACTCAATACTTTGTTATTCTCCATCCAGTTGTTAATTCGGTTGTACAGGATGCTTGTGAACACCTTTACTGATGCATTCAGAAATGATATTCCCCTGTAATTTTCAGCATTATTTGGATCTCCTTTTTTGAATAGGGGGAATGTTACAGATCTTTTAAAGCTTTGTGGCGGCGCTGCATTTTCAAATATATAGTTATATGTTTCAGTTATCCGTTGTATGAATTCCGGGGTGGCATTTTTTATGAATTCAACAGGGATTCGATTTTCACCTGGGGCTTTATTAATTTTTAGATTTTTGAGGACTGAATAAATTTCTGATATTCTTATTGGTGCATCTAACTCTTCGTTGACAATATAAGGCAGTGCATAGCTGAAAGAATGTCTTTCTGTATTTGCATTAAGCTGGACTTCAAAATGTATTGCTAAAGTTTCCGCGTCTACTTTCAAACCTTTAACATGGTCCGCTCCGTTTATTTTCCTCACTCCGCTCCAGAAAGATTTACTGTCAGTGGCATGCGTTACTGTCATTGCCATTTTATTATCATATGCTTTTTTCTTTGCTTCACATAATGTTTTGTAATCTTTTAGTACCTCTTTGTATTTTTCTAAATCTGACAAGCCTCCAGTCTTTTTCGCTTTGCGAAGACATTTGAAAGTTTTTATCCTCACGACTTTGCATTCAATATCAAACCATTCTTGTATACTTTTCTTTCTAGTTGTTGATCTTGTTTGAAATGGTTCTGCTGCTAGCTTTACACAGTTTTGCAATATATCATCACCTTCATTGATGTGAACATATCCGCGTTATAAGGTCTTAGTGCTGCATTTAAATTGTTTTTATATAAATTGGCATATTGATCTTTCCAAACGAGTTTAGGTAGCAGTTGCATTGTTGTCTCCTTTATTCTACGTTTGTCCAGACTTAATGTCACCTCTATAGGTTGGTGGTCAGAGTATATCATGTCCTTTACCTGAAAATGTTCCATAATATCTAGCCAGGCGCTTTTAACAAAACAGTAGTCTATTGTTGATTTTGCCAAACCTCTGATAAATGTTAGTGTACCCTCCTTGTCACCAGCCATTCTGCCATTTAGAACTGTAACACCCATCGTATTACATATGTTCAATAATTGGTTCCCATTTCTATCTCTAACCGTATCCATTGCTTTTCTCTGGTCATATATATTATATCTGTGTTTACTGGGATTAAATTCCAAGCATTGCTCGCCACCTATTCTCGCATTAAAATCTCCTGCCATCATCACATTTTCATTTTCAGTTTCCATTAAAATATCACATAATGTTTCATAATCATTTTGCCAGTTGTTACAATTTAAGTAAACCGGAATAAGGAACAACTTCTTACTTGACAGGTTCATTTCGACTACAGTTGAACTTATTATTCTCGTATAAGCTACCTTTCCATGTATTTGAAGTTCCTTCCGAATACCATATAGTCGTCCTCCACTCGCTCGACCTCTATTTGCTACTCTTATTGCATATTCCCAATGTAATATATATTCATTAAACGTGTTTTCAAAATATTCAGACTTATTTTCTATGAAAGTTTCAAATAAAACAAAAACTTCAAATTTCTTAACATAATTTATAAAGTCCGCATTTTTTGACTTATTTGCTAATCCGGCTACATTATACGCTATTATTTTAAATGTGCATTTTTTTTGAGTTTCTAGAAACTTTTCCTTAGTTAAATTATGTGTTTTTTTGATTGATATTTCTGTTTTACAAATTTTCTTATGTCTGCATAATTAAGATTAATCTTCTGCATATTCTGTCCATAATTTGTTTGTAGTATGTATTCTGCCTTCAATTCTCCACACATTAATTCCTTATTTTGATTGAATTTCAGCCATTTATTCCCTATATTGATTCGATCATCCCTTACGTATATTTTAGCAGAAACATCAACAGCCAATATTTGACGTTTGATATGCATAAGCACTTGTTTATCTGCCTGCTGTTCTGCACTCAAATCTCTTCCGACAATTATCGAGGAGCCCTTTAAGCTCCGTGAATTTTTTAGTATATTGATTGTTGCATCGAAGGATCCAAAATCGGCTACCACAGTCATTTTTACACGTAGCGAATTAGTGCAAACCTTTTTAACCGCTTCTAGTGGTTCTTTGGTTAAACCTCTAAACACCAACTTATTTCTTTTTTCTTTCATCATTAAATATTTTAAGTCTGCACGATACTGTTCTCTTTCTGATTTTAGCATTTCCATTTCTGTTTTCATCATTGCATTCTCCACGGTTAGTACGGTAACTTGCTCCGACAATTTCTCAATTTTTGAGGTAATGATTTCCAAATCTTCTCTGGTGGGAATATTTTTCAGCTTTTCATCCAACAGATTAGACAGCCCATAGATGCTCATGCCTCCCACTATGTCTTCATTCGGCGAGATTTCCAATGCCTTTCTTTTTTCCGTTTTAATATGATATGACTTTTTCTTTAAATTACAGCCTCAATTTCAGAAATTGCCACTGGTGATCCAGAAGGAACCCTACGCACGGCTATGCGCCGCCAAAAAAAAAAGAATTTTTGAAATGGTATCCCGAAAAAATAATGAAAATGAAAACAATTAAAAAATATGAAGTCTCAGTTTATATTATACTAAAATTAATTTTAATACTAAACTATAATACATTTTTAAATTTTCTTACTGTAAACTAAAATGAATTTTATTTTTATAATTTGTGGAAAAATTTGAATACGAATTATTATTAGTTAATATAAAACATTAAAAAAATATTAGTACTGGCACAATTTTGCACTGAAAGTAATTTTAATATCAGTAAAAATAAACCTAAAATAAAAAATTTCAAAATTTTTAAAATATTTAAATAACTAGACTAAAAAGATATAAAAACAATAAATAAAAGCAACAAATTTATAAATTTAATTTATACACTACATACTCATTCATTTAAATTTATTACATTTTTTGTTTTTATTAATGGTTTTTAAATCTATTTATCTATTTATATAAATATTTAAAAAATTTGCAAATTTTGTATTTTAATTTTATTTTTACTGAAATTAAAATTACTTTTAGTGCAAAATTGTGCCTGTACTTATATTTATTTAATGTTTTATAATAACTAATAATAATCGGTATTACACCATGTCTGTGGTAAATTACTTCAGACATGTCTGTGGTAAACTACTGATGACATGTCTCTGGTAAGCTACTCGCGACTTATCTGTGGTATATTACCTCGTACATGTCTATGGTAAATTACTGGCAACATGTCATCGAGGAGGCGACAATTGCACCCGCCCTATGACATCGTGTGTAAAATTGAAATTAGGCAGGATACGAAGATGTCGCTGGTAACTTGCCCCTTTGTTGCTAGTAATTTACCGGTAAGTCGCTACAAAAAGCGAATTACTGGGTAAGAACCAAAAGTTCACTTAGGGTATTCACGCTTTGTGAGCACTTGAGCAGTTGAGGAAAAAGTGCTCAGGCTAAAGCGTGATTCCCTCCTGTTGAGTTTTTGTGTTGAGTTGGGACTTTTCTTCTTCTTGCCAGAGTTTGTTTACATTTGTAAATTGGTACAATTTACATTAAAATTAAAAAACTTGCATTAAAAATGCCGAGTCAAAGCATAAAATCTATTTTAAGTAAACCTGTAGCTAAAGTAGATATGTATTACATCGATTTGTATTATTTTATTGCTGCGAAAATGAAATAATTGCAGAGAAACCGTATTTGATTATGTGCTTCCTCTTGTGGTTTACATTTCTAAATTGCTGCAAATTACCATCAAAAGTTAAAATTTAAGGCCCCTACGCAGACACGAAAAATAAACAAAACTTCATATATAAATAACGCTCACAAACGTTTGGTCACAAACTGTTCTTGCTGGTGGTATTTAGACCAGTGTAGCTCGTTGTTTAGTTTGTTAAATACTAGTAGCAAAACATAGATGGCGCACTAAGCAAAAACAGCTGTTCGGGTTTGGCGCCATAAACAAAACTTATGTGTTATGTGTATTTTAAACTGGATTTTGCCTCCTCGCGTCGCTTTTTTTCCTCATCCAACAATTCAATTGCAATGCAAGTCATTATTATTATACCCTGTACCGTATGGTACAAAGGGTATATTGTGTTTGTGCAAGCCGAAAATGTATGTAACGTACAGAAGGAGTCGTCGGAGACCCCCCAAAGTTACCTAAAGTATGATCAGTGTGACTCGAGAAGTCGATATACCCATGTCCGTCTGTCCGTCTGTCCGTATGAACGCCTAGATCTCAGAGATGGTAAGAGCTAGAGCAACCAAACTTTCAGATAAGATCCCTTATTAATCCATAGGAGACAAGTTTATTTTATTTTTTTGATATCGGGATTACATAATATAGCTCCCATAGGGGTGTTTCAGAGGACCTCGAAAAAAAGCAAAAGTTTTAGATGGATAATTCGTTTGTTTATGAAGGTATCATAACAAAATCTGGCAGTCGGAAGTTTTTTAGAGATCCCCAACACTATAGCAAATTTTATCAAAATCGGTTGACTATATCATATAGCTCCCATAGGATCGATCGGTCGAAAAAATGTTTTTTTTACATATTTCGTTGTGTTTCGTTTGGTTTTGAAGATATCGGAACCAAATTCGGCAAGAGGAAGTTTTTTAGAGTTCCCAAGCAATGTTACAAATTTGATCAAAATCGGTTGACTATATCATATAGCTCCCATAGGAACAATCGGTCAAAAAAACGCTTTTTTTACAAAATTCGTTGTGTTTCGTTTGGTTTTGAAGATATCGGAACCAAATTTGGCTGTCGGGAGTTTTTTATAGTTCCCAATCAGTGTACTAAATTTGATCAAAATCGGTTGACTATATCATATAGTCCCCATAGGACCGATCGGTCAAAAAAATTGTTTGGTGCAAAATTCGACTGATTTCTTTTTTTTTATGAAAATATCGTAACCAAATTTGCCGAATAAAATACCTTTTGGAGGTTTTAAGAAATGTGTCGGACTTAATTGCAATGTGGTGGTACAGGGTATCCCAAAGTCGTCTGCGCCCGACTTTAACGTACGCCATCTTTTTTTATGTTTTATTTCTCGCCTTTTAAAAATTAGCTATTTGTAAACAAAAAGCAGCTGATTATCGATAATAAATCCGCAAAAATTTATGAAGTTTTAGATAACTATCCTGAGGACGCAAATGCAATTCTACTCTCGCATCGCGGTGACCACTTCCATATCCCTAAGTGAATTGACTGGCACCAGAACGTGCTCGGTTCGTTCGACGACAACCGATTTCTTCAAATGATGAGGGTAACTCCACAACAATTCCAGCGTATTGTAAACCTAGTGCAGCCCCAGCATTTTCCAATTCGCATCTATTTTTTCTCTTTTAATTGCGTTAACTCCAACAACAAGTAATAATGTCTAATTCACTTAATTTCGCACAAAAAGGCACAACCTTTTTTTACTTGCACTGATACAATTTGATTATTTTAAATTTGGCGCTCATTTTTTTAGCGAGTGTAAGACAACTCGTTTTTCATATCACGAAATGACTAAAAAATGGCAAATGCATCAGTGCTGAAAAAGCAGCGAATGACCATATTGTGCAACACTTTTTGCTCAACTAAATAATAACAGCAAAAAGTAGACTTGGGTCTGGGTTGAGAAAAAGTTGAGTTGAGAGCTGAAACGCAGGGTTGTATTTCGCCATACATTTTGATTTTGTAAAAGTGCTCAACTGCACACAAAGCGTGAATACCTTAAACATGTAAAAATTATGCAATTACAGCCAAATTGCGGGAAATGTGCCCTTATTTTGATGCCCTCGAAGCTATTTTCCAAAAGGAAAAGGATGCGGAGTTCGTTGCGTTCCATTCGGAAACCTTTTTGGATATCGCAACCAGCAGAAGCGTATCGTCGTTTTTTCGCGCAGAAGAAAATATGGACTCGCCCATGGAAGACACGGAGGTAGAAGTACCAGAAGTGTCTTTCGTGGGACGTCTTAAAAGAAAGCGAACTGCTGTGGAGGTGAAACGAAAGTCTAGAGTGTCGTCTGAAGCAGCGTGACCAACTTTGGAAAAACGACGAGGAACGGCTGAAATTGGAAGCTACAACCGAGGAGTGGAGGCGCAGCAAAGAGGAGCGACAGTTAGTGAAAAAGGAGCGACAGCTGGAGCAACAGGAAAGGCGACTCAAGCTCGAAGTTGAGACCAAGGAGTGGAGGCGCAAGAAAGACGAGCGGCAGTTGGAGCAGGAGTAAAAACGATTGCAGTTAGAAGAAAAAAAATTGATAAAGAATTTGAACTGAAAAAGCTTGAGTTGGAAAACGTGAAGGAGTTAAAAAAATATGACCTAGAATTAAAACATGGAAAACAGTAAAATTTATATATTAAACACATTACAATAAATAAAACTTATTCATTAAACATTAAATTATATATAGCTTGTCGTTTTTCTTCATTAGAAATATTGTTAGCAAATGTGTCTTGGTGGCTGTCAACATCTTCTTAACTCTCTGCTTGCATACTTTCCACTTCTTCATCAGTGAGCAATATGTCGTGTAATATACAGCACACTGTTACCCATTTACAGAAAAATTTCTTGCTGGCCATGTTTCCTATTGTTATTCGCATTTCCTTCAAGCTGCAAAATTTGTTTTTTAATAATTCAAAGCAGTTTTCTATTCGGACGCAGTATCGACTATGGCGTTGGTTGAATTTTTTCCGCATTTGGGCGTCCATGAAATGATAACTGCTTCTATACGGGACAATTACATATTTCGACAGTGGGTACGCAGAATCACCTGCCATCTATTGCCCACCACTGAAGTACTCCGAACTTCGATTATAAATGATGCCGCTTTTAAATATTTTGGCATCGGTCCAGCTGCCTGGGCATCCGACCACAATGTCGCGAATCCGTAATTTATAATCGCATACCGCCTGCAACCTAATGGCATAATTTCGTTGTCTCGAGAAGTAACCTTCATGGTTGTACCTAGGCTTTTCTGTGAGCTTAATCTCAGTGGCATCTATGTATCCAATGCAGTGCGGCAGTTCTTTTATCGTATAGCCCACAATCTTTTCCCGTTCTCGTTCATCTACTTAATGTATAATCAGTTTCTTTTAGGAATTTTTTCGTAATAATTTAAAACTAAATGTGATGTACAACAGTTTTCATATTTTTTAAAACATAATGAAAAAGTCTAAAAACATTGCTTAAATATTTCACTAACCTAATACTTAAATCTAAAAAAAAAAACAAAACTATGTACTATTATTATTTATACTTATTTCTAAAGGATCATTATTATTAAGCCACCAATGTTTACAAGCACATTTTTTATAGATCTTGAAGTCCCTTAGAGATAACGACTGATCGAATCTAACTTCATTCGTTCCTATAGTTTCAGTATTTATACTTTTTGTATTAGCTCTTCTAAGCGAGTGATACAATATAGGGATGCCCAAATTGTTCTGAACTAGACCACTTTTATCTAAGAAGAAAAAGGATTCAGGAGGTACAAATCCACTTTGTAATGTAAACTTTATATAATCCTGATTTACGTAATAAGGAGCTTTTATTAAATTATTTATGGATCAATCAAAACTTTTCTGAATATGATTCCTTATTAACTTAATTATAAAATTATCAATTCTTATTATATTTGCGGAGTTGTAGAGCTTTTTGTTGGAGTAAAATTTTTTATATTCACTCTGAGGAGTCCTAAATAGGGAGGTACATACTCTAAGACATTTTCTTTCAAAAACTCGAATTCTTTCCATATAGGACGGAGAAATATTGAACCATCTTGGACAACCATATGACAATATCGGACGAATAAGTGCCTGATACATGAGGACTTTAACTTTTTTATTTAGGTATTTTGAATAAAAAAGAGATTTATACATGAAAAAAGCTTTTCTTGCTTTGGTAAGTTTCATATTAACATGATTATTATAATATAAAAATTGATCAATATTTACTCCTAAATACAGCACTGAGGTCTTCTTCGGGATTATTGAATTGGTAGTGCTCGACTTTATCTGAAATTTTTTCCAGTTTTGACGTATGTTGTTGTTGCATTTTTTGACAGGAGGTCTAAATAAAATTGTTTCGCATTTGTCGTAATTAATTTTAAGCTTCCAGTTCTTAGCATAATTGCAGATTTCGTTAAATTTATTTTGTAGATTTTGGTTAATTTGGTCTATTCTACTATCAGCGTGATATACAATTATGTCATCAGCAAATGCTATTATTTTGTCAACTTTGTTCATTAATTCAAGCAGAAATATATTGAATAAAATAGGAGAATTGACGGTACCCTGTTGCAACCCATTCAAAACATTAAATTTTTTTGTACTTATGGAGTCGTAAACACATGTTACGAATTGTTTATTGCTGATCATATTATAAATTAAAATCACCATATGCAAGGAGAATTTATAATTAATAAGTTTAACTATCAAGCCGCTTATCCAAACGCTATCAAACGCCTTCTCAAAATCAATAAGACATGCCCCAGTACAAAATTTTTTGTTCCAGCTCCAGTTTATATCAGATACAAGATAGCTTATGGCATGCAGTGTTGAATGTTGATGTTTGAAACCGAATTGACTGTCCGAAACAAGGTTATGTTTTTCACAAAAGGCATTTATATTATTATTAACGCAAATTTCAAAAATCTTGCTTATATTTGGAAGTAAGCTAATAGGACGAAGATTACTTAAAATGCTTGGGTCTTTATCTTTTTTAGGTAAAGGTACCATTTTAGCTGTCTTCCATTGGTATGGAAAGTAAGCATTGTTTAACATATTATTAAAAATAGTACAATATTCTGCTATTAAAATGTCTGGAATTTGTTTTAAAATAAAATTAGGTATAGCATCTAATCCAGAAGAAAGCTTGTTACTTAGCTTTGAAAAAATGTATTTCAATTTGTCGGTTGTAGTGAAATATTCATCAGTTTGAGACGAGTTTAATCTATTTGCAATTTTCACTCGATGTGTTATTATTACATTCAAATTTGACAACATTTCCAATTACAACATGACTTAAACATTTCTAAAGTAGGCGTTGCACCTGTTTTTTGTTTGTGTGCCCCACGGCACTAAAGTAAAGTGGCGATCGCAAACGTCAGAATCTTTTGCAAGATACTTAACGTTAAGATGGAAATTTTCGCACCACTCCTCTTTTCTATCAGTAGGAATCGAAAATAGTTGCACCCCACCAGCACAACCATTTACGATACATTTACGTTTTTTGTAATCCATTAAGGCCCCTTCGCAGACACGAAAAATAAACTAAACTTCATATAAAAAAAACGCTCACAAACGTTTGGTCACAAACTGTTCTTGCAGGTGGTATTTAGACGTGTTGCTCGTTTTTTTTTTTTTTAATGTCAGTAGCAAACAATAGATGGCGCACTAAGCAAAAACAGCTGTTCGGTTTTGGTGCCACAAACAAAACTTACATATGTATGTGCAGCTAGTTATTTTGTACGGGAAATTTATTGCTGGTCGACAAAATCGTTGCGGATCGTTGGGAAAGAATAATTCAATTGTAACAAAAATGTGCGTTAAAATACGTCTATGCAATTCGTCCACACTGCTCTGCGCATTGAATATGGGTTCACCCAAACATTCCGCCTTGTCCTGTGTATTGCTTCCTTTCGTCGCTTTTTTCCCTCATCCAACAACTCAATTGCAATGCATGTCATTATTATTGCATTGTTTACACACAATAGCAAAAGTAATAAACGTTGACGATTATTCATGTTTTTATGTTTTATTTCGCGCTTTTTAAAAATTAGCTATTTGTAAACAAAAAGCAGCTGATTATCGATAATAATTCCGATAAAATTCACATTTTGTTACTAGAGACACACTGTTCCTTTTGTGACCAAAACAAGTCTGTCTTTTAGCTAGGTGGCTGTTTTCGTGTCTGCGTAGGAGCCTTTAACAAAAACTGATTCAAAAAATCGTCGTGACTTTCCAAAGTATAAAAAAACAAAAATATGTACATAACAACAAGTGCAGCATGAACAACACAACATGATGAGCAGCACTATTAAAAGCATGAGCAACAACAACAAAAGCAGTAAAAAGCATCTTGTACATACATACATATGTATACATATATTATATATATATGTATAATATATATTTTATTATATATTTTAAACAAAAAATATTTATTTCGTCAGCAGCAATAAAATATTAAATTTGTGTTAAGAATCAATTCTGAATAGCATACAAATTGTCCATACATATGTACGTCCTCCTTGTACACAAAGAAACTTACAAAAAGAGTTAATACCTGCTCAAATCTATTTGCCTTTCGGTCAAATACACGCAAAAAACATCACATATCCCCCCGCCCCTTGATTCCATATTCATGCATACGCACGCACACTTTACTAGTTGCGCGAAAAACAAATATGAATGAATATCCAAAACAAAATATGCAACACAGCAGCCAACAACAACTTAGCACATAAGAGCAGTACAGACGATGGCGTTCGGGTTTCTCTGCCATGCTCTTTGCACGCATGCAAAATACAACTGCTTACTGACCCGAGCAAAATCCCAATTATTGCTCAACGGAGAAACCAGCGTGTAAACGCTAACGGCCAGTCGTTCCACTCTATCTAATTTTATACTCGTTGCTTAAAGGTTATTTTTAATCGATATGTTACATATACCAGTGAGCTTTTGTTTGTGTGTATTTCATTTTTGGTTATCGAGTGACTGAGAGAGGAGGCAAGTCCTGCTATTAAATGTGAGAGAGAGAGAATGCTTCTCAGTAGTGTTGTGTAATAGCCTATTCACACTGGGGCACATCTAACATCTTTTGTCGAAGATGTTACGTATGAATTTGCCGTTCCGAAAATTTCTACATCATTCCAACAACTTGTGGAAATGTTCCTATTTTATTGCGTCCCGACGAGAAACTATTCGATTATTTTTCTGTTCACCTTTTTTTTTTGTCATTCGCTAGGAAAATGTTAACACTTTCGACGAAAAAGACTGACAATATTCAATTCCAAAAAAGGCGCCAAAACCTCATATGTTTATGGAACTGGTACACAATTTAAATTGTGCGGCAATATGTCTAAAAGGGTGAGCCAGCAGGCATTCCAGTTGGCGCTACAAGTTTGATGAGGGAAAAAAGTATAATATACACCAATTTATAGATTTATTTTGTACTCTGATTTATTACATTTTAATAAACAAAGGCAAACAGTGGCTCATGAAGAAATCAGCATATTCAGGCATGTTCTAGATTTCGATTCCGACAAGAGTCGACTCGTTTTGAAAAGTTTGGCTTTGCTTTGTTTACTTAAATAAACGCATTAATGTCACAAAAATTATTTTTTTAATATTTTTTAATGTTTTAAGAACATTTAGATGTGCTCAGTTGAACAAATCAAGGTTAATTTTCATTATATATTTTTATTACAAAAAATGTCTATGAAAATTGTGTGTACATGCAAAACCAAAACGAGTGGAATGAAAGTAAGGTGTTCTGGATTTAGACAAAACAGAACTTCGAAAAGCTATGTGCTGTCGTGTTGCACAAGTAAATTCGAAGATAATTTTATGAATGGATAGCTTAAAATATAATATGTATATAAAATAAATTGTACAAAATTGGTAAACAAATTAAAAATATTTGTCTCTCAAAAAGATGTTCGCAGAAAGAAAAAATAAATTAATAAAGTGAATGTTCGAAAATTTGTGGCAACTCTACAAGTGAACTTATCGATAGCTGGCCAGTTGGTCAGCTGTTTTGGCCGATTTGATTTTGGCGCAAAGTAGTAAACAGCAATATGCAAGTAATAATTAAATGATTTATTTGCATTTTAAATAAAATTTTTTTTTTTTTAAGGGCCAAAAAACGCAACGCAAAGCAAGAAAGCATGGCCTAAGCATTTGTGAAATGCTTATGGGGAAAAAAAATATTACAGGAAAAATGTAAGAGTAACTGAAGGCGACTCTGTAGCTGCTGCTCAAAGTAGTTTGTTGAATAAAATAAAATAAAATAAACAACCTTTAAATTTGGCGAAAATTTGTGTGTTATTCTTATAAAATTAAAATGCGAATTACAAGCAGCTTAATTTTTTACATTTCCATTTTTAAAAGACGGCTGCTGTATGATGTCGCTGCCATTTAAATTTTGCGCCATGTACACAAACATAAACAACACAGCTGTTTTTGGCCTGAATGAAAACGATTCGAAGTCGATTCGAACTCAGTCGAAATCTAGAACACCATTTGTCGGAATGCACTCGTTATGACTTTTCAAAACGAGCCGAAATCTAGAACAGGCCTGATTGTTCTTTGACTTCTCCTCCAGCACCGGCAATGATTCGATAGTGATTAACATATGAAAATGTCTAGCTCAAAGTTTAATTTTGTTAAAAAACTAACTTAATAATTATGGTGGTCAAAACTCCTGCTGCTGGTGACATTATTTTAATGTAGCACCCATCTAATTTAACAAATAGCTTATAAACTACATATGCATACATTTTTAAAATTATGAATTTACTCGAAGCACCGTAGCACAACACCAACAACAACATACAAACACCTCGTGGCGCTTGCATACATATACATATGGCCATTTTCCAGAAAATCGTTACCAAGGGGCACAACTTTAAAGTTTTAAAAACTGTATATATTTGTTAATGGAATAATCGGCTATATATTCAACCTTGAAAATATATAAAGAATTAAGATTTTCGGTGATGTGTTTCTGAATAGTAGGTAATCACCTACAATAACCTTAAAATTTTGTTTTTGTTAAAAAAAAGACAATTTTTAGATAATCATAAAACGGCAAAAAAATCAAAATATGTGATAAAATCAATCTACTTATTTATTAAATAAAAAAAAAGCTTTAAATGAGTATTCAAAAAAATAAATATTGTTAAGTAAAGTTAGGCATACATCTTGTAACGTACGCAACGGAAAACAAGGTATTTTTAATTTAGCTGCTTGGATTTTTATTTTTTTTTTGATTGAACTAGCTTCGTAAAGCAAGTTTGTTGTGCAATTTAAGAAAAAAAAAAAGTATGTGTTTGTACAGCAGTTTAAAAATAATTTGTATAATAAGGTATGTAACGTACGCAACGGAAAACAAGATTTTTTTAATTTAGCTGCTTGGATTTTTTTTTTTTTTTGATTGAACTAGCTTCGTAAAGCAAGTTTGTTGTGCACTTTAAGAAAAAAAAAAAAAGTATGTGTTTGTACAGCAGTTTAAAAAAAATATGTATCATAAAGTATGTAACTTACACAACGGCATGAAATTTCTAAAAAAAAAAAACGCCTACGTTAAATTTGGGTTCGGAAGAATTTGAGATAACATCTACCATTCATATTGCAATCAAATTCGGTTTATTGCTTAAATAATACAAAAAAAATGTTTGATTGCCAAATTTGGTTGCGGTATCTTCATAAACAACCAAAAAATAGACGAATTTTGCACTAAACACGTGTTTTTGACCGATCAGTGCTATGGGGGTATATGATATACTCAACCAATTTTGATCAAATTTGGTACAGTGTTTGGGAACTAAAAAAAACTTGCGAATGTCAAATTTGGATACGAGATCTTAATAAACAAACGAAAAATCCGTAACAAGTTTTTAGTTTTACCACCATACCATAGCAGAAAAAAAATTAGTAGGTCCAAGGCAGCTAGATCGATTTTATAACACCTTTACAATAGAGTGCTCCAAGCAAAAGCAAATTTCGCAAGTCTTTTAAAGAGCTCAAAATGTGTTTACAAATCGATTTTCAACTCAATAGCTTAAAAAACAAAAAGTTGGTCCAAATCGGACAGATCGACTATATGGCAGCTATAAGAAATATTGAGCCGAACCGGGCGAAACTTTGTAGATCGTCTTGAGGGCTCAAAATATGCATAAGTACCAAATTTGGTGCAATTATCTCAATTTTTTAGGGTTTATGCCAAAAAAGTGGCCAAAAAACCCGTAGTGCATAGTAACGATCGGTAAAAAAATATTTTTGGTGCAAAATTCAATGTATTTCATTTGGTTGTGAAGTTATCGTCCCCAAATTTGGCGGTTGGTAGTTTTTTACAGTCCACAAGCACTATACCAAATTTTACCAAAATCGCTAGACTATATCATATAGTCGCAATAGGAATGATAAGTAAAAAAAAACGTTTTTGGTGCAATATTTATTTTTTTGATTTTGCTTATAAAGATATCGTAACCAAGTTGGCAATCAAAATTTTTTTTTGAGTAACCAAGCAATGAACCGGATTTGATTGCAATGTGATTAAACACGCTATCTTAAAGTCGTCTCCGCCCGACCTAAACGTACTCGATCTTTGTTTTATAATAGCAGGAAAAAAATGTAACGTACGCAACGTAACGTGCGCAACGATGAATTCTGCAATTTTGGATAAACCTGAACACATATAGTCTTCAACTGACCCAATTTGAAATTCTCAATTATTCTTCGTTCTTTTTCGTAATTTGATTTTTTTGGTGCACAAATGCACGTTAAATTCCTAAACTACTTCCGTTTTTTATAACGTACGCAACGGCACTTTAGACACGACTAACTTTTTTTCTAAAAATAGTTAAGTAAAGGTTTAAACGTCATTTGAAAAACTCAAAAACTTTTTTTTGCTGAAAGTTGTATGGATATATCTCATTCACAGCGCCGATGGTAGTAAAAAATGTGCGTACGAATGTAACGTACGCAACCTGGGAAATGCCCATATGTGTCGGGTCAGGATTATTTTCAAGCGAGTTTTCCATTGTTTTAATATAAACTGTACGTATTAACGAATTCCCTGTGCTGTAGGCTGTCGTGGTCAAACTCAAACTGTCACACAGCTTCTTTGTTCTTTTTTAAAAGACCAAACACGTAGCGAGCTCATACTGCCTTCTCGCTCCCTCTACAACAGCTACCATGGGACTACGTTCAGCATCAGTTTACATTTGTCTTGCTCTAATAACTTTTCTTCAAATCTGCATGTGGTTTAACATTAACATAAGTGCAACAACATAGCTCATAGTAGACTCCTCAGGCGCCTTAAATTTGCAACATCGGCCACTTACGCAAATGAAACGATACGACATATGTATATATGTATGTGTGTATGTCCAAGTCAACACCAGTTCGTCGTCCGCATTGATACTCCCAATTAATTGATGGTTTCAACATAAACTCAGAAAACCCTTCCTTAATAATAGTTTATGTTGAAAATCAACTCACAAAAAGATTGATATTTTGATTTTAAATAACATTTTTTAATAAATTTTCATAATTGCTTATTTCACCTGTCAGCCTGTCAATATGGCAGCAAGATGTTAAATGTTAGATGTTGTCAGTGCGAACACCTTTTTCACATCTTCAAAAAATCCCATGCGTTCCGCTAAGATGTGCTCAGTGTGAATAGGCTATAAACGTGATGATGATCAGTTATGAGTTAGCTCAGTTGCTCATTTCGAAGTGAGTGAGCAATAGTGCTGGAGAAAACATCGATCTTGCTGACTTGCTCAGTTGCTCACTCAGTGAGCAGTCTTTCTCAGCAGTTAAATTATCGATAAATTCAAATATTCCCGAGTTACTTTGAGCACAGTTTTTGTTTATAGAGAAATAAACTTAAAAAATAAGGAAGAAATGCTGTTTCTTGGTTAAGTTTTGTAAGGACTTTAATAATAAGAAAATGTTGATTTTCGCTGGTGCAATATGTGTCGTTCTGGAAGATTCCAAGAGACTTGGTAAATGGAAAAATTGTTAATTCAATTATAAGACAAATTTTGTATTCGGCCGCTTCGTGGCTTTTAATTTATTTTTTCTCATGAGCTAAAACAATATACAAGTATATATCCATTATATAATAGTCAAAAATAAAACTTTGTTTCTCCCAAACTGAGCTATAACACTTAAACATTTTTGCGTACACTTTTCGGCCACGATAGTTTTAACAAATAGTGTACTTCTATCACGCATCTACACACTTGCAAAGCGACCACAGGAATGTAGCGCTACCATACTAAATATGCCGCCCAATCAAATGCGTGGGTCGTTTGAAAACAAAAATGAATTGGGCAGCTTTACGCTACAGACCAAGTGAGTAATGAGCAACTGAGCCAAAAAGAACAACTTTGCTGAGTTGGCTCACTTGCTCACTTTAGTGAGTTGCGCATATTTGCTCGATCACTCATGAGCAAGCCCACACTACTTCTCAGTCGTCAGTCACTCAAGAACCAAAAGGTAATGTGTCCCTCTTCTGAGTGTCCTCGTTTAGTGTTTGAGTTTTCTTTTTGCTATTGATGGTTATTTTGGATGACTTAGCTTACGAGTTAATACATTTTTTTAATTTGACAGGTACATTTTAGGGCTATTCGAATTTTGTCAGTTGGCATTGGCTGATGATGTTAAAGGTTCGGCGTCGATATCTGAGTAAGATATCACGGTTCGATTTTTGTAAGTTTACTCATTGGTTTTATTTGAGTTAGTAAGGGGCCGTACGTGACAAAAACCTAGACCCCCACCCCCCGGTCGAGTGACCAAGCGTGGTATTTTATTGATGAATGGTTGGTGATTGAGTATTTTCTTGCTGAGCAATTTACGCAATTTACTTCGTTCGTTTGGACTTAATCAGTTACGACTACAGTGCAGGAAGTAGTTCAACAAAGCGAAATCCTCACAGGAAGATAGCGATTGAACCTGCTACTATGAAAATCTATAGATACACAAGAAGGAGCTGAGGAAAGCTAAATGGATCTCGTGAAAGACCTTTTTGTGGTGATATTGAAAATGTTATCGAAGCTTCTCGGCTACGAAAAATTATTTCGAACTCTAATCAGAGCCCTGTGCTCCAGCTAGGAGCGATACAACTGTTAAGAATTTTTATTTTGTATTTTGTATCAAGGAATTAAAAAAAAAAAAAAAATCAGACCACTGGATACATTCAGAAACCTGATATGAGCTGCACAGAATCAAGTGAGGAGTCTTTTAACTTACTGCTAGATACACACTTCTCGGGTTCGACCAGTGAGCCCACGGTCGAGGCGGAAGTAATCAATAACATCAAGGAGCCTGACAAGGGCATTCCAGAACTTATCACTGAACCTAATGTATAATGGGCAGTGAAGACATTCAAACCTTATAAGTCAACAGGATCTGATGGAATTTTCCCAACGCAACTTCAATTTTCGATACGTTATATAGCAAAATGGCTTGTAACCATCTAGAAAAGTGTGATTACACTGAAATTCAATCCTGCCTTATGGAAGGAAGTTAAAGTTGGTTTTATACCCAAAGCGGGCGTTGAACCAACGAGCTTTTTCTTTGGCCGTAAAAAATTAAACGATGCGTTTTAATTTAAACTATTAGCAATGGTTATTTTTCTATTAAATATTTCGGCGGCTTAGCGTTCGTAAGGCCGATTATTACGCACTGGGCGAAGATTGAGCTGACTCGAACTAAATGCACCGGGCATACAGTGAGAACTGACCCTAAGCTAGAGCCGATAGCGGCTGCGCTTAGCTTGCAGACGGCAAGCGACAAAGCGACAAATGAGATAAGCATAAATGAGATTAATATCAATTGAGATTAAGTGATAAACAATTAACTCTCTACAATAGTTACTCTTATTATCGATGCGCAGAGCGATTTACATATTTATTATTTGACATGGGCGGGGAATTATTTCTGCTGCTTGGGTTCGGCGCATAGCCGAACAGCAGGTAAAATATCTCATGTTAGTCCCAAAGACTAAAGGCCTATCAGTTTATCGTCTTTTCTTCTGAAAACGTATTATAGAGTTAACTGTCAGAAGTACAATTCCCCCATCGCAACTAGCGAGCTCACAACATGCGTACTGTAAAAGCAAATCCACTGAAATAGCATTACACACTTGTCACAGAAATTGAAAAATCATTAGAGGACAAGGAATTTACCTTAGCAGCGTTTGTAGATATTGAGGGCGCTTTCAATAATATGCAGCCTAAGGCGATTACGAATGCGTTGACAGATCTGGGCATCTCTGAGTCTCTGGTGGATCTCATCGTCACATGCTGCAGATTCGTGAATTCAACGTTGGGAGATTCGAAGGTGCGCACATCGGTCACAAGGGGTACCCCTCAAGGAGGGTTCCTATCTGCTCTCTTGTGGGTTCTAGCGATGAACAAGTTCTTGCGGAGTCTAGAAGATAGTAGACATAAAGTTGGTGCCTATGCGGATGACGTTGCCTTGATTGTAAGTGGGAAATTTCCGAATACCCTCTGCGGAGTCATCCAACGACTACTGAATGAGGTTGATGGGTGGTCCAAATCATGTGGGTAAGGTGTTAACGCCAGCAAAACGGAACTTATTATGTTCATAATAACA
This sequence comes from Chymomyza costata, assembly GCA_018150985.1. Taxonomy (NCBI): domain Eukaryota; kingdom Metazoa; phylum Arthropoda; class Insecta; order Diptera; family Drosophilidae; genus Chymomyza; species Chymomyza costata. The sequence continues at coordinate 302,951 of JAECWU010000806.1, read as the reverse complement.
ATGTTCCTTCCACGTAGTGCGGGAAAATCTGAGGACTTCCTCATCCGCCTGCTGGAAAGCCAGAATAATCTGTGCGCAGACCTCTGGAAGGTCATGTCGGTACGTACGCAAGGACAAGGTGTCCTTATAACGATCGGCATCGACGAGGCTACAGTCGAAACGATCGTAGCCCAGGAACATAGGTTATTCTTCCGGTTTGGCACCATACCAGTCCATGGTCTACGGAAGAGCCAACAAGTGGTGGTTGCGGATGGGAAATCCCTAGCAACCCCACCTGCTGACTCCGGCAAACCGGAAGAAAAACCTAATAAGGAGGTGGGAACCCCCACACCAACGACGAATCCCAGTCCGGCACATACCCCAGACGATCTTGAGGAATGTGCTATGGATGTGGACCCGATGTCGTCCCAAGAGTTGCAGGAGGAACTCCTCCAGCAATCGGAGGACGAAGCAGCCGACGTCACTCTGACAGAAGGCGGCGCATCAACACATGCGTCAGGTGGCGTGGGAAACCCCACCCACTAATGGCAGCCAATCCCCTAAGCCAGTGCACCATGATAGCCCAGGTGAACATCCATCACGCAAAAGCAGCTTCGGCTGTCTTAGCCAGGATGTTCACCAAAAAACACCTAGGGCTAGCGCTCGTGCAGGAGCCATGGTGCAACAAGGGAATAAAAGGCCTGCACACCAGTGACTCAAAGGTAATTTGGGATCAGAGGCACGCCTCACCCAGAGCCTGAATAGTAGTTAGAAAATGTATTAATTACACGATTCTTTCAGAATTTTTAACGCGGGACTGTGTCCCCATCGCTGTCCAGGATGTTGGGGCGATGAGGACGATAGTAATTGTCTCCGCCTATCTCGCAGGAGATAGCAGCATTCCATCTAAGGAGATAATTGAGCTAGCTGAGCACTGCAGGAAACAAAGGCTGCCACTTTTAATCGGATGTGATGCTAACGCTCACCACATTCTTTGGGGCAGCACAAATATTAACAAACGCGGTGAGTACCTATTAGAGTTTATCTCTAAAGTAGATCTAGATATATGTAATGTCGGAACCACTCCGACATTCGTAAACAGAATAAGGGAAGAAGTCCTAGACCTAACCCTAGTAAGCCCCTCCCTTAAGTCAAGGATTGGGGATTGGCATGTTTCAACAGAAACATCCATGTCAGATAATAGGATCATAAGGTTTAATTTATCATTAAATTTAAACACGCATAAACCAGTCCGCAATCCAAAGAAAACAAACTGGGAATCCTTCAACGCGAGATTAGGTTCAGAATTATCCAACCTGGATGTTAGGACACCCAAACACCAGCTGGAACTAGACCATAGAGTACACGAGGTCAATGAATGTATTGCCAACGCTTTTGAAAGCAGCTGTCCTCTTAGTAGAGCACGTAGAGAGAGAGACGCTCCGTGGTGGAACAAACACCTGGAGAAATTACGCAAAAAGAGTCGATCCCTCTTCAATCGCGCTAAGCGAACTGGAGAGTGGGAGATCTATCGCTGCTGTCTCACTCTCTACAGTGCAAGCATTAGGAAGGCTAAGCGACGGAACTACAGGAATTTCTGTGAGTCCATAGCTAGCACAAATACTGCCGCCAGACTCCACAAAGCCATGGCAAAGGCACCACCGGAGGGGAACATCTCTCTGAAGAAAAGTGACAACACTTTTACCTCTACCGCAGTAGAGAAATTGAGTCTCTTAATTGAGACGCACTTTCCGGGAAACATCCCGAACGCAGTGCAAGTTCAATCAATAATAAACCATAGAAGACCATCAAGGGAGGACTGGGAAATCGCCAAGTCTATAGTTACTAACGAACGATTGAAATGGGAACTGACCTCGTTCCAGCCTTTCAAGAGTCCAGGACCAGATGGAATCTCCCCATCACTCCTTCAGAATGGTAGGGAATGCCTTATACCACACCTGATGAGAATTATGAACAGCAGCCTGGCGCTGGGGCATGTTCCCGAGCCATGGAATAGAGCTAGGGTGGTCTTTATCCCCAAGGCTGGGAAGAAAGATATCACCCATCCAAAGTCCTTTAGACCCATCAGTTTAACATCGTTCTTACTGAAAACGTTGGAAAAGCTGGTGGACATCCACATTAGAACGACGCTGCTTAAGCAGGATCCACTGCACTTTGCACAACATGCTTATAGAGCAGGTCGATCAACTGACACTGCGCTGTATCAGCTGAGGAACATCCTCGGTAGAGCAGTTGAAAACAGAGAGGTTGCTGTGTGTGCCTTTCTTGACATTGAGGGTGCCTTTGACAACACATCGCATGATGCTGTCAATAGAGCACTTATAAGAAGGGGTGTCAATCGCACGCTATCCGAGTGGATTCAATCCCTACTCAGATCGAGGCTAGTCACGGCGGAAACAGGAGACAGCTCCGTAACTGTTACCACTACTCGTGGCTGCCCACAAGGAGGAGTACTATCCCCACTTTTGTGGAGCCTCCTTGTTGATGAACTACTAGTAAGACTGTCCGATAAAGGAATACAATGTCAGGGCTATGCCGATGACATTGTCCTTATCGCAGTAGGAAGATTCGAGAACACTCTCTGTGATATAGTGCAGAGGGGATTGAATATTACGTACAACTGGTGCAAGGAAGTGGGCCTCAGCCTTAACCCAGCTAAGACAGTGGTTGTACCATTCACCAGAAGGTATAAAATACCAAATATGCGGCAACTCCATCTCAGGGGCTGCCCCATTACGACGAGCAAGGAAGTAAAATACCTTGGAGTAATATTTGACAACAAACTGAGATTTACCTGTCATATAGAAAGCGTGGTAAACAAATGCACTAGAGCACTATACACGTGTAGAAGAATAGCCGGAAGGTCGTGGGGAACATCACCAAAGATTATTCGCTGCCTGTATCTTATGGTCATACGACCGATGCTCACCTATGGAGCCATCGCATGGGGAAATCGGGTGGAGATCACCTCCGTACAGAATGGCCTCAAGAAAGTACAGAGGCTAGCCTGTGTATGTATGACAGGAGCAATGAAAACCTGTCCTACCGAAGCACTGGAGGTTCTTATGAACATAACACCACTCCATATTATAATAAATCTCCAGATGAAAGCAACACTGCTTCGAATGGCAGCCGAAGGAATCGGCAAAGGGCACATAATTAGTGCTAGAGACGCTGACGAACTTGGAAAAACGGTCCCCTCAATTCTGCTACCAAGAGATGAGATGACCACGGAGTACAACTTCAAAAAGAACTTTAGCACTAGTTTGAGTAGCAAAAGCAAATGGACTAACTTAGAGGAGATACATCCTATGAGTAGACACACCATTGTGTGGTATACGGACGGGTCTTTAACAAAAGAAGGCACCGGCCTGGGGGTCGCGGGACCAAGAACGAGACTGTCAGAATCACTGGGGAAGTATACCAGCATATTTCAGGCAGAAGTATGTGCGATAGGTAGGTGTGTGGACATAAACCTATCTAGGAAATATATGGGCAGAGAAATAGCTATTCTGTCAGACAGTCAGGCCGCTATAAACGCAGTGACTGGCTCAAAAATAAATTCAAAATTGGTTCAGGAAACCAGAGCCAAACTAAACCATCTGGGACACTGGAAAAACGTTTCACTAAGATGGGTCCCGGGACATAACAACATTCCTGGCAAGAAACGGTGCTGCGAACCAACTAATAGGGCCTGAACCCTTCTGTGGTATTGGCAGACACACCATTAAACAACTGCTACGAGAAGAGGAGAGATCCAGACGACAATCAAACTGGATTGGCACGACTGGTTTACGACAGTCCAAGCAGCTCCTCGGTTCCTATGATCTGAATAGGTTCAAGAAAATCTCCCAACTGGGCAAGAATTCCCTTAGGATACTTACTGGGTTACTTACGGGACATTGCAGGCTAAGAAAACACCTGAGCATGCTGGGCATCGTTGATTCTAACACTTGTAGGTTTTGTGAAATAAGGGAGGAATCCTCCCAACACATACTTACGGAGTGTGACGCTCTCGCCAGAAGAAGGGCATCCATCTTCGGCGACTACAGAATACCGATGCGCGACGTAACCGGACTAGAACCATCCCAGATAATTAAATTTATCTCCATAATTGGACTGGCCAAGGAGCTCTAGAGCTAGTAGGGAGCACAATAGATCCTAAGGGTCGCAGTGCAGTTTTCCCCTTACAATTATTATTATTATGTTCATAAGGAAACAAGACTACTAGATGTTAGCTCTCCGAATTTAAATGGTATCACTTTAACATTTAGCGAAAAAGCACGCTTCCTAGAACTCAGGGCCGGCGTCACACTTTTTTTCGAGTGGGTAGTAAGAAAGAGGCAGGGGGGACTTTCATGGATGATGTTTTACAATTTATTTTTATACGGATAAAGGATTAGAACAGGGAAATAATAAAAACAAAGCAAAACATGAAGTTCGTTTTCGATTGCGAACAATAAATGCGTCCATTAAAGATTCGATATCAAGCGCATCAACCAAATTCGGATATGTATGTAAAATGGCCAAGTGATTGAGTCGATCCTGAGCCATGGTAGAACTTAAATAATTTTTAATTCGGCGTAACACAGAAAAACTTCTTTCATTGGAACATGAAGAACCTGGTATCGTAAGACGTAATGTAAGAAAACGAACGAATTCTGGAACGATTTTCAAATAATTCTCCGTTTCTCTAAGAAACTTAACAATTGTGCTCAAATCTGAAGCTTTTTTACCCTCACGCGCCATTTTCTCCAATAAGAAGTCTCTATCTTTGGTCAAACGGAATTCATTGAAAACTCCTCTGTAAAATTTTATGATTGCGTCAGTATTTTTTGATTCGTCAATCGCAAAAGTTACAAGAGATTTGAAAAATCGGGCATTGTTGGAATGAAATCTTTCTTTGAGAGAAAAATTTATCTGGTCGAAAATCTCACAAAATATTTTTTTGTAATAATCTTTTGGGGAATCAAAAATATGGTTTTCTGTTACGCCATCTTCCAGTCGTTTTGGAATTCTACGTTTTCTTGGCAATTTTGGTTTTTCAATTTCAAGTTTAGATGCCAATTCGCAATTCCAAATCGATTCAAATTTTTGATCCCAAGACTCATTCATTACAGTTGACACGATTTCTACCTTTCGATAAGATTCGACAACACATAGTTCCGATGATTGCAGCTCTTTGTTGAGGATTTCAATCCGATCAAAGATTTCGATCATGGCAGTCAAAAGGAAGAGAAACTTGAACGACTCCATATTGTGAAGGAGCCCTGAAGCCTTGGCAACCACGGTGCTATCAACTTCTTTATCCTTAACAAGCTCTTCGAAAAATTCCATTAACTTTTTATAATTGTCATCCACTGTTTTGAGGGATTTTATACGAACAACCCATCTGAAAAAAATTATTCAATTTATAATGCATGAGCCTAAAGTTTAGTATAATTGCAATATTTACCCGGTCGGACAGTAGGCTGCGAGAGCAGGTGTATTTTTTTCGGAGTCTTCTGCATCAGCTTGAAGTTCTTGAAACTTGCTAGGCATTTTGGCGAGTCCCGGATAAAGTTGATTAACTCTTTCACCACCCCGGTAAAGTTTTTTGCTTCTGGTACATCTTCCACCGCATGTGCGCGGCAATTTTAAATTTCAAACATAGAAAATATTAGAAATTAGGGTTTTGTCCGATAATTCCGAGTGGGTATGTACCCACTCTGATGTTTTCCGAGTGGGTACCACTACCCAAACTACCCACGTCAACCGCCGGCCCTGCTAGAACTGTTTTTAGACAAGAAGCTGCGTTGGAACTTAAATGTTGAAGATATAGTGAGAAAAGCGACGATAGCCCTTTACTCATGCAAAAGAGCGGGAGGAGCAACTTGGCGTCTAAAGCCCCATGTTGTTAACTGGATTAACACAGCGATAGCAAGGCCAATCCTAACTTACGGAGTTCTGGTATGGTGGCCGGCGGTGACCAATAATAGTGCATTGAAATGCATGAGCTCCATTCAGTGGGCGGCTAGCTTGAGTATCAGCGGCGCTCCTAGAATGGCCTCCACAGCAGCTTTAAACGTTATGTTGCATCTTTTGCCGATAACTCTATATAGTAAACAGAAAGCAGTGAAATCGGCCTTAGGGCTAAGAGAATCTTCGAATCTGGCCATTAGTCATTCCCAGAACCACTGACTTTTCTAACTCAATGGAGTTATCCTTAGACAAACCGTTTCCCATGTAAGTTTCCCATCTCGTGAAGATGGTATACTAGACTGCAATAGCAAAATTACCATTTTTACGGACGGGTCTAAACTCAATGATCAGGTGGGAGGGGGTGTCTATTCCGAATCGTTGGGCATAAACGAATCATTCCGTTTACCAGATCATTGTAGTGTTTTCCAAGCAGAAGTCATAGCTATAATGGAAAGTATACTTATAATTAAGAATAGTGTTTTAACCGAAAGGGAAATTCAGATCTCTTCTGACAGTCAGGCGGCTTTAAAATAACTACAATCAGTAAGGCTCACATCTAAAACAGTGATGGAATGTTACAAGCTTTTACTAGATGCTACATAATTTTTCACCATTAAGATGCTTTGTACCGGGTACCGGGGCACTGAGATATCGTGGGCAATTGCAAAGCAGACGATTTAGCTAGACGGGGTACAACGGTACCACTTCAGCCAGACAAGGCTTTGATACCAATACCAATGCCGCTAGCGACGTGCAAATTATACTAGGTTACAGCAAAATGTATCCTCAACATGTTTTACTCGTTTCCGTAGTAAAATGGCACGCTAAATCCGAAAATGAAGTCCAAAAATTTTTTCATGGAACGGATTTCGAGATATTTAAAAAAAAAGTGTGTCTACTTAAAAGCAAACATCTCTGGTTGCACTAAACTGATTTTGATTATTTCCAAAGTATAGATAATTGAATTACCCATCGATTATACTTGGAACATATTTTTGTAAAATTTACGGTTTGGTCGTTATTAATCCATTCGTATGAAATTTTTCCTAATTTTTATGAAATTTAAAAAAAATTATATTTCGAACGTAAATTTAAAAATTTTAAAAATATTTTCATACAGTTTTTTTCGTGGCTCGTAAAGTTTGATCGATTACGAAGAAAATAAGTGCTTGTTTATCAAAATCGGAGTAAAATTATGGAATTAACGGGAATTTTTGTAAAAAGTACAAAAACTAAATTTTTCTGGAAGCCTTAAGTTTTAGATGGATAATTCGCTTGTTTATTAAGATATCGTAATCAAATTTGATATTCGAAAGTTTTTCAGAGTTCTTATGTTCTGTACAAAATTTGATCAAAATCGGTTGACTTTTTCATATAGCATCCGTAGGACCGATAGGTAAAAAAAAACAACGTTTTTTTCAACCAAATTCGTTGTTTTTCGCGTGTTTTTAAAGATATCGTGACCAAATTAGGTTATCCGAAGTTTTTTAAAGATCCCAAGCAGTGTATCAAATTTGATCAAAATCGGTCAAAATATATTTTTTTGTGCCAAATTCGTTTTGATTCGATTGTTTCTGAAAACATCGTAACCAAATTTGGCAAATATACATGTATCTTTAGAAATTTTTGAGCAATATACCGGATTTTGCACCAAGCACGTTTTTTTGAACGATTGGGTGCTATATGATATAATTGACCGATTTTGATAACATTTGGTGTAGAGCTAGAGAAATCTAAAAAACTTTCGAATGCCAAATTTGGTAACTTTATCTTTATAAATAAATGAATTATTCATCTAAAACTTTTGGGTTTTCAAACAAATTTATACTTTTCATTTTTTACAAAAATACTTGGTATTTCCAATTGTTTTCTCCGATTTTCATAAAAAATCACTCATTTTTTTCGTAATCGATCAAACCTTACGAGCCATGAAAAAAATTGTATGAACAATTTTTTTAAAATTTTTCAATTTACGTTCAAAATATAATTTTTTCAAAAATTTGCTAAAAATTACGAAAAATTGCATATCAATGGATTAATAACGACCAAACCGTAAATATGACAAAAAAAATAATTCAATTATCTACACTTTGGAAAAGAAATAATCAAAATCAGTTTAGTACAACCAGAGATATTTGTTTTTAAGTAGACACACTTTTTTTCTAATTTCGAAAAATGTTTGTACTTCATTTTCAAATTTAGCGTGCCATTTTACTACGGAGATGACTAAAACATGTTGAGGATACAAAAATTTTTTAAAATTAATAAACTAGTCTTATTAATAGATAAGAATATCATTAATGATGCGAACTATAGATGGGAGCAAACTGGAACCTGTCTTATTAGTAGGAAAACTTGGCCGCAGTGGAGCTTGAATAGAACCAAGCAACTTTTAAAATTTAACAGACTTGACATAAGAGCTACGATAGGGGCTCTTACTGGACATTGTCTCATTGGTAGGCACGCCAATAGATTGGGAGTGCCTTATTTTGACTACTGTAGAAGCTGTCAGGAGGTAGAAGAAGAGGAAACAGTGGAGCACCTCCAGGAGGAGACTGCACACACTGGGCTTCGAAACTATTGGGAATGTTACTGAATTCGCAGGAATCAGAATAAATAAGATTAATTCGTTCATTAAATCGACAGGTCACAACGGGTCTTTTGCAGGCCTAGGTGTGTCGGAAGACAACCACTTCTACCTACCTACCTACTTATTTCGTTCGTGCAGTTCTTCATTTCGTTGTCTTCGGTGTGTTGTTTTTGTCCACAAACAATACACATTTTCTCAGCCTGCAGACCTTTTGGATATGACCAAATTCTAAACAGCAATTGCATCGCATTGGGTACGGTTTGATTTGAGTTTTTTCGTATCCAATGAAGAGAAAATCGGGAAGGGTATGTTTAGCGAAAGTCAGTATGATTAATCCATGTTTCTGTGTATTCGTTGCCGTTTTTCTCCTTTATTTTTCTTCTTTCACATATTCCTTGTCCTTCTAGTTCGTTGAGAATTTCTTCTTCTGAAATATTTCGAAAATCGTTTGAGTAGATTACTCCTTTGCATTTGTTGAGAGTATTGTGCTCAGTTACGGTAATTTCTATTGTTTCGGTGAGCAACTTCAAATTGAGTAGTTTTTCCGTTTGCTTTTGGTTTTTAGTTTTTATCATGACTGTTCCGTTTCGTAGTTTTTTGCAGTGCTCTACTTCTCCTCCGCATGTATGGTCAATTACTTTTTTAATAGAAAGGGTGACACATCGAAAAGAGTTATGTTGTTATTGGAGGAGCGTATCATAATTAGGTATTTAGGTCCGGAAATATTAATTTCATTTGCGTGCATTTTATGCATGTCTGTAGGGTTAGGCGGTTGTCTCATCTTGAGTACTTTTAATACCCTGTACCGTATGGAACAAAGGGTATATTAAGTTTGTGCATACAGAAGGAGACGTCGGAGACCCCCCAAAAGTTACCTAAAGTATGATCAGGGTGACTAGAGAAGTCGAGAATAATTCGTTTGTTTTTGAAAATATCGTGATCAAATTTGGCATCCGGGAGTTTTTTATAGTTCCCAAGCACTGCACCAAAATTGATCGAAATTGATTGACTATATTATTAGCCCCCATAGGAAAAACGTGTTCTTTGTTTTTATTTAATTGTTTATTTACTTATTTATTTATTAGAAAGATCAACACACAAACTAAACAGTTTATTAATACTTATAAAAAAGACAATACACAACGCTCCAACCCACAGTATGAGTGACCGGAGATCTTAGGTGGTGCCAAGGTAATTTAAAACAGCTCTCATCAAACTGGAAGGAGAAAGTTCACTTGACAAGATACTCGCCAAGTCATTATAATTTGAACATAAAACTCTAAATGGCACATGTAAAGCATAATTGGTAGTGCATCTCGGAAGAGATAAGGGTACAAAATTCCTATAGGAGCGTCTAGGAATGTTAAACAAAAGCTGCCGAAGCAGGAGAGGGGAATCAATATAACCTGTTATACATTTTTCAGAAAAATAGCGTTAAGGGCAATCCTACGATTTTTCCATAAAGGAAGATCAATTAGAAGAAGTCTACTGGAATAAGGAGGCAATCGGATATTGGGGTCCCAATTTAAGCTACGAAGAGCAAGCAGGAGAAACTGTTTCTGTACAGATTCGATTCGTGCTTGATATTTTTTATATTGGCCTGGGCGAACGAGAGCAGAATAAAGAACCTTGGTCGTATACGGATCGTCAAATTCTTTTGACTAGCGCTTAATGTACCCTAAAACACACCTGGCGTTATTCACAACCGTAGAAACATGGTGTGAAGGTAATTTTAGAGTCAAAACTAACACCTAGATCAGTAAATAAAGAAATAAGCACCAAAAGAGAACCATTTATGATGTAATTAACCAAGTGAGTCTTATGTCGATGAAATGTCATAAACATACATTTAGAAAGGTTTAAGTTCAAATGGTCATCCTGAATCATCCTGAAGTAAAAGATGCGAATCATTAAACGAGAAACAAAGTTTAACATCATCAGCGAACATAAAAACACGGGCATGATTAGCCACATTTGGCAGATCATTTATAAAAAGTGTAAAAAACAGAGTAGCTAGATGACTATCTTGCGGAACACCGGAAGATACCAGAATTGAGGTCATCATTGCTAATAAATGGAACAAATAGACCGTTACCGGACGAAATGTTGAAAGGATAAGAAGTAGGAGCGTAAGACTTTGAAGAGTAAGTAGATCGAAAAAAACTAGCAAATAAGTTAGATATACCTGCGTCAGTCGAGGCTACTTTACCATTATACACGAGTGTAGAAGGAAATAGATCAGATTTACGTTTTGAATTTACAAAATTAAAGAACTGTTTCGGATCAATAGAAAATTGTTCACGGCAACGGGATAAATAATTTTTTTTAGCAATTTCTGTTTAAAAGCATAAATTCAGATCGGGTATACAAATAATTCGAGAAGTCACGATTAGAGCCGGTCATTTTAAATTTCTTGTAATATCTAGATTTCAAATTTTTTAAATGTGACAAATTCCGAGTGAGCGTTCGTTTAAGCGAAAAACACGCATGTGTCAAAGGGATACACGCATCAAATATAATGTTTAGCGTATCATAGAAAAATGTGCATCATTGACGTCATCACAATTCATCAAGCGGGACCAGTCAGTGGAGGTTAAAAGTTTGGTTAATATAGCCAAATTAGTCTTACGAAAACAGCGGCGACGCACAATAGGAGGAGAAGAAAAATTTGGTTGAGGCGCACTAATAAGGATTTCAATATCCAAAGTAGGTTGATATGAATCCTCCGGAATAGATAATGAGGAAGCCCTGGAAACTGACACAATAGCAGGATCATTGGCCAGAACTAAATCAAGGATTCGATTTATTTGCAGTAATGGTAAATCGAACAAGCCGTCCAGGAATTCGTTATAAGAGGATGAAATAACAGAGTTAGAAGAAGGTGACGAAACCCATGAAATGGTTGGAAGATTAAAATCACCCAAAACTAAGAGATTGTCGCGATTATGTAAAAGCGAATGAACAAAATTAATTGCAGCCAAGTGTTGCAAATAAATTGCAGTATCAGATGAAGGAGGAATGTACGAACATGTTATAAAACATGAAGAGTTATGCAAACTTAGTTTGACGCAAATAAATTCAATATCCAAGGAAGTATCTTTTTAACTAAGCTAGAACAAAGTTTTGCATCAACCGCAATAAGGACACCACCACCACGGCGGAAAGAGCGATCAAGACTGTATACTACAAAGTTGGAAGATAGAATTTCAAGGTCAGAAACTGAAGAGCTTAACCACCAAAAACTATTCGTAAGTAGAACATTAAGTTTTGTTGAAAGACTTCTGACACTCTGAAATTTAATAGAGGGATGAGAAATTAGTTTTTTGTAATGCTAGAGGCAGATACAGAAGATGGAACAGCTGAGGGCATAGAAAGAGGCTGAGGCCGAGACTTTTGACTAGATTTAAATTCGTGAACAATCATATGTGGTGGTCAAAAGCTTGGATCGCATAATCTGTCAAAATCACCTATAGGGACGGAAATTTTGAACGACGAAATTTCACGAGGCTGTGAGTATTTAAATTTCTCAATGGATATGTTAGGATTGTTGCCAATATCCATATAAGATACTTAGTCTTCACAAGAAGTGTCCGCCACCAGACGAGACATAAAAATGTGATTACGCGGCGCGACTACTTTAAGACTAGGTCTAGGTGGAGGCAAATCAATTAAATAATTTGAGGATTGCGGTGGCGTAGAGGGCTGCGTCTTTAAAGAATTATGACAAGGGGCTGGCGACGAAAACGAAGCAAGCAACGGCGATCCTGCAATTGGAGTTAAAGGAGAAACAGGAGGAGCAGAGTGAAGCGGAAGGCGCAATTGAGGGGCAGGGGGAGGCGTTGGTACTGAACGCTTTGGAGACGTAGCAAAATGATAGTCACTAAGCAGTTTAAGGCCATTATCAAACTGAGACGACATTTGATTAGCCAGCATTTTAAGCTTGAGAAACTCATTTCGAACCTTATCTTACATTCGAGAAAAGTCACCTTGCATTTTAAAGCATGTGGGGCATGACCACCTAGTACCGCCACAGGTTGGCTTGGCCTTACCATATAACCTGTCAAAGTTAAGACCAGTCAGCCCGGCACACTTTAAATGATTTAGGAACCGTACCTAAATTATCCCCTCGGAGACCAACCCTAGTATATGGCAAGATTAGTTTCTTTTGACCTCCTCATCTTATTGGTGGTATCTGTGATAAGTCTCATAGCATAACGTACCTCTTACCTTAAGAAACAAGGTATAAAAATTGTCACAAGAAGTACAAGTGTCAAGACTCATCTTTAACATAACCCGCTCAAATCAGTTATTTAAAAGTTGCTTCATGTCTAGGAATAATTTATTTAATAATATATATAATAAATTTTTGTTTGTTTACAGAGTTAACTTCAAGAAAAACGAAAAGGAATACCAACCTGATCGCTCCGAGGTTTTGAAATTTCTTCGTGAGGAGGAGACTGCTTTAGCAAAGCAATGCCGTCCCTTTATTTTTTATTATTTTTTTATTTGCGCAGCGCGACCTTATCATGCAGACAACTAAACATCAAGTGATTTTGTGTTTTTTGCCACACAGCACAAAATCCACAGCATACTAATGCTGGAGCGCTTTAGAACTGTGAGAGTAAGCACGCTCTCTAAGCAAGAGCCGAAGTCATGCACAAGCAACTTCGTGTCTGTTGCTTTGCAACAAGGTATACTTACTACTAAGTATACCTTGGCTTTGCAACAAGAGCATGGCAACGCCAGAGAATTTGCTGAGAGTAGTTCAGTACAAAAATCACGCACACATGCATGTGTTTTGTGTACAACACAGTACGTGTGAACTCCAATCCCATGGGATTGGGCCGTGCCGACCACTGCTTTAAATGAATAACCTTGTCACATAAGCAGCAAGTTAAGCAACGCAGCTTATCCCCATCATGGTGGAATAATATAAGGTGATGTTTTCAGTAAAAGCTGTCCCTTATTGTATGCAGCATGTGAGTGCGAGTGAGAGATTAAAAGCTTTTCTGTTAGCAAAGCTCTCATAGCATTGCTTCGTGAATGTGAATGAGATAGATATGTATATATTGGGTCGTTCACTAAGTAATTTCGTTTGATGACAACAGCTGATCTTATTGAATTTTTTCGCAGCCAACTTCACACTTAACCGCTTAACCTTTATATATTTGAACAGCTGATATAGTAAGGCTTTTTTGTAAAAAATTTTGTTAAATTTTTTGGAATAGTTTTTGTTTGGTGCCCTATCGAAGATGGAAGATCGAAAACAACATTTTCGGCATATTTTACTGTTTTACTATCAAAAGGGTAAAAAAATGCAGTTCATGCAAGGCGAAAATTATGTGATGTGTACGGAGAAGATGTGTTGACCGAACGCCAATGCCTTAATTGGTTTGCATAATTTCGTTCCGGCAATTTCGATCTTGAGGATGCACCACGTCCTGGAAGGCCTCTTGAAGTCGATGTTGATAAAATAAAGTCGTTGGTCGATGCAAATCGTCGAATAACAGCGCGAGAGATTGCTGAAAGATTAAATTTGTCTAACGCAACCGTTCACAAGCACATGAAAAGTCTAGGATTAATTTCTAAGCTTGACATATGGGTTCCTCATGTTCTTACAGAACGAAATTTGCTTCGTCGCATTAACGACTGTGATTTGCTTATCAAACGTCAAAGAAGTGATCCATTTTTGAAGCGCATTGTTTCTGGCGACGAAAAGTGGGTTGCTTACAAGAATGTAAAGCGCAAGAGATCATGGTCTAAAAAGGATGAACCAGCTCAAACCATTTCGAAGACCGATAGTCACCAAAAAAAGGTTATGTTGTCTGTTTGGTGGGATTTCAAAGGGATCGTTTATTTTCAACTTTTTCCCGACAATACCACGATTAATTCTGAAGTGTATTGTGATGAGCTGGACAAATTGAGTGATGCACTCAAACAGAAGAGGCCAGAATTGATTAATAGAAAAGGTGTAGTGTTCCACCAGAATAATGAGAGACCTCATACAAGTTTGATGAATCGCCAAAAGCTTTTGGAGCCAGAATAGGATGTGCTACCACACCCACCATATTCTCCAGACTTGGCACCTTCGGACAATCACTTGTTCCAGTCTCTGCAAAATTTTTTGGATAGGAGAACCTTCACCTCAAATCAGGACGTCATAAACCACTTGGACCAGTTTTTTGCCTGCAAGGATCAACAATTTTATGAGCGTGGAATCAATCTCTTGCCCGAAAGATGGCAAAAGGTATTGGATCAAAATGGAGATTATATAATTTCATAAAATGATTTACACATTTAAATTTTAATTGTTTAAATTGTAATAAAAAAAACGAAATTACTTAGTGAACGACCCAATATTTTGTTGATGTTTGCAAACAAATAACAATGAACAATTCAGATATGTTTTATCTTTTATATAATTATTAATTTTACTATTGTCTAATTTTAACAAGTTTACTATTGACCATAATCTTTTGCTTTTGTATTGCAAGTTTCGTGTTCAGAAAACAAAACACACAGTGCTAAAAATTTGGTCCGCAACCAACCTTCCTCGTTCACAGCAAGTTTTGCACTGACGATAAGGGTTCTAAACGAGAGATTGAGCGTTCGCACGACATTACCTTATTATTCCACCATGATCCCCTTCAAACACATCTTTGCTCATGCATGAATCAAGGCAGCACGACATTATAAAAGCGATCCAAGAATTTTTACTGGGTACAAAAGAAGCAGAACAAACAAATGTGCAACAACAAAATCCAAAAGAAGAGCGCAAGTCAAAAGCAGAGCTGGGCAAAAAGAGAGCGGTCTGCCGTAAATGCACGAACAAAAAGGTCATGACCATGGCATGATATGTTTTATAGCAAAATAGTATTTAATTATATTGTAGTCTAATTTTTACAAGTTTGCAATTGGCCATAATTTGTTGGCATTCTTAAGCGTATAAAAATGAAAACAAAGCACGTGTTGCTTAAAATTTCGTCTACGACCAGCCTTACTAGTCAACAGCAAGTTTTGCACTGACGATAAGGGCTACAAACGAGAGAGTGAGCGTTCTCACGACATCACCTTATTATTCCACCATGCTCACACCCTACATTCAATAAGAGATAGATTTTACTGACGATACCACCTTATATTATTCCACCATGACCTTGGCCCAGCTCTGGTCAAAAGAAACTCACCACAAAATTTAGCGCACGCTGTAACTGTAAAAGCTTACACAAACATAAACTAGCAAGCGCTTAAAAACTATCAGAGAGCTCGCTCACGCAAAAAACAAAAATAAAATAATAAATAAAAAACAAGTCCACTTTAACATAAAGTATTACAAGAATTTGTAAAATTCCAATAATGAAAGATTACAATAAAATAAACACCGAAAATAAATTTAAAAACCAGAGCACAGAAAAAACTCGTCTTACACTCTCAAGAGAACTTTCTTATTTCATTTCTCATTTCACATATAAATATTAAAATTGCTCAACAAAAGATTTTTTAATACTTTGCATTAAATGATGCTATTTCAATAAAAATGTATGGGTTTACATTTAATGGGGTCTACGCAGTTCAAAAAATTCCATATGGAAACTATTTTATATTATTTCAGATGGAGCCACCAGTGTGTGCATAGTAAGTCAGTGTTTTTTTTTTTATCGAGTTACCGTTTTTTTTTTGTGGTATTAATCGATATGTTTTACGATACTTTGGGTTTATGTGGGCACACTCAAATTATAATCAGCTGCTCTATGTTTACAAAAACTAAGCGCGCAAAATAAGACAAAGAATTAAATAAAATAAACATGGATTTAAGTCAACAAGTATTGTTAGGATTACTTAGTATAAGCAATGCAAGTATGACTGCCTACCAAATTGTAAAAAGGTTGGCCGCAAAAAAACAGAAGTGTCTGGGTGAAACCTTATTTAAAGGGCAGAGCAGAAAGTGGAAGATTTTTCAAAGATGTAAGTATTTTGTATTGGACTAATATTCCAACACAATTGTGTACATTTCGTGTTCAATTTAAAGTTTTAGGCAATGGTGCGTAATCAATCGGTAATTCGCGCCAAAGCGGCAAAAACCAAACAGCTGTTGTTAGTGTTACCACACCAAGCGAAGTAGTGGCGCCATCTAACGTTAAGCATTTTTAGACAACACTGTTTTGTTTTTTGATCTGCGTCCCATTGTCAAAAATTTTTGATCGGAATTTTTCGCGACTAATTTTTTATATGAAGTTTTTCATTTTTTTGCGTTTTAGGCCTTAACATAAAAAATAAAAGTCAACTAACCAATTTTTAAACACGTGCTTCTATACGTTCTTTATTTGGTATGAATATGAATCAAATCGAATCAAAAGTTGTTTGCTTTGTGTTGTTTAGAGAGATTTCAAAATTGTAAAAATGGAATTCAATTGTTAATATTTTCATTTAAAAACAATATATAGCAACAACAGCGATGGAGCACCATCGAAAACTAGAGTTTATCGTTGAGGCATCCTAGAACATATTGCATGAAGTTGTCTTAAAAAAATGAGTGCGTTGGATCCCACAATTCGACAATTGAGTTAAGTCCATCCAAAAGTGTCTAGATCTTAAGATACAGTATTTTCAAATACAATAATGCCGATTTTGATAATAAATAGTTGTACTTTTTTTATATTCCTGAAATACATGGATGAGCCCATTTACATTGTAAATACGTAAATACGCTAAAATTGTATAAATCATGAAAAAATTTAGAATTTCTTATATTGGGAATGGTTAATTTTGTGTTTCATGTAACCCCATACATTTTATTGAAATTGCACCGTTTAATGCAAATAGTTAAAATATCGTTTGTTGAACAATGTTAAAATTTTTAATTTACCTACATAATAAATACATTTTTTTCCATCATATAAAAATATTATATATATATATTAAATATTATAAAAAAGGTACAAAATTTTTGCCATCTTTTGACAAAAAAAATAAAAAAATTTTATACAATTTTATACTTTTTTTTCAAAATGTTTTTGATTTTTTTTTTAACATTCACCATTTCACCAAATCGATTTGATTCATATTCGCACCAAATAAAGATCGTATAAAAACACGTTAAAAAAAATGGTGATTGACATATTTAAGGAACATACTTACAACAAAAATAAGAAAATTCATTTTTTTTTTTTTTAATGTGTTGGTTAAAAAAAATTAAATATTGCCACGCCTCCTTCTGTCCGTTACATACATTGCACAAATCTAGTAGAACCATTGTACCTATAGGTACAGGGTATAAAAATGCTAGATTTGTAGCTATAAGCATTTAGGAAAATTTATAACCGTCAAATATGCTAGATCTAGCTATAAACAAACTGAAATGGCAACACTGTACACTGTAACACTGTATTGTCCTGCGTATTGCTTATGTGTTATTTTAGATATGTCCCAAGAAAAGTAACTTTGCTTCGTGGATTATAACTTTTGCAGAGCTCAGCGGGACACAGAGGCTTGAATGCCAAATTATTAACCAAAGTGTATAGAACACTGATAAACTAACCTCTTTTGCCACATTTTGCCACAATAAAAGATATTTGGATTTCTTAAAGCAAAATTCGCATTCTGAAATGCAACGCTTTTTATACCCTGTACCTATAGGTACAAAGGGTATACTAGATTTGTGCAATGTATGTAACGGCTAGAGATACGAAACTTTACCAGCTGGTGCGCATATTTCCTCAGAAGATCAAGTTTGTTGAATCATGTCAATATCTTTCCCCGTTCCCCCGTAGCAGAGTTTCGCGGTTTTTAGCTAAACCGTTTAATATTTTAATCCGAAACTTAACAGAGCGATGCGTTGTGGTTACATGCATCTGTGTGTTAAAAATAAACAAAATCGGACAATTACAACAAAAGTTATAGTCTAAAATGTAAAAATTTCACCTCCCCTTGCCAATAAACTGCGTCAATATTTGACTCTACGTAATAATAGTAATAAATGACCTAGAACCACCAATTTTGGTAAGCTAATTCATGTGCCTCTAATGAACAAATCCACATCCAAATTTTATCAATGCGGGCCCCCCACCCCCCGCAATCGATTTACCGTGTTTTCTTCCACACCCCTCAACAGATCTCCTTGAAACTTACCCCATATACTTTAAATAACTTCTTTAAAGTAAATTTCGATTTTCATCGAAATCGGTTAAAATTTGCGGAACTTATAGGTATCAATATCGTTTTGCACCAAAAAAAAAATGTTCCAATTGGAAATTCTTAGTAAGAATATGCAGGAATAAATCTTTTTTTGAGAAAAAAGGTACAGGGTATTCCACTGTCGGGCACCGCCTCGACTGTATTACATTTTTGATGTTTGAAACAGCAGCAATCACTCAACAGACGCAGTTATACAGCGCGAAATCAACAAAAAATACATAGAAGAACAACATTTTGAATTGATTTCGCACAAATTAAAAAGCCTTGGTCAAGCCAGTAACATTTGAAGCAAAATAGCAAATAAAAGATGGCGTACGTTAAAGTCGGGCGCGGACGACTTTGGCATACCCTGTATAACTAATTGCAATTATGTCCGATAAATTGCTTAAGCACTCTTAAAGACAATTGATTGCAAAATTTGGGTACGATATCTTCACAAACAAACGAAATACAACAAATTTTGAGCAAAAAACGTTTTTTTTTAATGATTGGTCCTATGGGAGCTATATGATATAGTCATCCGATTTCGATCAAATTTTGTACAGAGATTGGGAACTATAAAAAACTTTTGATCACCAAATTTGGTCACGGTAGCTTCACAAACAAACGAAACACAACGAACAACGTTTTTATACCCTGTACCGTATGGCGTATGGTACAAAGGGTATGTTGTGTTTGTGCAAGCCGAAAATGTATGTAACATACAGAAGAAGACGTCGGAGACTCCCCAAAGTTACCTAAAGTATGATCAGTGTGACTCGAGAAGTCGATATACCCATGTCCGTCTGTCCGTCTGTCTGTATGAGCGCCTAGATTTCAGAGATGGTAAAAGCTAGAGCGACCAAGTTTTCAGATAAGATGCGTAATTATGTCAGGGGAGACAAGTTTATTTTACTTTGTCGATATCGGGGTTATATTATATAGCTCCCATAGGGATGTTTCAGAGGACCTCGAAAAAAACCAAAAGTCTTAGATGGATAATTCGTTTGTTTATGAAAATATCATAACCAAATTTGGCGCTCGAAAGCTTTTTAGAGTTCCCAAGCACTGCACTAAATTTGATCAAAATTGGTTGACTATATCATATAGCTCCCATAGGAACAATCGGTCAAAAAAACATTTTTGGTTCAAAAATGAAGGTATCGTAACCTAATTTGGCAATCAAATGTCTTTTGGTGTTCTTAAGCAATATACCGCAAGCAGTGGTACAGGGTATCCCAAAGTCGTCCGCGCCCGACTTTAACGTAAGCCATCTTTTTTTTTTAAATTGACCAAATGTTGCTAAAATCGACGATTATATCATTTTTTCATAGTGCAATCTCAAATTTAAAATTTCGCAAATATTCACCGTCCAGTTGGCTAAGGAAAATATAAAGTTTTTTGGCCTTATCTTTAAAAAAAAACCTATCCTGAAAAATTGACCGACTCGAAATTCGTTTTAGACCTATAGTTTCACGGGCAAAGTTGCTTGGAAAGACCCATAGAATCAAAATCGTTGAGAGCCCCAAACCGTTTTGTCGACCCCAGACCCACCCTAATGTACATACACGCATTCAAACATATATGTTTCATGGCCATATAAAAACAAACATGTAAGGTGAAAACTTTAATTTTTTCATTGCACTATTTTTAGCCCCGCGTGCGAGCAGCTCTCTTCCTGACAAACAGAGCAAACATCATTAAGTGATCTATGTATAGATACATACATATGTATATGTACACACGCATATGCTGTAAAAAAACGTCACTTCCATTAAAAATGTGATATTAGGGTTCTTTCTTAGGCGTTACCTTATCCTAACACTTTCGCTTGGGTCTGGCTTTTGTTATCAGAAAAAAAACTTCTTTAATTTCGATTTATTTTTTGAGCTCAAATAATTATAATGGCTGTATAACCTTCTGCATAGCATCATTTAGGATTCATATTTCTTTATCGTAAATCAGTAATGTGGTCGAAACGTGACTTGGGTGCTAATATGTACATGTATTATGGCCCAGACTATGGCAAGGTATTGTCTCACTGAAATTATTTGAACCAAATTAAGGGTTCTATGCTTATTTTACCCACCACATTTACATACACTATGTACACACTTTTAGTGTGTAAAATGTCTCACAGCTTACTTTATGTATAAATTTGAGGGAAAACATTTATTTTAATAGATCGATAAGATAAATTTAAAATGCTTTATGTTGATATTATTTATAAAGCAATCATCAGAAATTAAACTGGTAGTAATATTGATCCTCGATATGTTCGACAAAGCCTAGCTCATTCAAAACCACCTTGCTTAGAAAATCCAGCTAAAAAGATATTCCGAAAAACTTGTAATTGCCAAATGTGGTTACGGTATCTCTTCATAAACAAATGGAGAATTAAGGACATCCCGAGCACTTTTCGTAATTTCTAAGAAATTGAGAATGATACAAACGTGCCAGCCCTGTACCAACACAGCTTACGCAGCGATGATTTTAAGTAATTGGTAAAAAACTATTGCGGGGGACTAGAGGTTGGTATCCACATAAACTAAAAGGAAATTTATATTTTAGCCCAAATAGTACAGTAAACGAAGGCTTTAAAACGACGTCTGCTAGAAAAAATACTTAGTTGATGAAACTTTCAGGGATTGTTTCGGAACAGGGTTAAGAACAGGGTCCCAAGCCATCCAAGTTACATCCACTTTACTGTACTAAAATGAGTCTACCAAAAAGCTTACAAATAGCTTGATTCTAGTTGAGTTTATATGGGAAGGGGGCCTAAACAACCCTATTTTTAACTATAACTTGTTAAATTTCAATCCGACTTGCGACATGCTTTTAAAAAAATAGTCCATAAATGTGGTATATTGGAATCCGATAAAATTTTCTTACGGCGGAACGGGGCAAGGTATGAACGTGAATCGAAAAATCAGTTATAGTCCATATGGTTCAGAAGTTTTTGACAGTTACCAATTAGTCAAAAAAAAAAAAAAAATTACACTAAATTTTATCAAAATCGGCTTACTATAAATAAATATAAATATCACTTAGCCCCCAATACAAGAAAGGATCAAATTTATCATCCTACATTGACTTTAGCACTGTACAAAATTTGAACTTTAATTTCAGAATTGGATGTTATTCGCTGCAGGACCAATTCTGTCAGAAAAATTTTTGCTTTTGAGAAGCAATAAAGAAAGATGTGACATACCATGAGACTAGGACTACTTTTCAGCATGTTGACAGCCCTGACTTTGTACCTTACCGAGTTGCAACTATAAAGTATAAATAACTCATTTTATGGAGTTCCTTGAGGTTATGGATTCAGTGGCCGCAAAAACTTTACGTAGACATGGTCTGGCCCATAAGCCAGAAAAACAATTTTTAAATGTAGCTGTTATGGCATACACTCAAAACATTCAGTAAACAATCGTCTTCGAGTCGATGTATCCGAGTCTGAGAGCCAAAAAAGAGGTTCTGACAGAACGTGACGTGCTAGGGCTTATCCAACCTTGGATTCGGAATTATAAGCAAAATATGGTCTGACTTCTGAATCCGAAAGTTTTTTTTTTCTGTGACTGCATAATTGCTTTTTCACTATTGGGTAGTAGTATCTCCATCGTAAACAACAAACATCCACTTACTCCCAAAAGAACTGACTCCGATCAGCCTTTCAAAAGCTTAAATCATCTCAGATGATCATCTCATTCTGTCATTTATGCTTACCACATAGAAGATCGAACTTTGTATACTCTCTGCAAGGGTATATAATCTCGCGTATGCATAATTCTATAGTATGTGCATATAATAACGTACATATATACATTTTTTCATTTTTAGAACAATGATTTATTTTAAGCTTAACAAATATACATTGGGTATTAAAAGAAACACTACAAGGCGATAGAACTACATATTTGATCCATAAAAGCTATTTATAAATAGGACCGAGTAAGAAGGACGTTGGTGAATAGATAAGAATGAAAAGAGTTACCATTATTTAGTCGTTGAAATATAAAATATAAAAATTAAATATATATGCATTTGAAAATGATTATAAATTTAAATTAACTGTTTTTTTTTTTTTTTGCATTAAATTGTTTGAACTTTGTTATTTGTCTTAGTTTATTTATTTTACATTACTTTTAATTTGAAATGATTTATTTATCATATTTAATATGTATATAAATATTTTGTATGGTAAAAATTTTGAGAATATAGGAAATCTTTGTTTGTATTACATATACATTTCAACTTTTATGTACCATGTACCATCAACAAGTGATAAATGTATTGACCATGTACTTATACTTAATATATACGAAGATGAAGACATTATTCCGTAATAAAATAAAAAAAGAGTTTGCTGTTACTTTACGTTAACATGCAATAGAGCCTATTGTTCTATGTGATATATACATACATATGTACATACATATATGTGTATGTATGCGCATTCACTATAGTTCTATCTCTTTTACTCAAACTGAGTATTCTTAGTTGTGCCGTGTGCATTCACAAATATAGACTACCTGTGTAGAGAATCTTTCCAGCTTAGTCGGCGGCACTTCGAACGAGCAGGAACTACTTTACAAGAGTACCTCCAAAGGTATGTAGGACTTAATATCATATTAAAAAAAAATATGAATATGGTGTATATTATATTTTAAAATCTTTATCTAATGTTATTATTTTTATTTGGTGTGAAAATATAGACGTAACAACATGCCATTCGTTCCAGTAGAAACTGCAAAATGCCCTGCGTGTGGAAAATCCGTGTACGCTGCTGAAGAACGCGTCGCAGGTGGTTACAAATTCCATAAAACCTGCTTTAAGTGCAGTAAGTTCTAGATACTTTAAAATACTATAAATAAATTGATTATTTGCTCATTTGTTTTTAAAAGGCATGTGCAACAAGGCTTTGGATTCCACAAATTGCACAGAACATGATAAGGAGCTTTTTTGTAAAAACTGCCACGGCCGAAAATATGGTCCTAAGGGTTACGGCTTTGGAGGTGGTGCTGGGTGCCTGTCTATGGACTCTGGTGCTCACTTAAACAGAGAGTAAGCGTTTTAAACTTTTTTTTTTTATATTTATCTGTATTGTAGGGTATTCAAAAATAAATGCTGATGTTGGCAGCATATAAAAGAACATTGGCTTTACACAGATTTCTACAAATAGTCCTTATACCATTATTATACGTGTTTTCGTTTATGTTAATTAATATCAAAGTTTCAAGCTGCCTTGATTGATTTTTTTGTACTCTGTCATGTAAAATATTAATCATTTTCGCAACTTTCCAATATAAAATAAATGATTTTACGTTAGTGGAACCACTTTTTTTCAAAAACCCATTTTAGTGTATTATTAACTAAGGCAATTTTTTTAAATGTTTTTTCTAACATACATGTTTTTCACATTTTCAGCAACTAAGATACCTGAAAATGAAATCAAATAATTTAATTGTGCGAATTTAATAATAATTGTTATGATTTGGTTCAATATGTTATTTATGTCCAAACATGTATGTATTTTATGATTAATATATTTTTTGTATTTGTTTACATTACGGATTGTAAATTAATAAATTGATTTATACAATAGAAATAGAGCAAGTGATTTTTTTGTTTCACTGTGTACGATGAAAGTAACCAATGTCGTAGTTCCGTATCATATATTGAAAAAACATCGTTATATATATAAATGGGACCTGTATGTTAGTTAACCCATTTTCAGGCCATAGTCTGGTTGATATAAAAAAAGTCGTTGTTCTTATGTAAATTCGGTTTATAAAGCTAAAAATAAAACTAAATAAATAAAAGAAAATTTTGCTCAAAAACAGACTACCCAGCTGGTGTGACTCATTTCCGTATGCATATTGGTTTACAAAGAAAAATGAGCTTTTATAAAAATGACTTCAACAATCATAGAATATTGTGCGAAATAAAAAAAACTACGCAAATATCGGAGTCCGGGCCAGGAAGGCATCCAAGGTTTACTAAAAGCCATCTTGCTTTCCCGACAGTTTCGCGATTTTTTATTGTGATATATGAAAATTATAATCGATGGAAAAAAAAAATTAAAAAAATGTCCGCAATAGGGCGGTGGGAAATCAATGAACCAGCTTTAAATGTATTGCTAACAAGGCATTTTGTTTAATGTCTTCAGTGTGCGCAGTGGCCTTAAAGATTTCAACAAATACAAATTTTAAAGTTACGTGTTGAACCATTCTACATCTAAACATATTTATATTATGGTGTTAAGGTATTAATAATAATAAGATAAAAAAAAATTAATAAAAAGGATAGTTCATTTGTTAAAATAGATCGCTGTGTTACCCAAATCAGAAAAAAACTAAATTTCAAAATTTTTCAAGGGCCGGTTCCTATCCAACAAGATATTTCTAGGATGTGCAAAGAATGAGTCTCTTCGAATGGTCGTTGTGACAACTTATCAGTACAAACTTCGTTTTATCATATTCGTTTTACAAATCGTAGCAACAACAACAACAGCAACGGTCTCTGTCACCCAAAATGCGATTGCGACTGCGTTTGCAGAATCCGCAGCGCAAATACATATTACAAAGATGGCGTACGATAAAGTCGTGCGGGGACGACTTTGAGATACCCTTTACCACCACATTGCAATTAAATCCGATATATTGCTTAAGAACTCTCCTTACCATGACCGCGGCACGCCCTCTCAACAAGAGTCGAAGTCATGCTCAATCAACTTCGTGTCTGTTGCTTTGCAACGTCAGCGTCGCAATTGGTCAATGAGACAGAAAATAATAAAAAAACGGACCGAAACTAACATGTTAGCTGACAAAATTTCGAAAAAACACCCTTTCACAATGCAGCCTAAAAAGTTTTACTTCAAAAATATAAAGTAAACTTTTCTCCCCTGACACAATAAGGCATCTAATCTGAAAATTTCGTTGCTCTAGCTCGTACAATCTCTGAGATCTAGGCGTTTATAGAAACAGACCCATATGGGTATATCGACATCTCATTCACACTGATCATACTTTAAGTAGCTTTGGGGGTCTCCGATGTGTCCTTCTGTATGTTACATAGATTTTCGGCTTGCACAAACTTAATATACCCTTTGAACCATACGGCCCAGGGTATAAAAACGTCATTAAAGATGACGTTCGTACGTTGAAGTCGGGCGTGGACGACTTTGGGATACCCTTTACCACCAAATTGCAATTAAATCCAATATACATATTGCTTACGAACTCAAAAAGATATTTCTTTGCCAAATTTGGTTACGATATTTTTTTATAAACAAACAAAAAAATAGTCGAATTTGATATAATCAACCGATTTTGATAAAATTTTGGGATTGGGAACTCTAAAAAACTTCCGAATGCCAAGTTTGGTTTCGATATCTTCATAAACAAACGAATTATACATCTAAAACTATCAATATCAAAAAAATAAAATAAATTTGTCTTCTAAGGAATAATAAGGGATCTAATATGAAAGTTTGGTTGCTCTAGCTCTTACCATCTCTGAGATCTAGGCGTTTAATTGAAGATTAATTGACCTCGGATCTTAAGGTGCATACATTCACATTTATTTTTGTGATTGTATCCGTTTTAAGTTAATGATAGAGTAAATGAAACAAGCAAAGATCAGAGTCAATTGTCATTTTGTAAAATATGTTTTATACCGTAAAAAATATAAAAAAGATGGCGTACGTTAAAGTCGGGTGCGTACCTGTACGATATCTTCACAAACAAACGAAACAAAACTAATTTTGTGCAAAAAACGTTTTTTTTACCGATTGGTCCTATGGGAGCTATATGATCATCATCCAATTTTGATCAAATTTTGTACAGTGTTTGAGAACTATAAAAAACTTTGGAGCATCAAATTCATCAACAACGAATTTTTTACAAAACAATAATTTTTTGACCGATCCTATGGGAGCTACATGATATAGTTTCCTGAACACTTACTCCTAATACACACTAAACATAAATTATTAGCTGCACATGAACAAAAAATAAAATAAAAAATTAATTGAAAAAAAAGGTGTACAAACAATCAAAATAATATAAACATTTAAACGGACTATGCTGCTATAAAGCTATTTGGGAACTCTGATGGTAATGGTTCCGTCTCTACCCACCCAATATGTGTCCAACGATAATCGGCTTGGTCGTCTATTTCGACCCTTAATCAACCTATTGGGTTATCATACTCCTATCAGACTAATCATGTCCTACATAGAGTGAACAAAAAAGATTATTTAGCAATTCATATTTAGGTCGTTATAATTTCATGAATTTCTGGAGAAGGGAGTGTATATAAAGACTTCACATTAATTCTTAAAATATAATTTACAATCATTTTTCTTTCATTGATTAATTCTTAACATTATTCTTATCAAGGAAATTAATTTTTTGACAATATCTCTAATTATTGGAGGCCATTAAGTATAAATGCATATAATATATATTTAGATAAGATGGCAATTATTTTAAAAAGAAAAGAAAAAGAAAACAATACTCCTGGTCATATTGGACCAATTCAAACTGACTCATACCTCCTCACGCCGAATCTTTGAGCTCAATGATCGTTATTTGGCTGTACCTTTTTAGGGAATTTCAAATCCATTAGAACAGGGGTGAGCAACCTTTTTCAATCAACGGGCCAATTTAAATTTTAAAATTTTTTGGCGGGCCGCACATAAAGTAACACTTATTAATAATTTACAAAACTTTATTTATAATAAACATTAGAATAAAAAAATATAAAATTAAAAAAAAAAGTAAAGAGTTCATACACAATATTAATGCAAAATGAAAACAAACAAGAAAAGAACAGACGAAGGAAAGAAAACGAATTTACTTGAAATTTTTAATGAGAAACTTGGCATTGTTTTTTCGATACAAGCTGATCAATATCAGCCGGAACTGATAAGGTAGCTACACGTACGCAGCTTTCTAATCGTGCATCACTCAGTCTTGATCGGTGCTCATTTTTGATTAATTTCATAGTTGAAAATAATTGTTTGCAAACATAAGTACTTCCGAACAGAGACATCATATGCTTTTCATTTTTCGTCAAAAGCGGAAATTTCTCAGAGCTCATATAAGATTCATAAAAAATTGTCGATGTTTGCTGAGAAAAATACATTTTTTAAATCGCTATTATTCTGCATTTCAATAACTTCCATTTGAAAGTCTTCGGGAACTGTATCCACATCGATATTAAATGGCGAGAAAAACATTTTCATGGAATCCGCTATCTTCTCAGCTTTGAACATTTGGAATCGTAATTGAAATTCGTTGGCTAAAATATTGTGAATTTTTGAGAAGTAGTAACGTTTTCTATTTCTAAATGTGGAAAGTGAGACACATTATTCAGCAAAAGATGTTGTTTCCACAATTTTATTAATTACCAAAGTGAGGCAAGGCATATCCCTTCATATCCAAGAACAATTGTATTTCGCTTTTTAAGTTGTATACTCTGTTTAACATTGCACCTCTACTAAGCCAACGTTTTTTCGGTATTCAAAATCACGTCGCCATATTCAGTTTCGAATTCTTTCAAGCGCGACTTTATAAAGTTGATAAGTTTAATTATTGAAACTGTGAAATGTGGCAAACTCAATCTTTTCGCACACAAATTTTCGTGGTGAATTATGCAAATGGCAATTTGCTTTCCTGTGACCTTCTTAATGTCTTGAAATAGCCTTCCCGATAGGCCTACCTGCATGCTTGATATTGCTCGTGCTCCATCTGTCGATATACATACCAATAATCTTTTCTAATAAAATTTAAAAATTTTCCAAAACAGAATTTAGTTCAAGTTTAAGTTAAAAGGTTCTAACAACAGCAAAAAAAACTATAAACTATCGCTTACTATCGATACTTATACATACATATACGCCTCAGACAATATTATAATAGGTTTTTTGTTGGCTTCAATACAAGAGAGTGGATAAAAGCATAATGTAAGCAAAGCTCCACATTGTTATATTAGTTTGCGCGCAAGAGAATATAACATTAAACTCATAGCTTACGCGCAAGAGAAATTCGCATCAGGCTGACGCACATCCTACTGAGCCATTGTGTTTCAGAATCAGAAACTTAACATTTCGTTTCAAAAACAGAAATCGTTTACTCGAGCACACTCTTTGATCTCTCTTTCTGCCTTATTCATTAACTACAGTTCGGTCGTTCAGGCCTGAAAAATTCAGCCCTGAATTCAGGCATGAAAAGGAAGCCAACGCTCATGGATTTGTAAGAGAAACAAGGACACATACAAAAATGAATCTGTCTATCTCTGTTTTTTGACAGACAAGCAAAGAGAAATAAAGTCAATTGTATTTTTTAATTTGACTTTGCATTAGTATTGGTGTTTGCGTTTGTGTGCGTGGTTATTTCTGACGTTTTCTTTGATTACACAAAGAAAAAGGTTTTTGTGCGTGCAGGTGCTATGAAAATGTTAATTTCTAGGTAAGTATTTATTAAATATTATTATTCAAAGCATTATTTTTTCTTTACAAAATAATTTTAAAGGTATTAACAATGTGGAGCAAAAGACAACTGCGCAAGTTTCGGCTAACTGAAAAAGAGCATATATGAAAAAAATGTTGTAAGGAAGACGAAAAAAAATCAATTTATGCCTTTGTCATGGGCGCAAACAGTGACCTTCCATGTAAGTAGCTGGTACTACTACCATTTCACTATTGATTTCATCACGCAAATGTATGTATTCATCGCAGAAACCAAATTACGCAAAATTTCAGGTGGAGCATTCAATTGTGGCAAAAGCACTTTTACTTTCATGCAGCACAATCCAGGTGTTTCATTTATTAATTTAAATGCACCACAATGCACACAAATCATATTCATTGCTCCAATATCAGCAGATCCATGCGAACTGTAGTCATCTCGACTACTATAATGAAAAGCAATATTAAGTAGCTTTGTTCTTCTAGTATCTGGGCGCTTAATCTCAATTTCGCGTCTCTTTGCTACCATATTTTCATTGCTTTCATATCGTTCATCTCTTGGTGAACGATTAGAACGTGACCTTGCTGAACGTTCCCTTTAAATGTTTAAACGACGCTTCCGGTCTTCATTAGACTCCACGCTCTAGTTGCCCTATTTTGGCGCATCGTACGCAGCAATATTGCTGCGTCTTCTCGGCATCATAAAAACAATAACATTCTGATCTGAAAATAATACCACATTGGTTAGCACAATTTTTCTCTTAAAAAAAAAAATTATATTTGTCAAAAAAATGTGCATGTGGACAAAGATAATAAATCGGTCTAAATAATTTAACACACATGAATAAAATGTAAAAAACATGTATTTATTTCGATTCATCGTTCGATGGTCCAAATAGCCCCCTCACATCTTCTTGACTTTGTTCTCAAAAACCTAAAGAATAATAAGACCTTTAATTTAAAAGTAGTTCGGATAAAATCTGTAGAAGCATTGCCAACTTACGCTATTTCAAACTATTTTTGAGGCTACTTTTTTATATACATATATATGTACTAAATAATTATAGCTCTTTACTTGGTAGGTCAAAAATTACAGTTACAGTGTACTCTGGCGCAGCGGAATCACAGCTGCGTAATGCAATGCAGCTGCAAAAAAATCGTAATTTTAAGGCTGCATCCAATCCACTGTAATTTATAATATTAAATTAAAATTGATAATAAATTTTTTTTTTAATGTATGAAGAATATTTGTTCCAGAATATTATTTAGACCTGACTTTCAAAAATAAATCAGCACTGAATTCATGTCATTCATTGGTCATTGGTGATTTTAGGCATAACGTTTCAATGTTAATCAGCACTGAATTCATAGCTGATTGTTTCCTGAGCGCCTAGGATGCATGTGCTAAATTCAGTGACAAATGAATGCGTAGAATCATAGCTGGTACAGAAAATTCAAATAACTGCTTCTATCTGTATCACGTTGGGCAAACGGCAAATCTGAAGGCTGGAAAAAAATGTTCAACAAATACAGGCAAGTCCCATAGCAAAGGGTAATTTTGTTTGTTTTGCAGATAATACTGCAAGTCGGTTTTTTTGCCCTAATATGCCTTTAAAGATAAAACAAACTGAATGTTATTTCAATTTTAAAAGATGGCGAAGAGCGCGGACGACTTTGAGATACTCTGTACCATCAAATTGTAATCAAATTTGGTATGTTGCTTAAGTACGCCAAAAACTTTTGATGGCTAAATTAGGTTACGATTTCTTCTTAAACAAACAAAAAACAAACGAATTTTTAACCAAAAACGTATTTTTTAAAGATTGTTATAGTCAACGAACTTTAAAAATCTTACTAATGCAAATTTTCGCTTCGATATCTTTATAAACAAACGAAACACAACGACTATTGCACCATGTTTTTCTGAATTATCTGTCCTATGGAGCTCCTATGGGGTCTCCGACATCTTCTGTATGTTACATACATTTTCTGCTTGGCTTCTGTACTAAGAAGTACTCGGTATTAAAATTTACCATGAATGAGAGAAATAGATAATACTTAAATAGTTATAAATAAATTAAATAGTTATAAAAAAAGATGCCGCACGTTAAAGTCAGGCGCGGACGACTTTGGGATACCCTGTACCACCACATTGCAAAAATATATTTATTTGTCAAATTTGGTTACGGCATTTTCATAAACAAACGAAAAACAGACAAATGTTGCACCAAACACTTTTGTCCGATCGCTCCTATAGGATATAGTCAACCGATTTTGAACAAATTTGGTTCAATGCTTGGGACCTCTAACTTCCGAGTTCCAACTTTGGTTACGATATCTTCATACACAAACGTATTATTCGTCTAAAACTTTTGTTTTTTTCGAGGTCCTCTGAAACACGCCTATAGGAGCTATATAATATAACCCCTGTAACGAAAAAATATAATAAACTTGTCTCCCATACGATAATAAGGGATCTTATCTGAAAGTTTGGTTGATCTAGCTTTTACCATCTATGAGATCTAGGCGTTCATATGGACATACAGACAGACGGATATGGGTATATCGACTTCTCTAGTAACCCTGATCATTCCTTGGGTACCTTTGGGGGGTCTGCGACTTCGGCTTGAACAAACTTAATGTTCCGTATGTACAATAAAGAAAGCTTTTTTTGCTATAATTGAATTATTTTATTAATTTAATTGCTTGTCAGAATTTTCTATTGCCGTAATACAAACTCTTGATACTTCAAAGTTATTTTCTTCTTTTTAGTGCGGTTTACTATTAAAGCGTGTTTTTTTAG
Organism: Chymomyza costata; assembly: GCA_018150985.1. Lineage (NCBI taxonomy): Eukaryota > Metazoa > Arthropoda > Insecta > Diptera > Drosophilidae > Chymomyza > Chymomyza costata. The sequence continues at coordinate 270,950 of JAECWU010000806.1, read as the reverse complement.
CTTTTTTAAACTATAATTTTTAATTTTAATACTAAAAACAACAAGCCTACTAATTATTTTGATAAACTGTTTCACACTTTAAGTGTACATTTTATTTTTTTAATCCTGATGATCCTAGTCAGGATATTATAACAAAGTTATTAAATAATTGTATTGTCATCAGTCCTACAACCCTGTACAAATTTTCAAGATGATCAGACTTCTTGAAATTGGTGAAAACTACTCTGAAAGATTTTGTTACATACATACATAAATATATACAGGTGAAGCTAATAAAAGCATGTTAAAAAAGTCATTCGACTTTAGTCACAAAAACCTTAACTAAGTTGTCATGCCTTGATGGGCTTTAAAATGCAATGGGACTTTTCTCGAATGTACAATAACGTTCGAAATGAGTTTCTCAAGCTTAACAAGCTGGCTAATCAAATGTCGTCTCAGTTTGATAATGGCCTTAAACTGCTTAGTGACTATCATTTTGCCACGCCTCCAAAGAGTTCAGTACCGACGCCTCACCCTGCCCCTCAATTGCGCCTTTTGCTTCCTTCTGCTCCTCCTGTTTCTCCTTTAACTCCGATTCCAGGATCGCCGTTGCTTGCTTCGTTTTCGTCGCCAGCCCCTTGTCATGATTCTTTAAAGACGCAGCCCTTTACGCCACCGCAATCCTCAAATTATTTTATTGATTTGCCTCCGCCTAGACCTAGCCTTAAAGTAGTCGCGCCGCGTAAAGATATTTTTGTGTCTCGTCTGGCGGCGGACACTACTTGTGAAGACTTAGTATCTTATATGGATATTGGCAACAATCCTTACATATCCATTTAGAAATTTAAATTCTCACAGCCTCGTGAAATTTCGTCGTTCAAAATTTTCGTCCCTATAGGTGATTTTGACAGATTATGTGATCCAAAGTTTTGGCTACCACATATGATTGTTCACGAATTTAAATCTGTTCAAAAGTCTCGACCTCAGCCTCTTTCCTTGCCCTCAGCTGTTCCATCTTCTGTATCTGCCTCTAGCATTTCAAAAAACTAATTTCTCATCACTCTATTAAATTTCAGAGTTTTAGAGGTCTTTCAACAAAACTTAATGTTCTGCTTACGAATAGTTTTTCTTCTGACTCACATGTTCTTGCCTTTACAGAGACGTGGTTAAACTCTTTAGTTTGTGACCATAAAATTTGATCTCCCAACTTTGTAGGATAGGTGGAGGTATCCTTATTGCTGTTGATGTAAAATTTTGTGCTACATAGCTTAGTTAAAGTAGATACTTCCGTGGACATTGAGTTTATTTGTGTCAAACTAAGTTTGCATAACTCTTCATGTTTTGTAACATGTTCGTATTTTCCTCCTTCATCTACTACTGAAATTTATTTGCAACACTTGGCTGTAATAAATTATGTTCATTCGCTATTACATGATCGCGACAATTTCTTAGTTGTAGGCGATTTTAACCTTCCAACCATTTCACGGGCTCCGTCCAAAACTGTTTAAATCGAATCCTTGATTTGGTTGTTGCGAATGATCCAGCTATTGTGTCAGTCTCCAGGTCTTCCCCGTTATGTTTTTCTGAGGATGCATATCACCATACATCGGATATTGCAATTCTTATCAATGCACCTCAACCACATTTTTCTTCTCCTCCTGTCCGTCGGCGTTGTTTTCGTAAGGCAAATTTTGCTATGTTAAACGAACTTTTAGCCTCCACTGACTGGTCCTGCTTGATGAATTGTGATGACGTCAATGAGGCTGCATCACTTTTCTATGATACACTAAACATTATATTTGATGCGTGTATCCCTTCGACAAACACTTGTTTTTTGCTTAAAATCTAGATATTCTGGGCTGCCACAGAAAACCATTTCTTGTCAATTTCGCTGCAATTCCTATTCTTGGTGCCACAGATATGATTTGCAAAATTGCATCAGATTTGATTAAATTCATCAATAAAACCTATTTTATTCGAAGAAACTGTTACTTATTTGAAAAGGTTATTCAATTTCTGATTTATCTGTATCTTTATGTTTTGATAAATATAATGTTTTAATTCATGATTTTCATTTTTGCGAAATCCCTTTTAAAACCTTTGGTACATTTGCTATTCTGTGTCAACGTGCAAAATCTTTTCGTGGTAAGGAGTTGCCACCTAGTTGCTGTACTAAATAATAACATTTCGAAGTTATTATTTTGGCATATTAATAGTTGTTTTTGATGTTAAATGAAATTTAAAAAATAGCTTTTTTTTATTTTAACTAAGTTGTCATAATGAATAATAAATAAACCTGAATAAACCTTAAAAGGCACTGTTGAGCTTACAATATTTTTTGCTAGCACTTGTTTTTAAATCGGATTATTATAAGAGCTGAGGCAGTGTATTAAATAACAAAAGTTATACGTTGATTTGTATGCGATTTATTATAATATAATTTATAAGCGATATATTTTATGTATAGTATTAGCAGCGAAAGGTGTGTGGATGCGTTTTAGTAGGATAAGCAACGAGAGTGCACTGATCTGCATTGGCAAACCATTACGAAAAGTAGCCGTTAATAGGTGAAGCATAAATAACTTTGAGAGAGGTCGGCGTTGCAGCCGACGCATACTATGCGCTTGCGCGGACGCTAACATAGTTTAAGAGATGTTAACAAGAGAGTTATTTTGCCGCGCAGGGCAAGTTACAAAACAAAGAGAAGTATTATCGATGAATAACTAAATTATAGCTGCTGGACCAAACAGTCACTTTGGACTCTGTTCCGAGAGCTGAGATATAACATCGAGGAAGTATTTTAGAAAGCGGAACCTTGTCCTGCAAAGTCCAGGGCAGTGACAGAAGAAGTGCTCCACTGTCTCTAGCTCCTCCTCATCGCCACAGCTCCTACAGTAGTCATGGTGGGGAGCGTTGAACCTGGATGCATGGATTCCCACCAGCCAATGTCCCGAAATAGCACGGATAACGGTAGAGCATTGTGCTCTGTTTAAACGGCAAAGTTCTTTAGTTCTATGCTTGCTAAGAGATCCTACACGTGTTCGATATCAGTCTCAGTTTGCTGTCCGAGTAGAAACACATGTTCTTATTTCCTCCTGGATTGTCATGACTTCTGCCAGAAAGACACTGCAGTGATCTGGGCGTTGGAAAGCTGTTCTCAAATTGAAATCCTCAATATAAACGCCTTCACCTACACGGTCGTCCAGCTTGGAACCATACGAAAATGTGAAACCTTTATTGAGCCAGCTGGGCCTGGTACGCCTGACAACCACTCCTCCCTGGTTGGGATATGGCTTTTAAAGTTAGTTGAAAAGTGTTCCTGCAGAGTCCAATAGTCAGTACTCTCGGGAATCAGGGCATTTCCCTTAAGAATCATTGCCGAAGTTAAGTTTTAAGGTTGGCCTTCTTGTCTAGTGTTGGGCACCAAATTGAGCCTCCATACAGGAAGATCGGTCTGACAATGGTGGTATATAGCCAGTGGGCTATGCTTGGGGACATGCCCCATTTAAGTCCAATCCTTTCCTACATGTATAAAGGGCGATCGTGGCCTTTTTCCTTCGATCTTCCGTATTCACGTTCCAGTCCAATTTGCTGTCAAGGACTAACCCTAGGTATCTGGCTGAGTCGCTAAATGGTAAGGTGATACCATTGAGCTTAGGATTAATGAGAGTAGGAACTTTATACTTCCTTGTGAAGAGCATAAGCTATGTTTTGTCAGGATTGACTCCCAATCCGCTGGCCGTGGCCCATTTTGAAAGTGTACGAAGGGCGTTGATCATACGCTCGCATAGCATTTGTGGATATTTGCCCGAGAAGCAACTGCTACGTCATCTGCGTACGCAGTTATTTTACTTAGGCGTTGCGATTTGATGTAGCAATTATCTCGTGGGTAGCCAGCTCTTCAAGTTCTGAATTGTACCTCCTTCTGTACACGCCTCCTTCTAAGATTGGGCCGAATATTCTTCGCTGAATTTTTCTCTCGAACGCTGCTTGCTGCTTACAATCGATAGAACGTAAGGTCCAGACCTCGCATCCGTACGTTAATACTGGACGGATGAGTGTTTTATACATACGTATCTTTGTGCTTCTAGATATAAGTTTTGAGCGAAATAGTATTATATGCGAGAAGTAGCATTTATTTGTCTCTTATCGCACTTACTGAGTCGCCAGTATTTGAGAAGAGCACTCCGAGGTACTTTAAACTTTGCACCGATTCACCGATGAAAAACTTCCGATGCTAGAGGGTTCAACTCGTCGTGATCGCGTTGATTGCAGCATATACTTTGTTTTTACCTTATTTACATGCAGCCCGATATTGTCGGCGAATTCGACGATTTTTAAGAATACATTTCATAGCTCTCTTTCATCGGTTGCTAATATTGCAACATCATCAGCAAAGGCGCATATTTGCGTTGATTTATATAGGAGGTTACCATCTTTGTTTACATCTTTTATTATAAAGTGCAGCATCAAATTGCTTTACCCCTATTTCTACTGCGAAGGCCTCCGACAGTTTGCCCTGTATTAATAATTTTGCAGTAGTGCTTGTCAGAGTGGCACACACCAGTCTTGCTAGTTTCGCTGGTCTCCCTAAACTTTGTAAGATGTATGGGATTGCTTCTCTTATCAACGAGTCAAAGGCCTGCTTAAAATCAATAAAAAGGCAGTGTACGTCTCAAGCATACTCTCTGAATTTCTCAAAGACTTGGCTAAGTATAAAGCATTGATTAGTCGCTGATTTACAACGACGAAAACCACGTTGGTATTGGCCAAGTATCTCTTTAGCGTATTCCGAAACTCTTTCGTGTAAAACGTTTGTGAAAAGCTTATATGCAACATTTGAAAACGCGATACCGCGATAGTTGCTAAATACTGTTTTATGCCCCTTTTTATGCACTGGGAAAATAACGCAGCTTAGCCATTCCGATGGAATCACTTCGGTGTTCCAAATTTCCACCACGTGGCCGTGCAGATATTCATGTAGGCCAGGACCTCCATCTTTTGAAAGTTCGGCTGTTATAGAATCCTCGCCACTGCACATTGGGCCAGAACGCCAAATTTTTGGCATAAATTCGAAAAATAAAGTAAGGGACATAAAATTTGGTGTAATTGTTTGTAATGACATATATAAGAACTGAGATTAATTTCAGACCGATCCGAACACGCCCACTCCCACCGTCCATATAAGGTGAATTTTTGCTGGGTGTAATTTTTTACTAATGCACTCTTAATGACGCGATTTATAGATATGTATTTATAATTTAGTTATATTTATGCCAATTTATAATTTAGTTTACAAATAATATGAAAAATTCGAATAAAGCAAAGTGCAATCAATTTTTAACAGTCGATTTCCACATGTAATTCAGACGAAAAGAGATTTTGATTTTCGTCTTAAGAATGATCAGTGCCATCATCTATGGAAGTGTTACAATTATGCGTGTCACTATGATTATCTGTTAAATTATTATTATTATTAAGGATATAATTATCACAGTTAATTTTAAAACTTTGCGGTTCTAAAAGGTCACAGCTGCTGGTAATGGTAAATTTTTGCTTTTAGCTTATCTTTTATTTATCGGTTACCAGAATTTCCAAAGGCATACATTTGGATTTGGCTTCTCTTAATCTATCGTAACTGGGATAAATATCGGAAGATCGGCTTTTGTGAAGCTCCCGAATGTTGCAATATAAGCAAAAACGCCAAAGCCTCATTGGGCGTTAAGGGTACTCGCTCCGAAACAAAAAGGTTTTTTCTTACTCGATTTCGGCCATTTGAAGCAAGCAAAGTATTTCTCAATATTAAAGCCTTGTCTTTTTCATTTGATTTTTAGACCGAAACTACAGCAACGTGCACAAGAAGTGATGTGTTGTGGCGTTGTTTATCTGCTAAATCGGATGCTAACTTTCTCTTTAAACGTGGTCCAGCAAATTCCATTGGTGGCGGTCCTACTGTGTTTGAAAATGACTTTATAGGCTTGGTTGATGATGTGGAACCTAAGCTATCGAATGAAAAAATAATTTTTGACGATAGCCACGTGGAAAGTTTTTCTTTATAAGTTTTCCAATTTCTGCCGCATTTTGGCAAGTTTATTTTGATATGAATATTCAAGTTTTTTGTTTTTGCATTTATTTCATATTTTTTCTCTGTGCTTAAGTTGTTGTCTTGAAGTTGATGAAATATCCAGCGCGAAACATCGGATGCCTTTCGACTATTGTCATTCCAGATATTCCAGCAACGTTGCACAGCTGAACTTAGCCTTAGCTTCATAATGGAAAATTAGTATTTATTTTGTACTTTAACTGTAACATTAATTTTGCAGAAGCTGGCAGAAAGTTAGTTTTTATTCCATAATAGACGAGCAAATATAAGGAAACATCTTTTTAGCATAAACATTCTACATACCCGTACCTTTATTTTCCATTATTAATATTAACTTAATAGTTAAAATTATTAAATATACAAGCTCGCAAAGTTAACAAAAATTTTCGTGCCGATTTTACTGCAACGCGCAGCTGATCGAACATGTAACTTTGAAGGGCTGCCAAAACTTCAAGGTTGCAATAAAATCAATAATAATTGTGAATTTTTTGTAACTAGGGTATTGACTACAAAATGGCAATGTTAAAAAACGATTTAGTTTCTATGAATTTTTTGAATTTATGCCAAAAAATCGGCTTTCTGGCCCAATGTGCACTGGTCTTATTATTTCGGAGCTTGTGCAAGGCTGCAAGCGTTTCTTCACATGTTGGAACTAGGATGTTGTTTTCGACACTGTGTATGGGTTTCAAATTAGCGGTGACAACGGTGATTGGAGTAACATTCAGCGTAGCACAAAAATGATCTCGCCACTCTCGCTGCACTTTCTCTTCTGTTTGAAGGAAGACTCCGTATTCTGCATGGCAATTATTGACTCGCGACTGAAAAGGCGCAATGTACTTCTCTAGTTGGCGATAGAATCACTTCAATTTCTAGAACTTTAGCGTTGAGGTATTCTCGCTTCTTTCTTTTCAATATACGACGTGCAGCTAGAAGTCCCCATAGAGGCCTGAATGACTCTGCATTTAAGCATCTGCTCAATGAGCTTACTAGCCGAGGTTCCACCCTGAGTTCCTTCAGAGCGTAGGTGATGGGCTTGGGTGTGACATTGTTAAAAGCCCCCTCAATATCTAAGAAGGCCACAAGTGAAAATTCTTTATGGTGAAGTGATTTTTCGACTCCTGAGATCACCGTATGTAGGGCCGTCTCCGTGGAGCTGCCTTTTTTGTACGCATGTTGCGAGTCTGACAATTAGGATTGAAAAATAGTGTTTCTCAATTGTAGACCAAGTAATCTTTTCATCGTCTTAAGGAGAAAAGATGAAAGACTAATGGGCCGAAATCCATTCGGAAGAGTGTGTGTAGCCTTCCCTATTGAAAGTATCCGTCAACCCACTTACAACAGATTTTCACCTATGTTGTAACTGCGCTGGGATAATTGTCTGGTCCCGGCGATTTATAGAATTTGAAACTATGTTTAGCCCATTCAACCTTATCGTGAGTGAAAAGGTTTGTGGGTATACACGTGGTGTCTCTTATAATTTGAGAGGCTGAGCTTGTAATCACTCCACGAAATTCCATTATCCTTTGTTTTGGCAATATTAAAAAGCTTACGGGAATTGTGCCGGAGTAGCCCAATTTCTGATGACAACCAGGGGGTTTTGCTTTCTCCCTTGGTGTTCTTAGTCTACACGATTTATTGAAAGCATGATTACATGCTCTTGTTAATGTAGGTGTGGGTTACACACCTGAAACAGCTTGAGGATCTTGTCTGCATCCTCCGGCTTAGATGAAACTCATGCTCTGGCTCTAGGTCTAAAAGGGACGTCCTTCCAGTCTACCGCCACAAGCTTAGCTCCTGGGTAGACCTCACCGAGGCCTGCGATGGCTGTCGTCACATGCGATTGTTTTCACAGTGCCGATGTGGGGGTCCTCCACTATTCCCCATGTCTTCCAGGAAACGATCCTGCAGCTCGTTTTCCACTCCTGCCCACAAGTTTCGAGGGATAAGACCGTCCTTGTTGCCCTTGTCTAGAACACCTAGAAGGATTTTATCCTTCGTAACCTCAGCGAAGGAGCCGATAAGGGGCTGCGATCGCGTCCGTTTCGGCGGTGGTACAGATTCCTCTGCAGAACTCTGCCTCTTAACCTTGGCTTTACCCTCCGGTGTGGTAAGATTTCTTTGCAGAATCTTTTCTGCCCGTCTCCTGTCTTGGTAAGACGGTTTGGTTGATGGTAGCATCCTAGGAGTAGCCGGCTCTGAAGAGTTAAGGTAGACGGTGGGTTTGCGTCTTTCCCTTACCGGAACAGTCCGGGATGGGAAGGACACCTACCGGTTCCTCCTCACCGTGCTTAGAGCTTTTTGTAGCGGGAGCTTCGAGTTACTTTCTCAATTGATTTGTTGTTGTTTTTATTTGTATTAAGTGAAAAGTTCATATTTTGGACCCACGAGAAGTCGGGAAGGGGTGAGACACCCGCGGCATAGCCCGGGTACCGCGGGAAGCCATTTATTAAAACTGGAGGTCGGCAGGTATCCAGAGTCCGCAAAGTAAAGACTGAGACCCCCTCAGCGATGCATTCCTCGGCCTTTGCTGGTCCACCTTAGATTGGGGTAATTTTATAGAGTTTTCTTCCAGAAGTGCACAACAATTACGGCGCGTACCACCGAGGTGGTTACACGTGAGTCCCCTTTTGACACCATTTGGCTGACGGCGAATTTAACGCATAGTTAAATAAATAAGTGCTGTTCACCTTTTTCTCCTGAGGTGGCAATGTACGGCGTTTTACGCATGGTTCTGCATGCCAATATCTTAGCAGTTTAAGTTCAAAATGAAAATATCAGTAGCGCAACCTAAGGAGAAAAAAGCCACAACAGCATTTGGAAATTTAAAATTTAAATTAAAAGATTAATTAATGAAGTAATATTTATTGAATATGGCATCGTTTTAAATAACACTAGTTTACAGCAAAATGTATCCTCAACATGTTTTACTCGTTTCCGTAGTTAAATAGCACGCTAAATCGAACCGAAAATGTAGTCTAAAAATTTGTTCATGGAACGAATTTCGAGATATTTCGAAAAATCAAACCGCTTTTCGAAACTAAAATAAAAGTGTGTCTATCTAAAAGCAAATATCTCTGGTTGTAATAAACTGATTTTGATTATTTATTTACCAAAGTGTAGACAATTGAATCTACCGATTATATTTGGAACATATTTTTGTCAAATTTACGGTTTGGTCGTTATTAATCCATTCATATAAAATTTTTCCTCATTTTTAGCAAATTTTTGAAAAAATTCTATTTCGAACGTAAATTTAAAAATTAAAAAAAATTTTGTATACAGTTTTTTTCATGGCTCGTAAAAAAAAAAAACGAAAAGATTTTTGAACACAATATTTTATCAATAAACCTTGACTTCTATTTGGTTAATCGTTAGTGTATTATTCTGGCACTTCCAATAGGATGGCAAAGCATGATCCGGGTCCTAATTAGGCACAATAAAAGCATTTTCTGGTAATAAGAGAAATATTTGATGGGCGCAGCTCCAATTTGGTAACAAACCAACGCGAACGCGGTTTTCGACAACTGAGCTGGACAAACGAGCTTGTGCTGTGTTGCTTTTTCGGAGCAAGCTGTGGTATTGGCATCAGTTTAGTCGGTCGTAGGAAAGTAAGTAAAATATTGGATCGAAAAGGCAAAGATTAATAAAATTCACGTGCTATTAGTACAGTAAATGAAGAGGTTCATTTGGGAAAAAATACTTATATGATGAAACTTTCAGGTATTGTTTGGGACCCTATTCTAAGTCTGAAAACAGAGTTTTCATATATGTGTTTGGGTGACGTGGTAGTCATTTTTATAGCCTATTCCTTATGGTACAAAAGGTATATTAAGTTTGAGCGTGTGTGCGACGTCGGAGACTATTCAAGGTTACCTTAAGTACGATCAGGGTGACTAGAAAAGTCGATATACCCATGTCTATCTGACGGTCCATAGAAACGCCTGGATCTCAGAGATGGTAAGAGCTAGAGCAACCAACCTTTCAGATTAGATCCCATATTATTCCATAGGAGACAAGTTTATTTTGATGATACAGCTTTCATAGGAGTGTTTCAGAGGACCTCGAAAAAAAACAAAAGTTTTAGATGGATAATTCGATTATTTATGACGATATCGAAACCAAAATTGGTTGACTAAATCATATAGTCCCCATAGGGCCGATCGGACAAAAAAAAGTAAGTGGATCTTTTATGTTTGCTCAAGAAAATATCGTAACCATACATGGCAATCAAATATTTTTTTGGAGTTCTTGTGTTCTTAACTTGCTGTTGTCGCCGAACTTTTAAGTGTTGGCTGCGCCGCCGTCTAAACTCTAAATCTTCTCTGAGATGAATCACGAAATCTAAAGACACGTCGAACACTTATGAAGTGTGCAAGTGATTTATTTATTTATTTACGTTAGACTAAGTATCTAATACTAAATCTTATATGTACAGGAAGAGTGCGAGCAACAAGGCCATCGACTCGAACATTGATATGGGGCTTTTCAATATTTTAACTAAACCGTGTAATTTTGTAGAATGTTAATATGTAATACAAATGCCTTATTTATTTATTTATTATTATTTAAAGATCAACATATAAATTGAACAGTTGATTAATACAAAAAATACAGATACAATTAATACAAAAAGACAATAAAAAGAAACAATAAATAAAACATATAATAAATAATATAAATAATATAAGGTATTTTGCCACTGACCCGGTGGGGGTATTTTATTTGCCAGACGGCCAGGTTTTCCCCTACCCACAGCCAAACGTGGTCAGTGGCAAAACAAGTTGAACTCGCAAACCGTCCTCAGGCAAGCCGCGCTACCACCCACAGGAAGAGCGGCCGGAGATCCTAGGTGGTGCCAAGGTAATTTAAAACAGCTCTCATCAAACTGGAAGGAGAAAGTTCACTTGAGAGGATACTAGCCAAGTCGTTATAAGTTGAACATAAAACTCTTAACGGCTCATGTAGAGCATAATTGGTAGTGAATCTCGGTAGAGTTAAGGGTACAAAATTCCTAGAGGAATGTCTAGGAATGTTAAACAAAAGCTGCCGAAGTAGGAAAGGGGAATCAATATATCCTGTTATAAGTTTATGCAGAAAAATAGCATTAAGGGCAATCCTACGATTTTCTAATGAAGGAAGATCAATTAGAAGAAGTCGATTCGTGCTTGACATTTTTTATATTGGGGGCACCAAACACAGGAACAGTACTCAAGTCCTGGGCGCACGAGAGCACAATAAAGAACCTTGGTCGTATAGGGATCGTTAAATTCTTTTGACCAGCGTTTAATGTACCCTAAAACACACCTGGCTTTATTCACAACCGTAGAAACATGGTGTGAAGGTAATTTTAGAGTCAAAACTAACACCTAGATCAGTAAATAAAGAAATAAGCACCAAAAGAGAACCATTTATGATGTAATTAACCAAGTGAGTCTTATGTCGATGAAATGTCATAAACATACATTTAGAAAGGTTTAAGTTCAAAAGGTTAACAGAACACCAGTTATAAAGAGAGTTTAAATCATCCTGAAGTAAAAGATGCGACGCGGAATCATTAAATGAGAAACATAGTTTAACATCATCAGCGAACATAAGAACACGGGCATGATTAACCACATTTGGCAGATCATTTATAAAAAGTGTAAAAAACAGAGGACCTAGATGACTACCTTGCGGAACACCGGAAGATACTTGAACAATTTTAGAAACAGTAGACCTAACTATAACTCTTTGGGTTCTATCAGCAAGGTAAGAAGAAATCCAATTGAGAAAGTTGGTCGGAAATCCTAAGAGTCCAAGCTTGAAAATAAGCAGCTTGTGGCTAACAGAGTCCAAGGCCTTACTAAAATCAGTATAAATGACATCTGTTTGAAGTTTATTTGAAAATCCTTTAAAAACAAAGGATGTAAACTCGAGAAGATTTTTAGAGGTAGAACGACCTTTCACAAATCCATGCTGGCACGGGGAAATAAGTGACTTACAAAGATACTGCAAATGAGCCACTAAAATTTTTTCAAACAGTTTGGGAATTGATGACAATTTGGCGATGCCACAATAATTGGAAACATCGGACAGAGCGATCAAGCCTGTATACTACAAAGTTGGAAGATAGAATTTCGTGGTCAGAAACTGAAGAGTTTAACCACGTCTCTGTAAGGGCAAGAACATCTGAGTCAAAAGAAAAACTGTTCGTAAACAGAACATTAAGTTTTGTCAAAAGGCCTCTAACATTCTGATATCTAATAGAGAGCTGAGAAATTAGTTTTTTGAAATGATAGGGGCGGGTACAGAAGATGGAACAGCAGAGGGCAAGGAAATAGGCAAAGGCCGAGGCTTTTGAAAAGATTTAAATTCGTGAACTATCATATGTGGTGGCCAAAAGCTTGGATCACATAATCTGTCAAAATCACCTATAGGAACGGAAATTTTGAACGACGAAATTTCACGAGGCTGTGAGAATTTAAATTTCTCAATGGATATGTTAGGATTGTTACCAATATCCATATAAGATACTAAATCTTCACAAGAAGTGTCCGCCGCCAGACGAGATACAAAAATATGTTTACGCGGCGCGACTACTTTAAGACTAGGTCTAGGCGGAGGCAAATCAATCAAATAATTAGAGGATTGTGGTGGCGTAGAGGGCTTCGTCTTTAAAGAATCAAGACAAGGGGCCGGAGACGAAAACGAAGCAAGTAACGGCGATCCAGGAATTGGAGTTAGGGGAGAAACAGGAGGAGCAGAGGGAAGCGGAAGGCGCAATTGAGGGGCAGGGGGAGGCGTCGGTACTGAACGCTTTGGAGGCGTGTCAAAATTATTGTCACTAAGCAGTTTAAGGCCGTTTTCAAACTCAGACGACATTTGATTAGCCAGCTTTTTAAGCCTGAGAAACTCATTTCGAACGTTATTGTACATTCGAGAAAAGTTCCCTTGCATTTGAAAGCATGTGGCATGACCATCTAGTACCGCCACAAGTTGGCTTGGGCTTACCATATAACCTGTCAAAGTCACGACCAGTCAGCCCAGCACACTTTAAATGAATAATCAAATTCAACAACGCCAGTAGAGGATCCATCACTAATACTTCCTAGACTTTCATCTCTTTGAGAAAGTTCCACCATTTCGCTTCTGATTTTCCTCATAAGTGTATCCAAGGCCATGGGATCTTGAAAGTGAATCTTTTTAAAGCGCGGGTCCAGCAAAGTTGACGCCGCTAGTAAAAATAAATGCTCCATTGCTCCAAATCGCCGATCGAACTGACTCAAAATAGTTGCTTTTAGCTTGGTTGCCATAGGTGACTTGCAACCTACCTTTAATATTTGCTGGCGTCCACAATGAGCAATCGGAATGATTAGGCTCAAAGTCGCATATTTCTCACCACTTATTTGAGTGGTCATCGCTTCCAAAGGCTTAAGCAAGGCTATGATCTCGAGCATCTCATCCTTGTCTTTGGTTGATATCATTTGGGGTGCATCTGAAAAGTTTAATAGCACTTGGCCGATGTATGAGATTCGCTTAATGAAGCGCTCAATCATATAAAATGTCGAATTTCACCTTGTTTTGACGTCTAAGATCATCTTTAACATTTTTCCCTCTGGGACGCCAGACGACTGTAGCTGTTGTAGATTATCGTTTGCTTTAACATGGCGTTTAAACCAAACTGCAATATTTCTACATTTGACAATCAAATCCGAAGCTTCTGGAATATCCAAGGAAGTCATGCACACTAAATTTAGTGAGTGCGCGAAACACGGAATGTGGTGGGATTTTCCGATACTTTGATGTACAGCTTTAACTATGTTTGAACCATTATCCGTCACCACTGCCATAACCTGATCTTTGGTTAAAGAATACTGTGCCAAGGAATCCATAAGCACTTTAGCGATGTGGTCAGCTGTGTGGGCTTGTGTTAATTTAAACACGCCAATTGTGGCATTGATTTGCTTGTTTTCGAACAAGCCATGTAGTGTTATACCAAGCATGCTATTCATGTTGAAGTCCGTCAATATGTCCGTAGTTAAACATATGTTTGACACTTGGCACACCATTCCTTTAAAATTTAAAAACTCCTCCTCATACATTTTTTCCATTTGATCTTTAATAGTTTTCCTTGGAACTTTGTGTAGAGGGGATGATGCTCCTTCATTAATTTCAAAAACCCCTTTCCTAAATTAATATTTTAATATTTGTCACACTGTAATAACACGCATATTTTACAATTTATTATTACCTTCTACATGTGAAAATGGAAAATTATCCATCACAATCATTTCCACAATTGATTTGGTTAATTTGTGGTGCTTGGAGCCACCTGATGCGTAACTGCTCGCGTTTGAAAAAGCCGCTTGAATATTGGGCTGACTGCTCTGCATTGATTTAGCTTTTTGGCTTGTGCTTGCCACTTCTTTGTTTTCTTCATTCAGAGTCTTCATTGCATATTATTGGTGCCTCATATTGTACAAGGAAAATTTTAAATGAATTTAATTGGAATTTAAACTGAAATACTTACTTTGAGGGATTCTGCGTCTTTTGAGTGTCTTAGCCTAGTGTGCTGAAGCATGTTGGTAGTACTCTTGCACCATTTTATTCTTTTGTCACACAACCGGCACTGCACTTCCTTGTCATTAATTTTGGAAAAAAATTTCCAAACTTTGCTTTGAGTTGGAGCCATAGTTGGTAAAATGTTTGCAAAATTGTCTGTCCCAAGCTATTACTTTGCGCGAAAAAATGTAGTGATAATCTTTCGATTATTTTAGCAGCTAATCGATTAACGTTTCGATTAATCGATCCCCATTTTCCGATACAATTAAATCGTTAATTGAAAGAAAATAATCGATTATTGTGCATCAAATGATTTATCGTCCCATCACTAATTATTAGTTACTTTGCAAGTGTTAAATGTCTTACTTTATTTGTTTAAAAAATATACATTGTGGTGCTACTAGGATAACTATTGAAAAAGAGGCTCTAATACTCTGCAAACCGTTGCAGGCATCATGAAAGTGGTCGATAGTTGCCTACAAAATGGGGCATTTAGACTGTGTTGAACCATTGAACAGGTGCTGGTGGGTAAATTTCGCATACCCTATATGCAGCCTTATGAATAGACTGTCATATCCTCGGTGCTAAATTCTAACACTCATCCGGTTGTTTTGTGGATCGATTTTAGGGAAGAAAGCGCTTAGGCAATTGCACGTTCAAAATGTAGGAAACTTTTCGATCCAACATGGATCCTGATTTCTAAAGCACTGAGAAGCTTTCATTTTAAGTGCAATGAAAATATTAGCTTAGACCGTAGGCAATTTCCAGTTATTCCTGCAGAAAGTACAATATAACTATACAGAAAAGTCATGGAGCCACTTATGACCAGGTGGTGGTCCACAAGTGCGCTGGTATGGCACTAACTTCGAATTAGTTTTTAATAATACCAAAATTCTGATTTTTCATATTAGATATCCATGTCTATGTTGTGTTTCGTTGAGAGTTCAACCATGAAGTACCAGGATTCAAGATTGCTGTTCGTTTAGATTGTCCAGTTATGCCAAATAGAGGCATTTTAAGTATATTCGTTAGGAATTAACTTTTTGAGAATGTAAGGTTAGATTAAGTTGGGCCGGCAGATGGGACCTGGCGTCCCAGCTCACTTAGGCCAAAAAATAGACCCTTCCGATGGCCGGAATAAACCTCGAAAGGTATTTCGGACTCTGTTCTGTGAGCTGGGATAAGTCATTTAGAAAGTGTGGCTTGAGGAAGCGGACCTTTGTGCTACACAGTCCCGGGAAGTGACAGAAGAGGTGCTCCACCGTCTCCAGGCTCTCCTCATCGTCACAACTTCTTCACAAGTCATGGTGAGGCGCGTTAAGCCTTGATGCGTGAGCTCCCACTAGCCAGTGTCCAGTGATTGCTACGACACCGGCCAAGTTTGCCGTGAGATCCCGCACGTATAGCGAAATCGGTTTTATGCTTAATTTGCAGCTGGCCATAGACGCCAACCAGACGCTCTTTTACCTGAAGGAGGATGCTGGTTGTTCTTTGTCTTGCCAGTTCGTCCTCAATGCAATTATCCTTAATATCCCTGTGTCCCGGGAACCAGATGAGGTGATTTGAATACTCTTTTAGAATCCTTGAGTGAACGAGGTCTTGATCATTCTATTTACCTCTCTCATATGTAGAGACGATATAACTGCTGATTGTTTTCCCACCTTGTCCAGAGGTGGGAGGTTTAAAATTGCATTTAATGCGTCGTTTGGTGTCGAACACAATGCCCCGCTGATGGGTAATCTCAGCGGTCCGCTGAACCTTACTCAGCTTTTTAAGGATGTTTTTCTTGTCCAGTGAAGGCCACCAAATTGAGACTCCGTAGGGAAGAATTGGTCTGACAATGGCAGTGTTTAGCCACTGGACTATGTTTGGAGACATACCCCACTTAACTCCATTGCCTTCCTGCATGTGTACAGGGCGATCGTGTCATTTTTCCTTCGATTTTCCGTATTCATGTTCTAGTCCAGTTTACTATCGAGGATTAGCCCAAGATATCTGGATATTTTTTCCCTCCTGGTAAAAAGCATGAGCTTTGTTTTGTCCGGATTGACTCATAGCCCGCTGGCAATGGCCCACTTCGAGTGTGTGTGTAGAGCGCTAGTCATACGCTCGCACAGTGTTTGACGGTATTTACCCGTCGTCGGCGTACGCAGTTATGTTGCATCCGCCACCTCAATCAGTCCTGTAACAAACACATGATATTCGGAAGGAAAAAGAAAATTTGAATTGGAAGAACTAAGCCAAGAAAATGAAGGCAGATTAAAGTCGCCTAAGACAACAAGTTGATCCCGAGTACCAATAGAATCAGCCACCATACGAATGGCAGTGAGATGATTCTGATATACACTCAGGTCGGAGCAGGGGGGTATATAGGACAAGTAAAATAAATAAAAGAATTATTAAAATGCACTTTTACCGCCATGAACTCAATGCCTATATGAAAATTTAGAGATAGTAAATGAGATTCTGAGCAGCATTTTACAGCAATAAGAACACCACCACCACGACCGGGAGACCGGTCAAGCCTGTAGGTTACATAGGAGTTAACAAAAATCTCAAAATCATAGACAGATGCATTAAGCCAGGTTTCGGAGAAGGCAATAACATCAGAATCAAAATCTACGCTATTAGTGAAAAGTTTAGAAAGGAGACCTCGAACATTCTGATATTGAATGGTAAGTATAGAATTTAGTTTTTTGAAACTGTGGTAGCTGCAGGCAGCTACATAAGATGCTAAAGTCTTTTTGGGTTTTCTAATAAGCTCATGCACTAAAGTATGAGTAGGCCAGAAAGAAGGATTAAGAATAGTAGAAAAGAGAGATTCAGGAACACTAATCTTAAACGAGGTTATATCGCGCTTATACTTAAAATTGAACTTAAATACTTCAATTTCATTTGGAGATATCTTAAGCTTCTCGCAAACAAATTGGTCAACACAACTTTCGGTTGGCAATGGCATTAGCCTTGAGACGAAGATGGACTTTTTTGGTGCCACTCCAACCAAAGAATCCGAATGGCCATCAGTTGAGGGGGCGCCGGGTAATTGGACTCCACTCAAAACTATGACAGTGGACGGCGCATCAGTCACCCTGTTAGTGGCGTAGTCCGTAGTAGCAGACTCAGACCCAGAAAGAGTAAGAGCAGAACCTACAGTCAAACTGACGCCAGTATCGATAGCAACAGCATTAGCCGTGACCCCAGCAGCGGATGGGGAAGCTGAGATAGGTGTTGCAAAGGAGATAAGCTGAGTTGGACGGGGAGTTATAGGCGAGTCCAGCCCTGCTTGATTAGAAATTGTTATTGATGGTTCGATTACTGGTAAATTGGCCTTTTTGCCTTAGGAGAGACTCTCATAAGCTGCAAATTGCCAAACATGCTTGAGAGTGAAGAGAATTTATTCTGTAGCGTGCGAAAGTCCTTGTAAAGATCGTCAAATCCAAGTATGGTTTGGCGCATGAAGGCTTTCAATTCTATTTGGGCGGAGCGACAAGTTGTGCAGGTCCAGTTTAGGCCTTTACCCTCACGTTTGCACTCATAGACACGGCCGGTAAAACCAGCACATTTTAAATGAGCCATATTGTCGCACATCCAACATGCAACATAGGCTTCGGTTTGGATACCGCTCCATTTGCATCAAATTTTTGGGTCACTCCTGGCTGCATACACAGATGCGATATTGCTTATCAAAAAATGCAGCAGACAGACAGATAGAGTATAGCGTCCCAAAAATGCGCTCAGCAGTGTGATAATAAAACAAAAGCTCAGAGCGAAACTAACGCGGAATTGTTATAAAGTTAGTGCACGCAACAACAACAGATCGTTGGCGGGCAAAGCACAAAACGGAAAGCACAAAGCGATGCACGAAAGAACAAAAACAAAAAGCACGCACTGAAAAGTTCAGCAACAGCAAGTTGAGCGAAAAAAAAGAATGGCGCAGCAACAAGAAACTGCACTGATATAAAAAAACTACCTTCTGCACACGATTATATAAATAGGATGAGATTCACTTTAAAAGACAAGGCGGAAATCCTAAACTCGAAAGTTTAACTAGAAGAAGGCAATGGTTTACTGAGTCCAATGCCTTACTGAAGTCAGTGTAAATGACATCAGTTTGCATTTTGCTAATAAAACCGCTGTTAATAACAGAAGAAAGTTCTAAAAGGTTAGGTGGACCGACATTTTACAAACCCGTGTTGAGATTCAGATATTAAGGAACAACAGTGGTGATGCAATTGTGAAGTGAAAATCCTTTCAAAAACTTTTGGAATTGATAAAGCTTGGCAATACCTCGGTAGTTCTCAATATTCCACTTGGAACCTTTTTTATGAAGAGGGACAATGAAGGATTCATTCCCGATGGCTGGAAGATACGAAAATTTTAAAGAAGAGCGGAAAAGAACGGATATTGGCGTGGATAGGGAGCCGGCACAATGCTTCAGAACACAACTAGGAATAGCATCAGGGCCAGGAGAGAAGGAAGATTTTATGGACATAAGAGATTGTAAAACGTCGGATTCTAAGATCTGAGGAATAGCAATAAGGTTTGAGCTAGGAGGTTTTAAGGATAGTTGAGGTTTATGCTGTTATGGTTAACAGAGTAGGTAGTTTGAAAAAAGTTCGCAAACAAGTCTGCGATTTCAGAGTTGTTAGAAGAAAATGTATTTTTATAGTATTACGATGCAGGAAAAAGGGAAGACTTACGTTTAGAATTAACAAAAGAGAAAAATTTTTTAGGATCACTACGGAAGCTATGCCTACAACCGGCAAGATAATTATTGTAGCATGTTCTATTAAGAAGAATAAACTTGCTGCGTAAGATAGAATACTTATAGAAGTCGACTGTAGAGCCACTTTTCTTAAATCTTATAAGAAGAAGACTTACGATTTTTTAAATTAGACAGACTTGGCGTAAACCAAGGCGGTTTAGAGGAAGGACTCAGCACAGAGTAGGGAACAAAGAGATCAAAGGCGGTGTACAATATCCGATATAAATTATTATTGGATAGCTCAACGTTCTCAGCAGACAACAAAGAGGACCAGTTAACATCAGCCAAAAATTGGTTAAGACCGACAAAATTAGCCTTACAAAAGCACCGATACCGGGGACCACGAACATGGGCTACACCATTATAGCGAACATTAAGTGTTAGTGAGATTTGCAAGGTCGGGTGATACGGATGCTCAGGTAAGGAAATCGGAAGGACTCTTGAAATTTCGAAATCCGAAGAATCAATTACGAATACAAGATCAAGCATTCTGCTAGGCAATTATGTATGAAGTTAATTTGGCTCAGAGAGATATCAATCAGTCCAGTTATAAAGTCATGCTGATCCGAAGAAAAAAGATAATTAGAATCAACCGAGCGAGTCCAGGACAAAGAAGGCAGCTTGAGCCTGACATTTGGGATTGAGGAAGTTTTAAGAAGAAACGATGAGAGACTTATGGGCCGGAAGTCGTTGGGAAGTGTATGTGTAGCCTTTAGATGTAAGCCACGCTTCCGGGATGATCCCAGTGGCTAGAATTCTAAGGAAAATGTCCGTCAATGATCTTACGACAGATTCCCCCCTGTTTTGTAGTTGTCCTGGGATTATGTTGTCCGGCCCTGGCGATTTGAAAGGTTTGAAGGAGCTTATGGCCCATTTAACCTTAACGAAAGTAAACAGATATGCGGGGACGCGATTTCCGTCTGACGCAGGGTTGATCTCCACTGCCTTGGTTGTAGAGCAACCTAGAAAGTGAGTGTAAGTGAGTAATTCCAGCGACTCGTCGCTTGAAATTGTCGATTTTCCATTGGATCCTTGTAGGTATCCAAGTGTCGATGGACATTTAGATAATACCTTTCTTAGCCTTGCGGCATCAATGGTGCTTTCAATTTCGGAACAGAAGAGCTGCCTTGTGGAACGATTGGCTTGTCGGATCGCCTTCTTGCACTTTGAAAGGCTGACTTTATATTCATTCCATGAATTACCGTCAATGTTAAAAAGCTTACGGGAATTGTGTTTAGTTTACAAGATTTGTTGAAAGCATAGTTGCATGCTTCTGTTAGCGTTGCAATTAGCGAGTCATTGAAGTCTGCCGAATTGGGTGGGGTACGGGATATCATCGTCTCGATGTACCGATGATCCGAGGAGTGGTCGTTTAGGACCCTGCAGTTTTGGACCCTATGATACAGATAGTTTGGTTCCTATTCTTAATAATGAAGGTAGGGTCATTACCTCTATTAAATAATAACATATCCGAGGATGTAATCGTCGTCTCTTTGGCCTAGCTTGGAGAGCTATCTGGCTAACTGCGACGACTCCGAGGCGTACCCCTCCAGTATTTCCTTCTCTTCGCTCATCTCCTCTGGGATGATGGTCTACTGGTCTTCGAGTTATGGTTCAGGCGCGGTTTGCTTACCGCCCGTAGTGTCAGTACGGTACACCCGAATCACAGCCTTCTTATACCCGGCACCTCACGGCACCATTAGCCAGAGCTTCCGCTGACTCCCTGTTGATGATGAGCATCACCTGCCGTGATGACCCCACCACATCTTCAACTTTGGCTTTGACTTTGAGAATGTTAGTGAATGCATTAATAGACGCATTTGTAGTGATTCTGAAGTTTTGAGTATGCAGTCTTAAAGTATAAGTCTATGGGTCTATTAGTTTTGTATAAAAGTCTGCGATATCCATTAGTTCAATTTAAAATGGAAATTGAAAATTTATTTATGTGATATTCACATTGATTGGGCATATAGCTTTCCTGAAGCGGTTTCTGTTAGCTTTAGGGAGAATTTGGGTAACATGGTGCTGTTTTAATAGTCGCCATATGGTGTTCTCTGAATACCGATTATAAATTTCATAATCATAATCATAAGTAGTAATAACAATAATAATAATAAAACCGAAAACGTTTCAACATCTCAAGTCGACTCGTAAATCGGCTTTTGTTGAACCTATAGCAGTTGCAATAGCCTCCCTTTGGTGTTCCCTGCATACCGATTATAAATTTTATTATTGCGAGCGGAACAAGATATTTTAAAGTCGGGCAGGACCGACTGTAGCATTCATGCATGCAATGGAATAAATATTATGGAATAAAGAAATGTACAGGGGATAATATAGTCTAGATAACCTGAATTTAAAAAATGACCGTTCGGAGGTTGGCAAGCGAAGCACGATGGAGCGGAGCCCCCTACTTTTTATATCGATTTGACAGACTTTGGCAAATCATTCCAATTTTTCCACAGTTCAGCACTCGAATTCACAATTTTTGATTCGATATTTGATCAACTTTTTGTGGTAATACATAGTGTCCTGTTCTATTCCGACGTTATTTCGTTTTTGAGCTTCAATCACAAAATTTCTAAACAAATTTGGATTCATCAGTCGTCGGAATCCATCACATCATGCCAGGCATCAAAACAGAACTCTTTTTTAGCCCAACCCCGTCTACCCTTTTTGTTGTATCCCACAAAAGTCTCGACTTCTCCTTGTTTGTATTTTTATATCCTGTAAGAGTCGGAGACCCCCTAAAGTATGATCAGGGTGACTAGAGAAGTCGATATACCCATGTCCGTCTGTCTGTATGAATACCTACATCTCAGAGATGGTCAGAGCTAGAGCAACCAAATTTTCAAATTAGATGCGTTATTATGTCAGGGGCAGTGTTGCTTCACTACGCGTCGTTTTTAATTGTCGACAGTGTGACGTCGACAATCGCATCTTTAATGTCGACAATATATCGAAAGTTTTGAAAATTGTGTCGTTTATGCGGTTTAAATCAGCTGATTCTGGTTATTGATGTGTATTTGGAATAAAAATGTATTTTTTGAGCTGATTTAGAATCTATGCATGTTCCAATGCTATTTTACATCACTAATTTAGTTTAACAATGAGTGGACGTAAAAAAAATAATGCTTTGCATGTTCCCTTAATCTCAAAAAATCGGTTATCTTTTCCAAAATCAAAAAAGCGGTTATTCATATATTATTCATTAACAACACAGGCCTACAAATACCGGGGTCATGTCAGTTGTTGGAAAGCTAAGGGTCATTTCCGAAGTAATTTACTGCGTAGAATCTGAATCCGGGGCCAGAATTGGCCCATCACGTCAGGATCTTGAAATATTTGAGGTTATGTACCCGAAAAACGGCGTTTTTTCCTACTTTTGAGGTTATGTACAGGTTATGTTGGAAGTTACAACTGATAAGTAAACTGCAACTCAACGTCTTTTCGTAACTAAGTATAACATAATTTAAAGTAAAAGTAAAATGGAAACACGCTCATCAAAGTCGTCAAAGGCTCCCGTGTCAACAAGACCACTGATGCCATCAGCTCTGCAACTGCTGGAGCCCTCAAAGCCCAGCTCACTGCCGATTTAGCTACAAGAAGTTCTGTGCGAAGCCAAATATTTGATAAACCCACTCCAGAATGTCTGATTGTAACTGCTTCATCTAGTTATGCTAGCCATGTCTCCCAGACGCCAATTGATGGTGTTTCCTGGCAGGATAGAGACGCCTCAAGTTCAGGGAAACCCCGACAGAGTCAACGTAATTCGTTTGATAATCATCAGCCAACCAGTCGAGACCCGATTGCATCAAACTATTATGCGCTCCTTGCATCATCAACTGTTGAACCACTCACCGATGTAGCTGACGAAGTGGATCTCACCACCTCAGAACCTTGTTCCTCTAGAGAGAAACCACTACCTCCCCCAATTATTATACCCGGTATCAAAGACATCACAAAGCTTTGGTCACTGCTGGATGCGACGGTAAGCCGCGAAAACTACGGGCTGAAAACAACTGTAGGTGGTCAAATACGATTGCAGTGCTATGATTCTGTTACCTACCGCCAAATAGTTCGCGAAGTAATTGAAAAAAATATCCTCTGTCATAGCTACCAATTAAAAGAAGAACGTTCATTTAGAATAGTAATTAAAAACCTACACCACTTTACACCAATCGATGAAATAAAGCAAGAACTTTTGGCCATTGGACATAAGGTTCGATTCATCCATAACCACGTAGTCGTGCGACTAAGGAACAGTTGAGTATTTTCTTTGTTGACGTTGAACCAAAAGAAAACAACAAAGATATATTCAACCTAAAAGATCTCTGTAGGCAAAAAATTGCCGTGGAGCAGCCAAGACGACCTCAAGTCGTAGCTCAGTGTCCCCGCTGTCAGGAACATACAAAAGGTATTGCAACAAAAAATTTTTTGTGTTAAATGCGGTGGGCCGCATGCGACCACGGAATGCACAAAGCCAAAAAATGTTCCACCCAAGTGTGCTAACTGTCTCGGCTCCCACACAGCCAATTATAAAGGCTGCAGGGTTTACCAACAGCTTCTATCAAAATTATTCCCACAAGTCCAATCAAAACAAACAAAAATAGAATCTACATGGCAAGGGGACACAGTCCATATACAGCTGCTTAAGCTAGGTTCCCGTCGTTTTCTGGAATCAGAAACCAAAAAATACGGATCGCAACGATTGCCAACAACCCCAGCCAAAACAACAAGATAAGCACCTTTCATATGCTGATGCTGCTCCCCGATCAAGAAGTCGAACAAGAGAAGCACGAGATCGGATGTGAAATTATAGCCGCCAACAGACAGAACCACTTCATGACTCGCCACACGAAAAAAAACTTATGAACCTTACAGACAAACTCGATCAATTTATGACAATGCAAAACAAACTTATGAATATGCAGGATCAAATCCTTCGCAATCTTTCTGTCATTCAATTTCCAAAATGCCCATCCGAATAGATATTTGGTATGCCTCGGGCATAGCCAATAAAAGCTTAGAGCTTAAAAACTTTATAATAACACAAAAACTAGATACTTTTACAATGTTTGGATGCGTATTATACACTGCCAATCACCCGTCAAATATATAGTTACAGGGGCGGAGCAGCAATACTTATTCGTAGCAGCCTCAAACACTTTCCACTTTATCCTATCGTAACTGGCCAGATTCAAGCTACAAACATCTCTTTGTACACACCCTAGGAATCATTACAATCTCTTCCGTTTACTGCCCACCTGGGATTCTATGGAATAGCACACAATTCCGCTCTTTCTACGCGCAATTGGACTCCAAATATATTGCTGCGGGGGACAGGAATGCGAAACATCAGTGGTGGGGCAACTTGCGTTCGTGCCAAAGAGGACGGGAAATGCATGACTTCATCGTTAATAGTGAGGCCAACATCCTCGCCACAGGACTAGCCACGCATTACTCATATGACTCTAGCAGAACGCCTAGTGCTCTCAATTTCGCTATATATAAAGGTGTTTTCCATAGACTACTTGAAATTAAAACGAAATATGAACTCTCCTCTAACCATTTACCGCTTGCTCTGGAAATGCACTCAGCTCCAATTGAATACGAAACCAAAGAGAAACTGACGACCTTATATGTCTTAATACGAAAATTGATTTTCCTAAAGACACCGACGAAATAGATGCATTCATGAGGATACCCTGTACATATGGTTACGATATTTTTATAAACAAACGAAAAACAGACGAAATTTGCACCAAAAACGGTTTTTTGACCGATCGGTCCTATAGGGGTTATATGATATAGCCAACCGATTTTGATAAAATTTTTTGCATTGCTGTAGAACTCTAAAAAACTACCAACCACCAGATTTGGTTACGATATCTTCATAAACGAACGAATTAGCCATCAAAACTTTTGTTTTTTTGAGGTCCTCTGAAACACCCCTATGGAAACTACATAATGTAACCGCCATAAAATAAAATAAACTTGTCTAATCTGAAAGTTTGGTTGTTTAAGCTCATACCATCTGTGAGATCTAGGCGTTCATACGGACGGATAGACAGACAAAAGGATATCGATCGACTTTTCTAATTTAGGTAACTTTGGAGTCTCCAAATTTCCTTCTGTATGTAACATACATTGTAGGCTTGCACAAACTTAACATTCTCTTTGTACCATAAGATATATTATTATTATATTATTATTATTATGACATGTTCACAGTTAGTCTAATCACAATAAGTTTTACGAAATTTTTCCATTCGTCTCTGTTTCTTGCAACAAAACG
Source organism: Chymomyza costata (assembly GCA_018150985.1). Taxonomy (NCBI): domain Eukaryota; kingdom Metazoa; phylum Arthropoda; class Insecta; order Diptera; family Drosophilidae; genus Chymomyza; species Chymomyza costata. The sequence continues at coordinate 245,264 of JAECWU010000806.1, read as the reverse complement.
TGGCTGATTAAATGTCTTTCCTGTTTCGTTTGCCACCGTTCTCCGCCAGTTCATTTTCGGTCGACCGCGTCTTCTTGCTCCTTGCGGGTTCCATCCCATGACTGCGTGGGCAATCACGTCTTTAGGTTACCTTAGTGTGTGGCCGAGCCAGCCATATTTACGAAGCGAGATTTCCTTCTCTATTGGTTTTTGTTTGGTACGGCGCCAAAGCTCTTCATTTGATATTCTCGATGGCCACCAGATGCCTAAAATACGCCGCAAACTTTTGTTGACAAAAGTCTCGTTAGCGACTAGGTTTCGCAGCCATACAATAGTGTCGATTTTACACAGGCGTTGAATATTCTTGTTTTTGTATCGATGTTGATGGCATTCCAAACTTTGTTAAGCACCGCAAAAGAGCCTTTCGCTTTTCTCAGTCTGCTATCAATATCCATTGACGTGCCACCATCGCTGCTTATTATACTTCCTAGGTACTCAAATTGCTTCACATCTTCGATGTTGTGCTCATTCATCAGAAAGGGTGACTGGTTATTTGCTTTCACTATCATTGTTTTCGTTTTTGAAGCGTTGATCTTAAGACCCACTTTAGCTGCTTGCCCAGATACGTTTTCAACAAGATCTTGCATGTCAGAGTGTCGGCCAGCCATCAGTACCATGTCATCGGCGTATTCGAGGTGACCAAGCTTTTGATTAATTTTCCAGCGGATGCCTATTGGGTTTTCTTCCTCTGCCTCGAGAACGGCATCGAGGACTGTTATAAACGGTAGCGGTGAGAGGGCGCACCCCTGTCGAACTCCACTGTTGCAGGTGAAGCTGTCACTAAGAGTACCCTCATGTAGTACTTTGCTCGTAGCTCTTTTGAATTATATTAACAATTTTATTGGGGATTCCTTTAGCACTCAGCGCTAGCCAAATACAGCTTCTCTTAAGAGCGTCGAACGCTTTTTCAAAATCTATGAAAGCTAGGTATAATGTGGCGTTCAATTCGGAGGCTTGTTCAATAATTATCCTGATGGTGTTAATCTGGTCGATACACGAATGTCCTGGGCGAAAACCGGCCTGAGTTTTTCGGATAAGCGCGTTTAGTGTGCTATTCTTTGTAGAATTATCTTATTGAAGATTTGGAAAATGGCTGGTATTAAAGAGATACCCCTCCAGTTGTTGCATTTCCTTTTATCGCCTTTCTTCGGCACTTTGACAATGACGGACTCCTTCCAGACTAGCGGAAAGAATTCATGCTCCCAGATTTTCTCAAATAGGGGGTACAAAAGTTTTGCCACGGCGGGAGGATCAACCTTGAAGCATTCAATCGGTAGACAATCGTTGCCGGGTGCTTTGCCACTTTTCATGCTAGCAATTGCGTTTCGTATTTCGCTTTCGCTAGGTGCACTCGTATCTATTTGCCTGTTAGGATTATGATGCCTTCGAATAACAAATTCTTCGGTTTCGCTATGTATAATATTGAGGGTTCTCTCGAAATGTCTTTTCTATACTTCTGCTTGCTCATTTTTTGTTGTCACCAACTGCCCGTGTGCGTTTTCGATTGAATTGCAGTTACGGAGAGGTTTACCACCTAGTTGTTTGGTTAACTTGAACAGCTCCTTTCATACCTAGCTCGTCGTAGTACTTCCTCTTGTCTCGCTTGATTTGTCTGCTCATTTTTCTTAAGCGGGTTCATCTCGCTAAATATTTTCGTTTTAGTGCACCTTCTTTGTTCGATGAGTTCCCATGACGCTGCCGACATCCATTCCTTTTGTTCTTTTTTACGGTAACCGAGAGTATCTCTGCAGATTCCTTCGAGATTTGTATTGATTTGTAGCCACATGCCTTCGATAGAAGCATCATCAGTTAGGCTGATGTTGTTAATACGAGCTATCATTTCGTTCTGCACCGTTTCAGCTTTAAGCTTTGTTGTATTTTATGTGCGACTTGCACCCAAGTATGTGCATATGGTGAAGATCTGGCCCTGCTAGCAACAAACAAAAGAGAGCTAAAAGAAACATTTCTATGAAAATCAATGAAGATAAAACGAAATACTTCGTGAAATCAAAACGCCCACCTCGAGAAAGTTTCTTAGAAATTGGAGAATATAAGTTTCAAGCTGTACAACAGTTTAAATATCTCGGCGTTGCGTTCACAAGCACTGATGATTCGTCATGCGCTGTAAATGACCGTATTCAAGCCGCAAACAAAGCCTATTTTGTGCACTCAAAATTGTTCAAATCAAAAATGCTCTCAAGAAGTACGTCCTCGTTCGACCAGTGCTATCATATGGTTGTGAAGTTTGGACCCTGAAAGCAGCTGAAATGAAGCAGCTCAGCATCTTTGAAAGAAAAATTATGCGAAGGGTGTATGGTCCACTGCGATTAAATGACGGCACATATCGACGCCGATACAATGACGAAATTGAAACCATGATGAGAGGCGAAACAATTGTACGGTTTATTAAGTCTCAAAGAATGCGATGGCTCGGCCACGTGCTACGCAGGAGCGACGAGGCACCGACAAAAAAGCTTTTACTGTACAGAGATCTAGGATGCCGAGCTAGAGGCAGGCCGAAAAAGCGTTGGATCGACTCAGTAAAAGCGGATCTGAATTCAATGAGGGTCCAGAACTATAAGCTAAAGGCGTTGGACAGGGACGCATGGAGAAAGATTGTGAAGGAAGCTTTGGCCCACACCGGGCTGTGATGCTAATAATAATAATGTGCGTCTTGTTTGCTGCGGTCGTTGATACCTGGGTTTGAGTATGTTCAGTTTTAGTACAGCCACCACTAAGTAATGGTCGCTGCCGATTTCGCCGCTCCTTTTGTTTCTGACATCGCAAGAACTTTACTCCATCGCTTTGATATGCAGATATGAGCAATCTGGGTTTCGTAGTTGCCGGCAGGCGAAATCCACGTGACCTTGTGACACAGTTTGTGGGGGAAAAGGGATCCTCCGATACTCTGGTCATAGTTTAGGCAAAGTTCCAGAAGTAATTCTCCATTCTCGTTACATGTTCCGACGCCATGAGTGCCCATAACATTCATATATTCTGCGTTATCACTTCCGATTTGTGCTTTGAAGTCACCCATCAACATAATTGCGTCAGCTCTAGGGATTTCTGATAGCGTACTTTCTAGCGCACTGTAAACGGCTTCTTTTTGGTCGACTGGGCTGTCTTCAGTTGGAGCGTAACATTGTTCAAGTGATATATGAAAATTTTTTGCGCGAAAGCGAACTACCATTATCCTTTCGGATATAGCCTTCCAACTTAATATTGATTGCCTAACATTTTTTCTAACATAAACTGCTACACCTCGTATTTGAGGATCGTTCTCGTCGGGCATTCCGGAGTAAATAAGCACTCCTCCTTTTTGATTTGTGAATTCGCCTGTACCGTTCCATATTGCTTCGCTTATTCCAATAACATCTATTTTTAACCTGTCGCATTTGGCGGCTAACATAGCCATTTTTCCTGCTTGAAACAGAGTTCGAACATTCCATTGAGCAAATCTTGTCCTTTTAACGTTCCTTAGGTCGATATCGTTTTGATCAGTCCGGTTTCTTTTTCTTGTGAATACTGGAATCTGTTGTGTTTCAGCAGTCATGAGTGATTAACCCATAGCTGCCAAGATCGGTGGTAGGGCTGCTAACTTTTGCGTAGATTGTCAGACTCATCAGGGCATCCGATCCTGCCGTGATGATTTTTACATACCTCTAGCATTTACACTAGACGGCTGCTGGAGGGGCTCGTATATCCCGCCGAACACTCGGACGACAGAGCCTCATATGTGGAAACAGGGAGCACCGCAAGAAGGTAGAGGTTGTCATTAACTCAAGAGAGGCTATTTGAGGCGCGTCATGAGCCTTACCCCCGCCATAAGATATAGATTACACAAAAAAAAAAAATTATGAACGCTTGATACGTGGCATTTTCCAAAATGTTTTCTTAGTGCTCACCTATTTCAGCCATCCAGTTTCTACCAGTCAGGGCAGTTGTACTAATATTTGTTATTTTCCAAAATATTTTGTTGCAACAAAACTCAACTGAGTTAGGTATATGATATCTTATATGCATTGCGTCATAACGCGAGTTTTTGATAACCTGCATTCATTTATTAAAGTTTTTATTTTTTTTCAATTTAAAAAATAAATTTACAGATTTACGATACCGAAAGTTCCACCAAAAGCTCCGGACGGACAAGGATGCCCCAGATGTGGTATATATGTGTATGCAGCTGAACAAATGCTAGCAAGAGGCAGGGTAAGGAAATATGTAAAATGTGTTCCAAACTGCTTTTATGCAGTATAAAAGCAATTTGCAATTTATTTAGTTGATTATTAATTTTAAATAATCAAGTAAATAAAAAAGTCCCCTGAAAATAGGGAGTAAAAGGCCACTATATAGGAAAGGAGCTTGAGGTAGCGCTGTAAGCTAATCCGTGGAACGCCATAGGCTTTGGCAGTCGGTTTTACGAGCTCATTTTCACCGTTTAACTCATTAAGATCCGGGAATCTTTAAATTTATAATCATTCAGATTTATTGTTTTGTTTAATTAAATTTATTTGAAGTAACTTAAAATATCATCATCATCGTTAAGCTCTACAACAAGGGGTGGGTTTTTTTCTTTCTTTTCAATCTTCCTCCATTCGTCTCGATCTTGTGCAAGGTCCCTCCAGTTTCTTATACCGATTGTTCTCATGTCATCTGTTATACAATGATTAGTCTTTTGCGCGGATTTCCCTTATTTCTGGTCCAAGTTGATTTATATTCTAGTATCAGTTTCTGCGCGCGTGTATTGCTCATTCTAAGAACGTGAGCTATCCATGTTAGCCTTTGAGATTTTTTAAATTTGGCAATGTCTTCGCCTTGTGATAGCTCTAATATTCTAATATTCGCCTCTTTCATTGCGCTTTGGTCCGAATATTTTTCTTAAGATCTTTCTTTCAAAAATTCTTAGCAGTTCTTCATCCAACGTGTTCATTGGCCATATTTCGGATCCGTAGGTGGCAATTGGTCTTATTATGGTTTTATATATTGCCAGTTTACTTTTTCTTGATAATATTTTTGATTTAAAAAGGTTGAGATGAGCGTTGTAGGCCTTATTCGCTCCTATCAGGCGTTCTTGAAGGCATTTTCTGGTCCCATTGTCGTTTGTTATTGAGACACCTAGATATTTGAATTGGTCCACGCCTTCAAAAGAATATTCATTAATCTTTATGTCGCTTGGCATTCGCCTGTTTTGCTGCGTTGACGTTATCATGTAATTTGCCTTTGATTGGTTGATGATTAGTCTAGCTCGTCGTGCTGCGGTTTCTATGTTGCTAAAGAGTTCTTCCAAGTGTCGTCTGTTTCATGCTAGAATGACAATGTCATCAGCATACGCTATCATAAGTCCCGAACGGCTTAAAATGTTACCGTTTGTCATGTAGCTTTTTATTGGCCAATGTAGGGAGAGGTTAAATAAACTTGAGGACAGACTTTCACCCAGTCTAACTCCTGAGCTTATTATAAAATCTTTCGGAGCAGTCCTGTTGTATTGACACTTTGCCTATCGTGTTTTTTAGCGTTGCTATAGTCAGACGCGTAGGTTTTTTTTTTATTCCGATGTCACTAAATATTTGAGGAATCTTTTGACGATATATGCTATCAAACGCCTGCTTGAAATCTATAAAGAGCATATGCACGTCTAAATTATGTTCGTAGCATTTCTCTATATCTATATATACAAAAAGAAGTTACATTTCCTTGGTGATCTTATAACTCAAGAACCAATTGACACAAAAAAGAGTTCGTTCCCATCTATGAGGAGGTGGCTTGTGTGAAGTTTGTTTGGAATCGGTGCAGCCGTTCCTGAGTTATGAATTAATTAAATTTATAATTTTTTCTTGAAATCATTTTCAATGTTTTGCTTTTACATTCAAAACTTTGAATCAATCAAATTTATAATTTTTTCTTGAAATAATTTTCAATGTTCTGCTTTTACATTCAATTAGTAATATACTGTACTGCAAGAAACGTTGTCCAAAGCAATTTATTGCTGAAATAATTACAGGAGATGATGGATATCCACAGTATCGTCGACGATCAACTGAAGACCACGGTAAATCAACTGTAATTAAACTTCAAAATCAAGACGTTGAAATTTCCAGTTATGTGAAACGGATGCATTTGCCAGGACTTTGCTATATTGGAAGTGCCTCACTATTTCACATGGAATGCATCAACAAAAAAATTACAACGTCGCACACAAGGCACATCTGTTGTTATCCAGGTATTTTTCGAACAGATACTTTGGGACGTATTTATACAATTAGTCCAGCTAATGTGGAATAAATACAAAGATTTCATGGCTTAAGACATTTTGATTCGACTTCGACATCGTTCAGCTGATCCTGCATTGCTGCTGACATTGGAAATGTATAATGAAGCCTTGATAATGATCGAAGATTTGTGCCTTACGATTGCAAATAAAGCATTAGGGCAATTAGGATTGACTCCACCAAATCGTCCAATGCATGATTTATTTGAACGAGAATTGCAACGCGAACAGCAATTCGATCGTGATGAATTGCGTGCGTTCGTACAAACGTATACTCCACAATTAAATGATCAACAAAAAGATGCATATGACAAAGTGATGCAAGCTGTCAATGACAACACTGGTGGATTATATTTTTTGGATGCGGCACTGGAAAAACATTTTTGATTTCATTGATACTGGCAACGATTCGGTCGGAACAAAAACTCGCATTGGCACTTGCTTCTTCCGGTATTGCAGCTACACTACTTGATGGCGGCCGCACAGCACATTCCGCCTTGAAATTGCCATTGAACATGCAAGCAATTGAAACACCAACATGCAATATATCAAGGAGTTCTGGAATGGCTAGAGTCTTACAACAAACATCCATTATTTTATGGGACGAATGTCCAATGGCCCATAAAAAATCTTTGAAAGCCTTAAATCGAACATTACAAGATTTAAGACGGAGTTCACAGCTGTTTGGCGGTGCGTTTATATTGTTATCTGGTGATTTTCGTTAAACGTTGCCTGTTATTCCGAGATCAACACCAACTGATGAAATTAATGCATGTTTGAAAAGTTCATTTTTTTGGGCACACGTACAAAGGCTTTCGTTGACGACCAATATGCGTGTGCGTCTTCAAAATGATTCATCAGCAAGTGAGTTTTCAAAGCAATTGCTGAAGATTGGCGATGGAAAATTGCAAGTGATCAAAATGGGTTTATCACGTTACCGAATAACTTTTGCATAATTGTATCATCAAAACAAGAACTCATTGATCGCGTTTTTCCAAATATTGTTCAAAATTACAATAACCATGATTGGTTACGAGAACGTGCAATTGTAGTACCAAAAATTCCAATGTCAATGACATCAATTTCCACATCTAGGAAAAATTGCCAGGTGATTTGGTAAGGTATAAGTCCATTGATACTGCTATGAATGATGAAGACGCAGTCAATTATCCGGTCGAATTTTTAAATTCTTTGGAACCACCAGGCATGCCCCCGCATAATTTGAATTTGAAAGTTGGTTCATCGATTATACTTATCTTAAATCTTAATGCACCGAAACTTTGTAATGGGACGAGACTTTCAGTGAAGAAATTGATGCCAAATTTAATTCAAGCAAAAATTTTTTTTGAATAAATGACAAGTTAATATTGTTTAAAATATTTTTTTATTATCTTACAATAAGTACATGTAGGTTATTCAGGAATTTTTATGATTGAAACTATAGGTTTATGGTAACTGAAATAAGAGACATAAGTTTGAGACTTCATATTCTCTAAATATCTTGAAAATACCGCGTCAATGGTGGTCCCATATTTTGTTGTGGATTCTTGTGGATCATTATTCATTTTCAAATTCAATTTTTGCGAAAGAAAAGTTGTCAACCGCTCTGATTTTTTATCAGCGAAGTTGATGTTGAAATCGCCAGCCAAGATAAGTGGAAATTTATTACCATTTGTACCAAGTATTTTCGACCCTTCTTCAGTGTACTCCAGTAAAGTGCGAAGAATAAAATGCTCTACCTCGTCTACTGCTACCATGACTAAGTTTGCATAAGCACGCACAAATATCTCCAACAAATGAGCGCCTAACATTAACATCGCTAACGTGTGCAATATTTATTTCAATGTTCGGAGTCATAATATTAGTAACATTATTATTATTTTGGTAAATAGCTACCCCACCTTTTGGAACAGTATCTCGTTTGAATTGAACAATACAATTGAAATTAGGTATTTCAATCGGATTATCACGCGTCATGCAAGTTTCGGTAAGAAGTAACACATTTGTTTGTCTCGTAACTGAATCTTGTAAATCGTATTTGTGACTATTTAGACTTTGGCAATTGAAAGTCATTATTGAAATGCCATTTCTATTACTCATGAAATCTAAGACACTTTGAGCTATCGTCTGAACATTATTTAAAGACAGTCTTTTGAATTCTTGCAACAAAGATGCAGTCGATGCAGCTTGCCTTCGATTATGGTAAAACTTGAATGTAGAATTTTCGTTTTTTGTCGTGATATACAATTTTTCAATATTAGTCACCCGAGAGAGCGCAACATAAACGAGTTCCTGAGAATGTGCTTTACTATATTCATATACTATTTCGTCAAAAGTTCCACCTTGCGACTTATGTATAGTTAGAGCAAGAGCTGAAGTTAATGGAAAATGTTTGCGTTTGGCTATACATTTTCTATCTGATGTTAATGAAATATTTGCTGTTCGTAATTCAATGGGAACAGCGAGATTGCCGGCTCTATTTTTCACTGCTAGAGTAGCTGCTTTTTGCCTTTTTTTTCTACCCACTTTATCTGAACCATAAAATTCCAGCCAAACTCTAATCAATGTGTTAATGTGTGTTTTATCAAATTCTAGATGTACCAATTTTCCAACAGCACCATTGCATAAACCATCAGAAACGTCGATGTTGGTTGTAATAACATAATGCTTTCCAACAACAAAAGTAATGTGATAAGGCAGTCCTCCAGTGTCAATAACAGATTTTTTATGTAATTTAAGTCTAAAATTAGCTTCTTGCTCGGTACTTTTAGCGCCAATAATGACGTCTACGGACGTTGAAAGAACTTTGTTTTCACATTGGCTCAAAATCATATTGTTATAGGTGGCAACATCTTCATTTTTGAAAAATAATCGAACTCCATCAGGACGTAATGTAGCAACATCCTCTTTTTTGAAAAATCTGGATTCAATAAGTTGAAACTCATGCTCATCTAGTACATCTCCATTACCTATTTTTGTCAAAACTTGTGAAAATGCAACATTAGCTTGTCTCATTACTGTGGTAAGTTGATAAAATTTTAATTTTCTCCATAAATGCGGTCCAATCATGCTCGTTCTGATTGTCTTGTAAATTGGTGTCGATCTTACTGGTGGCAATTGCCGTAAATCTCCGATCAAAATAACATCTATACTTCCGAAATCAGTGTTTTTTTCTGTTATTTGTTTTAGACGATTATCAATTTTATGTAGAAGTTCTGCACTAACCATCATCAATGATCGGTACTCTGACATATCTGAATAGAGTTCTATACAATTGCAACGTTTCTGATGAAAAAGGCAAAAGTTTTGAAAGAGAAATTTTGAGAGCTGTATGAACAGTTGTACCATCAATAGCCACGGCAGCTTTACCGAGAATGAACTAAAAAAATTTTTTTTTTATTTTATTTATTTTATTAGAAGATTAACTTATAATTAAAATTTATAAGAAACCTATATTTTGCCGTAGCATCAGCTTAACACATTTGGAAACAAATTTGAAGGGAATACTTATTTGACGCAGATTACTTTGTTTCAAAAATTGTGAAGTCTTAGGTTTTTTCGTTACGGAATTTCTTGATTCGGTCGCCGCGCTCAAAGCCCAAGAAAGAAGCTATGCAATAGCTTAAAAAGAAACTTATTTAATTGGCTTCCGGGTGTACCCAAGCTTTTACAACGGCCGCATGCGTTATACCTCTTTTTTCATATTAGTGTAGTATGAAAAATTATGAAGCATTCTTTTTCACGAAAAGTTCGCATATGCATTTTTTTCAATGACATTGACGACAGCTTAGAGGATTTGTTGTCACTTGGGAAACAGTTTACAGCCACGAAAGCTATGCTCGAAAACCCTGAGCGCTTGGATCACACCGGGTCTGAGTAATGGCGAATAATAATGCAACGACAGTCCACTGTATTAGAACTTCTTGAAGCTATATGTTTTAAATTTGTTTTTGAAACCTCAAGGCTAAATTTCTTTGAAAGCATCATTTTCCCTTCCATTACCTTTAATCTTCTTGAAATGCATTCAGTCTAGTTTGCTCATCTATCAAATAAAGTTTTAAAAGCTACAATCGGTTGTTTGCCTTTTAAGGCCGCTACCATTTTCGTTTGGTCCTCAATATAGAAACTGGTTACATTATATGCCTCAACTTATAAGAGGTTCATGTTTTTATGCCGTTATATGCATTTCAATATCTCTTTATACAAACGAATTATCTATCTAAAACTTTTGGTTTCTTCGAGGTCCTCTGAAACACCCCTATGAGAGCTATTTCATATAACCCCGATATCAAAGAAATAAAATAAACTTGCTTCCCGTAGAATATTAAGGGATCTAATCTGAAAGTTTGGTTGCGTCTATAGTCACCGTGATCATACTTTAGGTAACTTTGAGGCGTCTCCGACGTCTCCTTCTGTATGTTGCATACATTTTCGGCTTGCACAGACTTAATATACCCTTAATTTTATAAGGTACAGGGTATAAAAACAAACAACTAAAGTCACAAAGTGCAACAGCGTTTGCAATTATATTCATTGTTCCTTTTATTGGCGCCAAAATGTATACATGCAACAAATGCAATAGCATAATACTATAACATTAAGCTAAATATTAAACTAAAAAAAAGGGAAATTTTTTGTAATATAATATTGTTTGGTCCAGCAGCTTACATTTAATTGTGCATCATTAATTATTTTCTTTGTTTTGTAACTTGCCCTGTGCGGCAAGAGAACTCTCGATATTAGAACTCTCTCTTAGACTAAGTAAGCGCTCGCGCAAGCGCATTGCATGCGTCGGCTGCTGTGCCGACCTCTCTCTAATTTGTCGCTTTGCATAGCCGCGGCTTATCCGTCTAATGGTTTGCCAATGCAGATCAGTAACTTCTCGTCGCTAATCACACCTAAACGCATCTACGCACCTTCTATCAAAACTAATACTTATATAAAGGCTGATTTTTTTGCTATTTGGTTTTCAACCTAATTGTTCTGACAGCTCTCGCGTGATTCATGACGTATGTAAAAACAAAAATACTCAGCATTGCCATTTCATCATGGAAAGACTTACGCAAGAACAAAGTTTACAAATTATTGAATTTTATTACCAAAAATCGTGCTCAGTAAAAAATGTGTTTAGAGCACTGCGTCCATTGGTCATAATCGACCTTCTGAGCAGGCTGTTCAGGCTTTTGTAACCAAATTTCGCACCAATTTTACTTTATTGGATTTATTTAGAGTGCGTACTGAAGAGAATATTGCTGCTGTAGCAGCCAGTGTTAATGAAGACCGTGAAATTCTATTCGGCGTCGTTCTCAGCAGTTGGGTATGTTTTATTCGAACACATGGAACATTTGACGGAAGGATCTTGGTTTAAAACCATACAAAATACAGCTGATGCAAGAACTGAAGCCAGGCGGTGAATGGGCTTTGGAAATGCTCAATGAAGATCCGCTTTTTTATCGAAGAATTGTCTTCAGCGAAGAAGCGCATTTCTGGTTGAATGGCTGCGTCAATAAGAAAAATTGCCGTATTTGGAGTGAAGAGCAACCAAAAGCATTGCAAGAATTGCCAATGTATTCACAAAATGTGCTGTTTTGTATGGTTTATGGACCGGTGGCATCGTTGGACCGTACTTCTTCAAAGACGATGATGGCGACAACGTTATGGACAATGGAGCTCGCTACCGTTCGATGATTTCCAACTTTTTGTTTGCCCACAACAAGATGGTGCGAAATGCCATACAGCAGGCGAAACAATGAACATATTACGAGATGAAGTAATCTTTAAAAGGTAAATGGCAAAGATTGATTTACAACCTCAAATCAGCCGTCTACCTGTGCCATTTCTGTAAGAACCTGGGACATAAATAGCAGCTAAACAAGGAGTGATCCAAAATAAGGGTGTGAGCCAGTGCCATACATTAAACAATATAGTGCACAGAAGCATTAAACTTACCCAGTAAAATGCTGTTTGGGAGAGAACAAACTAAAAGGTCAAAGACGATTTAAGACAAAAGATAGAAGAGTTAAACGAAGAGTTTTGATTCTACAACAGGCGAATTAAAAAAACTAATTCCAAAGCACAAAATATTATATGTTATACAAATAATGTTAAAGAACGACAGATTTCTCTTGAAAGATGTTGAAGGGGTCAAGTATCTCGTAAACCATATCTAGGAGTCTGGAGCACACAAAACATAAAACATTGGATCAAAAAACTAAAGGAAATTGTACAGAACGCAAATAAAAATATTACTAGGAGAAAAGTGTAAATAAAACAAACAAATTGGTTGAAAGGAAATTGTAAAAAGTCAAAACTAGTTTGCATATTAAGAAAAAAACACTTAAAGAGTAGCTTTTAATAAAAGAATGAAAACAGTCTCAAATCTACTCTCACTGAGAATGGACGTTCTTTATTGCGAAACTACTGTCGTTGACCAAATATTGTGATAAAAATAAGTATAAAACAAAACACTGAAACCTTACAAAAACAATTAACTAACAAGTCACCGCAAAAAAATTAACCGTAAAGCAAAAAGCGATGTATCTGCTGCGGCCCTTGCCGCGAATAAAACCACAACCATGGGAGACCCTCCCAAAAGAAACAAAAACTAAGCTCAGTTGCACTTTACCACTGATAAAACCAAACGCTTAAAATTTCTGTAAGCTGGTCCCAAATTTCTTGTTAGTACAAGGAAAGACGGCAATAAAAACTTAGCAAGTGTGTATATGCATTGGAAGAGTCGCTAAAGTAGACCTAATCCGCCACAATGGCACATTAGTAGTCGAAACGAAAAAACTAGCATAAGCAACAAAGCTTATCACACTAACATCATTTAGCAACTCAATAAATGTAGAAGTAACAGAACGTAACACACAGAATTGATCCAAAGGTGTTATTTACTATAATAGCCTCAGGGATTTACAAACGAATTGAAAAAACAAAACGCAATTGAATGCAAGAAAATACTCAAAAAAGACAAAGACACTAACGCCCTCATCGAATCTGGTCTAATCATTCTTACTTTCAACACTCCAAGCCTACCAAGCGGCATATTAGTCGGACACCAAAAAATAACAGTTCCACCATATACCCCTTAGCCATTGAGATGCAAAAACAGTGGCAGGCTTGGCCACCCAACAAAAGTTTGTAAAAGCGATAAGGTCTGCCTTCACTGCGGTAATCCAACCCATCTCCGAAACCAGCCATCAAAACCCTCGAAAAGACTACTATCAAAAACGCACTGTTAACCAACTTTCATCATGCCTCCAATCAACCGTCCGCTCATTCACCGCCAAACCCACTTTTGCTGACCCCTTTCGATTGCTGCAAATGCAGCAGTGACATTTCGCTTGCAACGTCCCGCAATATCAATATCATCAGCGTATGCAAGGAGCTGGTTCCTTTTGTAGAAAATAGTGCCATTACGATGTACACCGGCCTGTCGCAGCACCCCTTCCATCACAAGATTGAAGAGGTCCCACGATAGAGGGTCACCTTGTCTGAAACCTCGCACGGTATTAAAAGGTTCGGCGAGGTTCGTTCCTACCTTGACGGAGCTTATGGTGCTGCTCAATGTCATCCTTCACGTAGTACACTCGATAGGACCTTATACGAGATGGCAATATCGTCGGGCCACCTTTCTTAAGAACAGGACAAAGGACACTTAGATTCCAATCGTCGGACTTGTTTTCCGCTATAGATATTCTGCAGTGGAGCCAGCCTTAAACAACTCCGCAGGCAAGCCATCAGCACCAGCTGCTTTGTTGTTTTTGAGTCGCAACATTGCAACTCGGACCTCGGCTAGGTAGGGGAACGTCCACATCATCGTCGATTGGTGGTATCGGGTTGTTTCCTCCAAGGGCGGTAGTCGCGCTGTCATCGCTAGCAAGCAGCTTAAAGAAATATTCCCTCCATAATCTGCATCTGTAACCAGATTCCCATTTTCATCTCTGCAGTTTGATGCTCCGGGCTTAAAACCTTGTGTCAGACGGTTGACCTGTTGGTAGAATTTTCGAGCATCATTTCTGTCCCGTAACACCTCCAACCACCATTACCAGCAAAAATAATCATAAACAATACGACTACCTCGACCTACCGACCCCCACGGCCGACACTATACAACCAAGCACCTCCAGCAAGTAAGTGCAGATGCCCACTTTTATTAAAAACAAAGAAATATTAGCTATCAAAACCCTCGAAAAGACTACAAACAAAAAAGGACTGTTAATCTACAATGAACGCCACCAACTTTCATCATCCTTCTCGACTACCGTCCCCTCTAGTAACCAAAACGCTTCACTACCAGCAGAAACAATCACGGCCGACACTATACAACCAAGCACATCCACAGTAAGTTCAATGCAACGCAACAAGAATGCCGACATCAATAACCACCAAAACACCGACGTTGATATGGACACCACCCCAAGCACCAGCAGCACGGATGAAGCTTAAAATATCGTCCACATTACAGGAAACCCACTTGCACAGCCCACACAATATACCCACACCAATCACTGCACTCAAAAAACAGCTTATCCCACTATGGAGGTATTGCAGTGCACAATTCCTTGCAGTCCAAACCTTTTTCATTAACCAATGACTTTAATGCAACAGTGATAGAAGTCGAATCGACCAACAAATATAAAATAAAAAACAAAAATTCAAAGAATACAACACAACGTCCTTAACACTAATTCTAATTGTCTGATACTATGCGATTTTAACAGCTGGAGAACTCTATGGGGCTCCTCAGTAGATAGCTAAAGAGGTAGAAATTTTGATCTTATCACGTTAATCGATTCTAAAAAGTTTTGCGCCTAATAGGAGGGACTTACATATTCAAACAGATTTGTTATCGAACACTGACGAGGACTCAGATTAGCTTACAGCTCTATTTAGTACCTTCATTTAACTCCAGATTGGACTCGTAATGGGCATATTTATCAAAACGCTCCAGTCCGTTTTGTCTTCATCAGTATCTTCACCAAAACTCATCGTTTCCAAAAATTTCATAATTTCACTATCTGATAGTGACGATAGTTATACCCTGTACCGTATGGTACAAAGGGTATATTGTGTTTGTGCAAGCCGAAAATGTATGTAACGTACAGAAGGAGACGTCGGAGACCCCCCAAAGTTACCTAAAGTATGATCAGCGTGACTCGAGAAGTCGATATA
Source organism: Chymomyza costata (assembly GCA_018150985.1). NCBI lineage: Eukaryota > Metazoa > Arthropoda > Insecta > Diptera > Drosophilidae > Chymomyza > Chymomyza costata. The sequence continues at coordinate 229,780 of JAECWU010000806.1, read as the reverse complement.
CCCATGTCCGTCTGTCCGTCTGTCTGTCTGTCCGTCTGTCCGTATGAACGCCTAGATCTCAGAGATGGTAAGAGCTAGAGCAACCAAACTTTCAGATAAGATCCCTTGTTAACCCATAGGAGACAAGTTTATTTTATTTTTTTGATATCGGGATTACATTATATAGCTCCCATAGGGGTGTTTCAGAGGACCTCGAAAAAAAGCAAAAGTTTTAGATGGATAATTCGTTTGTTTATAAAGATATTATAACCAAATTTGGCAATCGGAAGTTTTTTAGACACCCAGCACAACACCAAGTTTTATCAAAATCGGTTGACTATATCATATAGCTCCCATAGGATCGATAGGTCGAAAAAATGTTTTTTGCACAAAATTCTTTGTGTTTCGTTTGTTTGTGAAGATATTGTAACCAAATTTGTCGTTAAGAAGTTTTTTAGAGTTTCCAAGCACTGTAGGAAATTTGATCAAAATCGGTTGACTAAATCATATAGCTCCCATAGGACCAATCGGTCAAAAAAACGTGTTTTGTGCAAAATTCGTTGCGTTTCGTTTGTTTGTGAAGATACCGTAACCAAATTTGGCATTAAGAAGTTTTTTAGAGTTCCCAAGCACTGTTCCAAATTTGGTCAAAATCGGTTGACTATATAATATAGCTCCCATAGGACCAATCGGTCAAAAAAAATTGTTTTGTGCAAAATTCGTTGTGATTCGTTTGTTTCTGAAGATACCGTAACCAAATTTGGCATTAAGAAGTTTTTTTAGAGTTCCCAAGCACTGTTCCAAATTTGATCAAAATCGGTTGACTATATCATATAGCTCCCATAGGAACGATCGGTCAAAAAAACGCTTTTTTTACAAAATTCGTTGTGTTTCGTTTGGTTTTGAAGATATCGGAACCAAATTTGGCAGTCGGAAGTTTTTTATAGTTTCCAATCAGTGTACTAAATTTGATCAAAATCGGTTGATATAGTCGTATAGTCCCCATTGGACCGATCGGTCAAACAAATTTTTTGGTGCAAAATTCGACTGATTTCTGTTTGTTTATGAAAATATCGTATCTTTTGGAGGTTTTGAGCAATATTTCGGACTTAATTGCAATGTGGTGGTACAGAGTATCCCAAAGTCGTCTGCGCCCGACATACATTTGGTACTAACCAAAAAAATGTAATTGACTAGTTGTCCCAAGCGTGCCTCAAGGTGGGTTGGCTTCGACGACAGGTGGAAAGCAAACAAAAAGTTTTTTTTTCAAAACTACAATTTGTTATGAAAAACAACACTTGCAGCAACACAATAACATTTTTTTTCATAACTATAACCAAAGGAAAATTTTAATTTTTTTTTGTTCACATTTTTTTAAGAAAATGTTTTTGTTTGCTGTTTTGCACAAATTTTCAACTTCAAATGACTGCAGCAACTGCTGCACGTATTATTACATACCAGAAATGATTTCTAACGTAAGAAGGGAGGTTTCCAAAATATATAAAATATAGAAATTGTTGAGTCGCCAAGCTTTTTCGGCAACTATAAGTTAAGCAAACGTTTTTAATTGTTTTTAAAATGTGTTTAATGTTCATTTTGTGAGGAGTCAAATTGCCACCTCACAAAACCTATACTTATTTCCAACAGGGGTATGCTTAAAGGGAGGAAATTACGTAAGCGTGACTTACTCTCACCAACTCGCTGCACTGCTTGGTGAGAGCGGCGGTGAAAGCGCGCCTTTTGCTAGCACTAACACTAGAGAAAGTATAGCGGTGATAATATTGGCGCGTCTTTTAGGCATAAGTATTAGTGTATACATAGGAGTGGAGAGTAGGTGATAGAGTTAGTGTAGGATGCGGCTTACTCTGTCCTATCAACTAGGACACATATCTAGATAAACAGAGTACCGTTTAGGATTTGGACAGTTAGTTTGGGCGGGAATTCCAGGCATTTTGTGGCAGTCTGGGCCTATATAAGGCCAGTGTACAGTCACATCGGGAGTTAGTCTTTGAGTCTTGAGTCTTGAGTCTGGAGTGAGTGAAAAAGTAATAGTGCGAAAGTCCGGTTAACGTTAATTGAGTGCAAGGTCCTTCTTAAGGATAAAAAGGAACAATAGAGACCGCTTTCGGAGGAAACGGTACGCGTCGCTATTTCGTGCATCTTGTGTGCTCGGGCTATTTGCGGGCGATAACGTTGAGGTGACCAGTAGCCAATCAGTAGGATAGCGTTAGCAAAACTACGCGTCGCTTCTTCGAGCATTTGTCATACTCAAGTTACCGTGGTCAGTGACGGGAAGACACAGGAGAGCCAATCAGTAGGATAGCGTAGCCAACCGATTCGGAACTCTAGCCAGCCAGCACCTCCACTATAACGCCGGTGAGTCAACTCCGATTAGATCCGAGTAGGATCGAAAGGAATAAGCATAAGAAAACTAACGAATTGTAGTAGTGGGCGAAACTACGGCCCTCGTAAGTCCTCTATTAAAGCAAGAAACCATTTATAAATATCATACAAATAAAACTAAACATATAAAACCTAAACAGACTTCCGCTCATGATTTGTCATAGAGTGCTGCAAATATAAATTTGTTGTAGCAAAAATTCTGGCCTAACTGAGTTGCCCCAGCCTTTGTTCTGGGTGAAACCGGAGGTCGTTACAACTGGCGCCCGAGCAGGGACTCGTTGACAAATCTGAGCAGTCGGTTATATTGACAATTGGTCAATTATATGTTTGGGTTGTTTTGTTTGTACACATATACAGAGATACATTTTTTTTTTGGGGTTCTATTTTTTTTAGGTACACCCACAGCGGTTGGCATAATGACGTGTGCGTGGGTATACCATTTAAGAAAAGAAGAGTTTGACCTCGATCTACAAGGTAGAGTAGATGACATGAGGCGTGAACTGATGGAATGGGTAAAGACTCAAGAAGGCCAAGTAAAATGGGCGTTAAGATTGAATGAATTGGCGAGAAAACACGGGCGTCAAAGATCAACAGGTGATTTGGAGAGGAGCGGGGGTTATCTGACAGTGGCGATTGATTAACCAAGGTTAGCCAACAGCACTCCCAGTACGCCATATGATCCGCGACCTGCGCCGTGGGAACGGGAAGTTTTAATGCGGGCAATGATGTCCGAGTCCCGGTGCCTCGAGAAGTGCCACCCAGGGCTAGTAGGGCATGTGACTATTCAAAAGTCGCGAAACAGGTGCGTGAATGGGGCTTCCGTTTTGACGGGTGCTCGAAGCCACTGGAATTTTTAGAAAAGGTCGAATGGTCCGCTGAAACATACGGCTTGGAATTAGACCTTATACCTAGGGCGATGCCAGAATTATTGAAAGGCATAGCACTTAAATGGTATGTGGCAAACAATGAACACTGGGCCACACGGGAAGCCTTCGCAAAAAGTTTCCAAAACTACTTTTTGCCCCGAGATTATTTCACAAAAGTGCAGGAGGAGATCTTTTTTTTTTTTTTTTTTTTTTGTTGTTAAAAATGTGTATATTTTATTAAGCAATAATATAAAATTTGTGTACTACTACCTAAAAATGACAGCTTAAACAAATTATAAGTTATATAAAAAACAAGGATAATTAATGACCAAAAAGAAACATTAATATATACATAACAAAACTAAACATTACAATATTCTTTAATTACTAAAGATTCAACATTAATATTATTGAAGATTTTATATAAATTTACTAAAGGATTCTCCTTGGGAGATCCTGTGGGTGGCACCGTTAATCGTCTCATTCGTGCTCTGGAAGACGGTCTTTCTGAATTTAGCAGTCGTGCTAGCAAATTTGGATGAGATCCAAGACGCTCTAAATACTTTTTGGCCTGCAATTGGATAACATCTCCTATTTTAGGCACCCTCAAATCTTTTTCTATATCCCTAGTACGCATATACCAGGGAGCGCCGCACAAATTTCTTAATATTTTGCTCTGGACAACTCTAATTTTATTTAAGTTAGATTTCGCCGCAATTCCGTAAACTTGAAGCGCGTACTTCCATATTGGGCTTAAAATAGATTTGTTGATCGAAACTTTATTAAATAAGGAAAGCTTATTTCTGGGAGCCAGCAACCATGACATTTTCCTCGCTTTGGATTGCACAGTTTTTTGCACCATTGTAATATGCCTCGAGAAGGTTAGCCTTCAGTCCAGAATAACGCCAAAATATTTGTACGCAGTTTCATGACGCAATGCAGAGCCGAGCATTGATATACGAGACGAATTTCGCCTGTTCGTAAAGGTGACATTGGCGCACTTGCTGGTGTTGATGCCGATATTCCACATTAGCGCCCACTTCTCGAAGCTGTCTACATATTCTTGCAGGGCTTCTGTGGCCACACCAAGACAGGAGCATCTGGTCAGCACAGCTGTATCGTCAGCATAGGTTGCAATGAGGACATAGCTCTCCTCTACGGCAGATACCGACTCTGATGTGGGCATATCGGCAGTGTAAATTGAATAAAGTGTGGGACCAAGTACACTACCTTGCGGGACACCAGCACAAATACTTCTGTTGGTTGATTTTGCGCCGTCAACTGCTACACAAAAAGTCCTATTACTTAGAAAGCTACTTGTTATTTGAAAAAGTGTGTGTTTATACAAAAGGCCACAATGCCACACTCGATCGAAAGCTTGCTGTATATCCATAAACACTGCGACAGCGTACTCTTTGTGCTCCATGGCCTCCAAGGCGAAGTTAACAACTCGATGAAGTTGTTCTGGCGTGCCGTGACTTTTTCGGAAACCGAACTGCCATTTAGGTATAGCTTCAGTCACGCTCGTCAACTGTAAAATTCTGTCAAGAATGACCCTCTCCAACATTTTTCCCAGTGATGGTAACAGACTAATTGGTCGATATGCATCCACATTTGTGGGCTGCTTTTCCGGTTTCGGGATCATGGTGATCAAAGCAGTTTTCCAAGCACGTGGGAAGTATCCCAGTCTTAGAGCAGTGTTAAAAAGTAGGACTATGAATAACAGCGCCTTGGTAGGAAGTAACTTTAGAGTCCGATTATCTAGAAGGTCCTCTCCCGGTGATTTTTTGGGTTTCAATTTCCTGACTTGTAGCACCACTTCTTGTAATGTGACTGGACTAGACGGCAGAGACATTTGGAAAGGTTGTTGTAAAGCTGTACTGATCACTCCACGAGTTTCTTCAGAGGTAAGATTGAGTGGCTTAAATCTGTCTTCCAGATTGTCTGCAAAAACGTCAGCTTGGCGCTGGCTTGAAAGGCACCAACCTCCTGCTGGATCTCGAATTGGGCTTTTCGGAATTACCTGCCTTTTGTGTTTGTTTGTGAGCTTCCACAGAGAGTAATTCGTAGATTCATCAGGACTTACGTTGGCAAGAATTTCGTCTATTCCAGCTTGCCTATGTTTATTGAGTACCTTGTGCAGATGGTTGGCCAATCTTTTATGCATCGCATGCAGTCTTACATCCCCTGTTCTGGCGTATTCTCTTCTGACCCTTCTTTTGAGGCAAAGAAGAGCAGCAGCAGTTGGAGGTAACTGGACTGGGCGTTGTTCGTTGGGCGTTCGCAGATTTTTGGGGGCAGCACACATAGCTGCTTGTATTATATTTTGCATGAAAACTGAAACTGCATCGTCGACGTCTTCAGAAGAATTTAGCTCAATGTGGATGTTAATGTTTCTGTCTAACTCGGCTTTAAAAGCTTCAACAGAAGAGCCTGCAGGGAGCAAGCGTTTCCTTTGAGGCTTGAACATAGGTGAGCGATGAAGTGTCGCCACAATAGGGAGGTGATCCGAGGAGAGATCATACAATGTGTCAATAAAGAGTCTTCTACAATCTATACCATTGACAATAAAGAAATCCAGTGCAGATGGTGTATGCCGAGTATTGTATGAATAGAATGTAGGCCTTCCAGTTGCCAAAATCTGGTATGTACTGCTGGTAATGGCTTCTTGCAGTCGTTTGCCACGAGAACATGATCTTGTGTTGCCCCACCATTGGTGCTTTGCATTAAAATCACCTCCTGCGATGAATCTGTTTCCCATGTTTAAAAGTAGCCGATCAAAGTCATCTTTTGTCCATGGCTCTTTGGGGGGAAGGTACATACAAGCTATTTTAACTTGACCACTAGATATCGCCACAGTCACAGCAGCAGCTTGAATGTGCATTAGCTGCATAGGTTCGTTCGGCGTATGAATAATGTTCGACTTAATAAGAATTCCAGCACCACCTTTTGAGGTATTGCTGGGGTGATTAGCAAAATGTACATCAAAACCAGGAATATAAATTTTCTGTCTAGGCCTTATATGAGTTTCGGTTACTAGCATAATATCTATATTGTTGGCACTTAAGAAGAGTCTAAGCTCATCACTGCTTTTGACTAGACCACGTGCGTTCCACAATCCGATTTTTAGGCCCGAATTATTCATTTTGGAATTAACCTTTGAACCAGCTCCCGAAAAGCTTTATTTGCATCCATCGTTTCTTGGATGAGTCGAAACATTTGATCCATCCTAAAATTAATATCTTGTATGGCTTTTTCAAGCTGATTAAAACTCTGGGAAAATTCCTGATTTTCTGCAGGCTCATTCAAGGGGGTGTAAATTGGTTTTGAAGACAATGGAGTAGAATTAAGTTTGGCCATATCCGCGTAAGAAAAGCCATTTTTAACAACCGCCTCTGAAATAAACTGTGGCCGGGAATTTTCTCGATTTGTATTTTTGTTGTTATTCGAGAGACCGTCTTTTGGAAGCCTAGGTGCCGGTTTGAGCTTTTTAATCAAATTAATTCTTACTTTACATCCACTATAGCTGGAGATATGGTCATCACCGCAGTTTGCACATACGCTGCGCTCGCTCATACGAAGCTGACATAGCATGGATTTAGTGTCGTGGTCGCCTGAACACTTTCCACATACTGGCATTTTAAGGCAGTAGTTTTTGGTGTGCCCATAATCTTGACACCTAAAACACTGCACCAAATCTTTATTTCGGTTCGCCTTTTCAACAGTTACCCTGTGTCTACCGAAGTGGGTTAATTTCAGCGATTCTTTAATATTTGGAGTATGTTTAAGGTTGACATAAAACATGTTTTGCCTCGTTTTGGCATTGTTTACCTGTTCACCATCTTCCTCGTTAATTGAAATATTACGCCAATCTCTCTTTCGCGGGCAGTAAACATTCAACACTTCGAAACCTCTTTCTGAAAAGCTGCGTTCAATTAGCTCTTTTGGTATCTTTTAAAATTATTTTAAAGGGTTTGCTTTCCCTCGGCTGGTGGGACCAAAACTCACAATTTCGCTCAGAAAGGAGTTTTGTCACAGCTCTAAACGCTTCAGCATTGCTCGCGTAAATACGGGTAACTCCAAATTTTGAGGTACGAATGTCGCATTCATTATCTTGAGTGACTGCATTAAGCGCTTCTTCCAGTTGATCCAAATTATCGATACGAGGCACACAGATTGCCGGAGGCTTAGGGCAAGCTGCCTTTTCGGGTTGCATGGCATTGGGATGAGGAACCTCTGAAGTGTCAATGGAATCTCCATAACCGCTTCATTTTCCTCAGCTAATGCTGCAAAACGATTATTCTGAAGTGTCGCTGCAGCATTGCTGACATTAGGGCGCCTATGATTAATATTTACTGGTGTAGGCTTAGCTTTAGCTATAGTTTTTGTCGCCTTCACTTCCCTTTTCTGCTTTCTGCGAACAGAAACCAGAGGCAATTGGAAGGAGCACGAGTCCTTTACTGAAGCCTCATTAATAGGCTTGACCTTTGATACAGAGGCTGCAAACGAGCATATACTAGCCGTTGTTGCGCTTGAAGTTGTGTAAGTTAAAAAAGAACTTACAGTAGACGACGTGCAAGTTGTCGTCGTAGTTGTCGCCTGTGCACTGACTGAAGACAGCTGAAAATCCCTTAAGAGTTGAGTACGAAGTTCCGAAGAACATTGACCAGCTATCAGTTTCATCTTCTCTAAGTCAGCCAGCTTTTTACTCTTCTGGGAATAGGGCGATGGATCCAAATCCATTTTTGAGCAATTAGCAAATCAAATTGAATGATACAAAGATAAGAACACTAGATTCTCTTTCCCCTCGTTGCGACTGCGCGCAGTCCGAGGGGTATAGTCTTGCCCTATAGTGAGAGCACGCAATAACCGTTAAGTTCGATTTTGAAATACAGTGTGTACATACACGAAAAGAGAGTACACACATGCACAATGTGTACACACACGGTATTTATGTACACACGCGGACAGTGTGTACACACAACACTAGGAGAAAATAAAAAGTGCCAGCGAAGTCTTAATAAATTTGCACTGTCACTGCACAACTTTTAGTTTTGTTTTTTGTGTTTTAATTGTTAAAACTTGTTGACCAACATAAATATTGGTGTTCGGGAATGAAATAGATTATGCCACTAATGTGGACTTGTCCATATATTAAGATTTTTGTAAAATTTAACTTTTCACAACCGAAGAAAAATTTCTCATGTCCACACACGTGTTAGCGCTGCCAACTCCGACCGATGACTGCAGGAGGAGATCAGCAACAAAAAGCAAGGTTTGGGTGAGCCTTTTAAACGATATACGGTTGAGATGCAGACGTTGATGCGTACGGTTCGCTTTGATGAACTGCGGCAACTACACACAATATATGATAACAGCGTACCAGATCTTCGAGCGTTTGTACGTCGACACCAATTCAACTCGCTCAGCCAGCTCATGGCACAAGCTGAGGAGTTCGAGGAATTTGAGAAAGACCGACAGACACTTAAAGCCAAATCCCGTGGCGCCAGATCTAGGGTAATGTTACTCGATCGGGGCGATGAGCCACCAAACTACAACATGGCTGGAACATGTTGTAAGTATTGGGAGGCGCCTAGAAACACTAGAGAGGAATGGCGGCGGTCCGTGGAGCAGGATAATGCGCCACAGAGACAACAACAAACCCAGCAAAATAGCCTGCAGCAAACATATGAGGATGGCATGCGTCAAAGTCAGCAGCAGGATCATCAGGGTAGGTCTACTAAAAGGTTGCGGCATAACATGGTCCCCGAAAGGATTTCGGACCCAACAAATGTTTGCAAACGCTGCGGACGGCCGGGACATAGGGCTCGAGCATGCCAAGACCCACAAAGAAAGTTTTGCTGGCAGTGTGGACTAGTGGGACCAACCACGAGACAATGCTGTGGACCGTAGTTTCGCCCACTACTACACATCGTTAGTTTTCCTATGCTTATTCCTTTCGATCCTACTCGGATCTAATCGGAGTTGACTCACCGGCGTTATAGTGGAGGTGCTGGCTGGCGAGAGTTCCGAATCGGTTGGCTACGCTATCCTACTGATTGGCTCTCCAGTGTCTCCCCGTCACTGACCACGGTAACTTGAGTATGACAAATGCTCGAAGAAGCGACGCGTAGTTTTGCTAACGCTATCCTACAGTTGGCTATTGGCCACCTCAACGTTATCGCCCGCAAATAACCCGAGCACACAAGATGCACGAAATAGCGACGCGTACCGTTTCCTCCGAAAGCGGTCTCTATTGTTCCTTTTTATCCTTAAGAAGGACCTTGCACTAAATTAACGTTAACCGGACTTTCGCACTATTACTTTTTCACTCACTCCAGACTCAAGACTCAAAGGCTAACTCCCGATGTGACTGTACACTGGCCTTATATAGGCCCGATTGCCACAAAATGCCTGGAATTCCCGCCCAAACTAACTGTCCAAGTCCTAAACGGTACTCTGTTTATCTAGATATGTGTCCCAATTGATAGGACAGAGTTAGCCGCATCCTACACTAACTCTATCACCTACTCTCCACTCCTATGTATACACTAATACTTATGCCTAAAAGACGCGCCAATATTATCACCGCTATACTTTCTCTAGTGTTAGTGCTAGCAAAAGGCGCGCTTTCACCGCCGCTCTCACCAAGCAGTGCAGCGAGTTGGTGAGAGTAAGTCACGCTTACGTAATTTCCTCCCTTTAATCATACCCCTGTTGAAAATAAGTATAAGTTTTGTGAGGTGGCAATTTGACTCCTCACACTCCCCCCTTTCTTCGGTCAAAAAAAAACTAATAACCTAACTCTTTAACTGTTTGAACACGCGCGCTTAGTTTTGTCGGCTTGTATAGCAGTGAGTTTTTGTCTCTTTTGACGTTGCCACCTGTTGCTACCGTTCGATAAGTATCGTTGATCGCCAGCGAATATCACTAAGTGAAGAGGAAGAGTGATAAACAACAGAAAGAAGAGGCGTAAAATGTAAAAAAAACTATACCATGTGCATGGAAATTAATTAAATTTACCCAACGTGTAAATCTATCGGGTGAGTATGTACTATGTATAAATCCTATTAATTTTTTTCCTATTAATTTCCAGTTACTGGTGTTTTCCTTGCTCATCATATGTCTATGTTGGCTGCCTCGGCTGAAGGTTCTATTCTTCTTGCTGCTGCTGCTACCTGAAACATCTGCCTGTTTTTGGCCCAGGTTTCCTACATATGTATGTACATATAAGACTTTTATGATTTTTTTTTATTTCCCTTTTTTTTATGCTTAATTCTTTTATTTTAGGTTTTTAGAATACCCTAACCACCTCTTGGTGGTTCCAGCTTACCCTAAACGTTGTGCCATGCACCGTCACCAAGTCGCCACCTTGCCGCAATATGCGGTTGGCCGCAATTCGGTTGCGGACTACCGCACATACCCGGGATGGCCATTCCGCCTCCTCCACTAGCTGCCATACCCTCCTGGTGCGTTGGGCCTATTGCAGCTGCTGTCGCACCGCCTGGAGACGCCTCTCGGCCTCCCGCTCTTAATGCCGAAGTTGCCGCTCGCGCTCGCGCCGCACTGTGGCTGCTTGTTGTGCCGCTGCAGCCTCTTCGCGCCTCAGCTCCGCTCGCAATTGCTCCAGGCGAGATTGAGCCGGTTGCGCACGCCTACTTTCACGAACCCATCGGGATGGTCGTCTCGGCTGCGCCTGCTGTCGTTGTTGCTGTGGCTGCTGCTGCTGCTGTGTTTTCTGTTGCTGCGGAGATGTATACTGTTGCTGTTGTTGTTGCAGTGCATGCTGTGCATACTGTTGCTGCGTCTGCTGTTGCTGCTGCGCCTGCTGTTGCTCATGCTGCTGTGCCTGCTGTTGCGCCTGCGCTTGTTGCTCGCGATGTAGCTGATGCAGTGCATGCTGTTGTTGTGCATGCTGATGCGACTGCTCCTGTTGCTCGCGTTGTAGCTGATGCAGTGCATGCTGCTGCTCCTCCTGCTGCTGGTGTTGCTGATGCAGTGCATGCTGTTGCTGGGCATGGTGTTGCTCCTCCTGCTGCTGGTGTTGCTGATGCAGTGCATGCTGTTGCTCCTCCTGCTGCTGGTGTTGCTGATGCAGCCACTCCGCCGTTATCGCTGCCCTGGTCAGCTCTTGCTCTTCAGCTGCCGTCGGCTTTGGGCGTGGTGAACTGGGCAATTCACGCAGCCGCACGCCACCGCACCCCGAGGTGTTGGCCCGCACGCGTACGTCGGAGGTCTCTACTTTCGTGAATATCCACCACCGGCCTTCCAGCCGGTAAGACGTTTTGACGTTGCGCTTAACGCCATTTTCGTGGCCATCGTCCGAACTCAGCGTGACTGCTGAGCTCACCGACGACAACTCCACGTCCAACACGTCCTCGAGGTCGGTATGCCCTAGCAGTGCTTCTTCCGACAATACAGCCGGTGACGCCCTGCTAGTGGGTCGTGGATCTTCCGCCCCCTTCATCTGTTGTGCCCACGATTTGTGCTGTTCCATTTCTTGTGTTTTTTTTTTTTTTTTTTTTTAAAAAAAAAACAAATTTTAGTTTATTTTTCCCATTACCGTCAATTTCTAAGTGCACATTATATACGTTTACCTTCTAGCACTGCTAGGGGATACCGACCTCGAGGACGTGTTGGACGTGGAGTTGTCCTCGGTGAGCTCAGCAGTGACGCTGAGTTCGGACGATGGCCACGAAAATGGCGTTAAGCGCAACGTCAAAACGTCTTACCGGCTGGAAGGCCGGTGGTGGATATTCACGAAAGTAGAGACCACCGACGTACGCGTGCGGGCCAACACCTCGGGGTGCGGCGGCGTGCGGCTGCGTGAATTGCCCAGTTCACCACGCCCAAAGCCGACGGCAGCTGAAGAACAAGAGCTGACCAGGGCAGCGATAACGGCGGAGTGGCTGCATCAGCAACACCAGCAGCAGGAGGAGAAACAGCATGCACTGCATCAGCTACAACGCGAGCAACAGGAGCAGGCGCATCAGCATGCACAACAACAGCATGCACTGCATCAGCTACAACGCGAGCAACAAGCGCAGGCGCAACAGCAGGCACAACAGCAGGAGCAACAGCAGGCGCAGCAGCAACAGCAGACGCAGCAACAGTATGCACAGCATGCACTGCAACAACAACAGCAACATTATACATCTCCGCAGCAACAGAAAATACAGCAGCAGCAGCAGCCACAGCAACAACGACAGCAGGCGCAGCCGAGACGACCATCCCGATGGGTTCGTGAAAGTAGGCGTGCGCAACCGGCTCAATCTCGCCTGGAGCAATTGCGAGCGGAGCTGAGGCGCGAAGAGGCTGCAGCGGCACAACAAGCAGCCACAGTGCGGCGCGAGCGCGAGCGGCAACTTCGGCATCAAGAGCGGGAGGCCGAGAGGCGTCTCCAGGCGGTGCGACAGCAGCTGCAATAGGCCCAACGCACCAGGAGGGTATGGCAGCTAGTGGAGGAGGCGGAATAGCCATCCCGGGTATGTGCGGTAGTCCGCAACCGAATTGCGGCCAACCGCATATTGCGGCAAGGTGACGACTTGGTGACGGTGCATGGCACAACGTTTAGGGTAAGCTGGAACCACCAAGGGGTGGTTAGGGTATTCAAAAAACCTAAAATAAAAGAATTAAGCATAAAAAAAAGGGAAATAAAAAAAAAATCATAAAAGTCTTATATGTATATACATATGTATGTAGGAAACCTGGGCCAAAAACAGGCAGATGTTTCAGGTAGCAGCAGCAGCAAGAAGAATAGAACCTTCAGCCGAGGCAGCCAACATAGACATATGATGAGCAAGGAAAACACCAGTAACTGGAAATTAATAGGAAAAAAATTAATAGGATTTATACATAGTACATACTCACCCGATAGATTTACACGTTGGGTAAATTTAATTAATTTCCATGCACATGGTATAGTTTTTTTTTACATTTTACGCCTCTTCTTTCTGTTCTTTATCACTCTTCCTCTTCACTTAGTGATATTCGCTGGCGATCAACGATACTTATCGAACGGTAGCAACAGGTGGCAACGTCAATAGGGTAGGAGTGGCTCCTAAAAAGACAATCTTCGTCTCCAGGCTAATGCCATCGGCAACTGTAAATTGCATTAATCAATTCGTTTGCGAGAAGCTTAATATTTCTCCAAATGAAATTGAAGTATTTAAGTTCAATTTTAAGTATAAGCGCGATATCTCTTCGTTTAAGATTAGTGTCCCTGATTCTCTCTTTTCTGCTATACTTAATCCTTCATTCTGGCCTACTCATACCTTAGTGCATCAGTTTATTAGAAAACCTAAAAAGACTTTAGCATCTAATGTAGCTTCCTCTATAAGTGTAGTTAACACAGCTTCAAAAAACTAAATTCTGTTCTTACCATTCAATATCAGAATGTTCGTGGCCTCCTCTCTAAACTTAGTAGACTTTTCACCAATAGCGTAAATTTCGATACTGATATTATTGCTTTCTCTGAAACCTGGCTTAATGCGTCTGTCTATGATTTTGAGATTTTTGTTAGCTCCTATGTAACCTACAGGCTTGACCGGTCTCCCGGTCGTGGTGGTGGTGTACTCATTGCTGTTAATGTAGCCTTAGAATCTCATTTACTATCTCTAAATTTTCCAATAGGCATTGAGTTCATTGCGGTAAAAGTGTTTTTTAATAATTCCTATATCTATTTTACTTGTTCCTATATACCTCCTTGCTCCGACTTGAGTGTATATCAGAATCATCTCACTGCCATTCGTATGGTGGCTGATTCTGTTGGTACCCGGGATCAAATTGTTGTCTTAGGCGACTTTAATCTGCCTACATTATCTTGGCTTAGTTCAGTCAATTCTAGTTTTCTTTTTCCATCTGGTAATCATGAGTTTGTTACAGGACTGATTGATATCTCTCTCAGCCAAATAAATTTTATACATAATTGCTCAAATAGAATGCTTGACCTCGTTTTTGTCAATGATAATTCTGATTTTTAAATTTCGAGGGTCTGTCCGCTCTCCGTACCCGAGGATCCGTACCATCCGACATTACAAACCTCTTTAAAATTTAATGGTCTCTACCGAAATCAGCCACATGCTCACGCTCCTCGGTATCGCTGCTTTCGCAAGTCCAATTTTGTCGGTCTTAATAAATTTTTGTCCGAAGTTAACTGGTTGCCTTTGTTGACTACTAATGACCTTGACTTATCCATTTCCAATTTCTATCGGGTTTTATACGCTGCTTTTGATCTCTTTGTCCCTTATTCTGTCCCGACTCCTTCTTTAAAGCTGCCTTGGTTACTACTAGTCTGTCCTCTTTAAAAAATCGCAAGTCTTCTTCTTACAAAAAATTTAAGAAATCTGGATCTCCTGTCGACTTTTATAAGTTTTCTATTTTACGCAGCAAGTTCGTCCTTCTTAATAGAATTTGCTACAATAATTATCTTTCCCGCTGTCGGCTTAACTTCTGTAGTGATCCTTAAAAATTTTTTTCTTTTGTTAATTCTAAACGTAAATCTTCCTTATTTCCTTCATCGCTATATTTCAAAAATGAAAGCTCTACTAACAATTCTGAAATCGCCGACCTGTTTGCGAAATTTTTTCAAACTACCTATTCTGTCAACCCTAATTGCATTGACCTTAACTATCCCTATAACCTACCACATTCAAATCTTATTCCTTATCCAGAAATCTTTGAAACCGACGTTTTACAATCCCTTCTGTCCATTAAATCATCCTTCTCCCCTGGCCCCGATGCCATACCTAGTTGCGTCTTAAAGCATTGTGCTCACTCTCTTTTTACACCATTATCTGTTCTTTTCCGCACTTCATTAAAATATTCTTATCTTCCGGCCATCTGGAATGAATCCTTCATTATCCCTATTCACAAAAAAGGTTCCAAGTCCAACATTGAGAACTACCGCGGTATTGCCAAGCTTTCATCAATTCCAAAAGTTTTTGAAAGGATTGTAACTTCACAATTGCAACACTACTGTCGTTCTTTAATGTCGGATTCTCAACATGGGTTTGTAAAACGTCGGTCCACTTCTACTAACCTTTTAGAACTTTCGTCTCTTATTAATCTTGGTTTTACGGAAAAAAAACAAACTGATGTCATTTATACTGACTTTAGTAAAGCATTTGACTCGGTAAACCATAGTCTTCTACTTGTTAAACTGTCTTGTCTGGGGTTTCCGTCTTGTCTTTTAAATTGGATATCGTCCTATTAATCCAACCGAGTCCAGAAGGTAGTTTTTAAAGGCTGCGAATCTACAGAAATTATGGTCACGTCAGGGGCACCTCAAGGTAGCCATCTAGGCCCTCTTCTTTTTAACTTATTTTTAAATGATCTCCCTCAGGTAATCTCATCTTCTCACATTCTTATGTATGCGGATGATGTTAAACTCTGTATGTCCTACTCCGATAATAATAAGTACTTACTTCTTCAGCATGATTTTGATAACATGCAATCTTGGTGCAATATCAACCAACTCTTTCTCAACAAGACAAAATGTAACGTTATGACATTTTATCGTTCTGCTCCTTATTTGGCTACTTACTCTTTAGAATCTTCTACCTTAGAACGCATCAAGAGTGTGTCTGACCTTGGTGTTTTGTTTGATCATAACCTTAAATTTAATAACCATATTTGCAACATCGTGAATAAGGCTAGAGGTGTTTTTGCTTTTATTAAGCGTTGGTCTAAAGAGTTTAACGACCCTTACACAACCAAACTTCTTTATATTTCTCTCGTCCGTCCAATTTTGGAATATTGTTCCTGCGTTTGGAGCCCTCAATATCACCTTTATCAGGACATGATTGAGTCCGTACAAAAGCAATTTCTCCTTTTTGCACTTCGTGGCTTAAACTGGGACCCAAATATCCGACTGCCGCCATATTCTGATAGACTTCGCCTTATAAAATTGCCTTCCTTAAATCATCGCAGAACATGCCACGGCGTGTTATTCTTGCATAAACTGTTACTCGGTCTTATCGATTCCAATGTACTCCTTAGCAAAGTTACTTTGGTCATACCATCCAGAGTAACTCGTAATTTAGCCTTACAATTTTATAGATCTAATTATGCTTTGCACGACCCTTTCCGTGTCTTATGCTCTAACTATAATAACTTTTACAATTGCCTCTCTTTCGAACGGTCTATTCAATCTATCACTTCTTCTATCTTAAGTCACCTTGACTTGCCACTTCGAGCATCCTTGACCAATCCTATATTATGAGTCACCCACTTGGTCAATGGTGATCCATTGGCTTTTTTGCGATATAATGTTTAATTTTTATCTTGCTTCCTTTTTTCAACTTTAATATTGTAAATCCAAGTTTCTGGCCAGTTCTTGATGTGAGTTGGTGCATATCATTAAAAAGTTCACCCATCGGGCTAGAGACGCGGATTAGTTCATATCAATTCCCTCGCTCTATTTTCTTTTCTAAATAAATTATATGTACTTTTTTATAACATAATGTCAACTGTACGTAGTTGTACCCCTCAAATAAATAAATAAATAAATAAATAAAAATAAAAAGGAACAATAGAGACCGCTTTCGGAGGAAACGGTACGCGTCGCTATTTCATGCATCTTGTGTGCTCGGGTTATTTGCGGGCGATAACGTTGAGGTGACCAATAGCCAATCAGTAGGATAGCGTTAGCAAAACTACGCGTCGCTTCTTCGAGCATTTGTCATACTCAAGTTACCGTGGTCAGTGACGGGGAGACACAGGAGAGCCAATCAGTAGGATAGCGTAGCCAACCGATTCGGAACTTTAGCCAGCCAGCACCTCCACTATAACGCCGGTGAGTCAACTCCGATTAGATCCGAGTAGGATCGAAAGGAATAAGCATAAGAAAACTAACGAATTGTAGTAGTGGGCGAAACTACGGCCCTCGTAAGTCCTCTATTAAAGCAAGAAACCATTTATAAATATCATACAAATAAAACTAAACATATAAAACCTAAACAGACTTCCGCTCATGATTTGTCATAGAGTGCTGAAAATATAAATTTGTTGTAGCAAAAATCCTGGCCTAACTGAGTAGCCCCAGCCTTTGTTCTGGGTTAAACCGGAGGTCGTTACAATTTCGATAGCATGTTTAGTGTACAGTATATGTGTTTATGTAGTGTAATGTTTTTATGTCCAAATTGGTTTCAGCACTGAGTTATGCAGAAGGACTTCGCCCCCTCTCTCCCTTAGTTATAACCTTCTCTCTCTATCTTAATTAGGCATCACAATGGGCCGCAAGGCTTCCGGGTGATCTCGGCCTTGTGCCGAGCAGCCTACATAACCTATACTAACTTATAGAGAAGGACTTTATAGTCCAGGCTAAGGGGAGAGCGAGCGTATATAAGCCAGTGAAGGCTACTTGCCTTGAGTTTCAGATGCGTCTTCTTGGCTTCTATGTGCTTTCGTCAGGTGAGCCGCCTGTCTAGGTGGACGCCCAGGTACGTTACTTCGTCAGCTTGGGGAATGCGTGAGTTGTTCAAGATCAGGGGAGGGCAGAGTAAAAGTAACTTGCTTGCATTTGCAAGCAATTTGCGCCAGTCAGCAAGCCATCTCTCCACAGATATTAAGTGACGAACCAGTTGAGCTGTTGCCTTTGCTGGGCATCTGGAGCGACTACGAATTGCCGTATCATCAGCAAACGGAGAAGTCGTAAGCTGGTAGTCTGTGAGGATGTCTGCCGTGTACAGGATGTAGAGAACACGTCCGTGAACACTGCCTTGGGGCACTCCAGCTTCGACCACGTGATTCTGGGAAGTACTTGCGTTACATCTTATTGCAAAGACTCTTTTGTATAGATACGACTCGAGCAGCTTGTGCGTATTTTGTGGCAGCAGCTTGGTTATTTTGTACATAAGACCGTCTAGCCAGACTCGGTCAAATGCTTGTGCGACGTCAAGAAACATTGCCGTGCAATATTCCCGTTGCTCGAAAGCTGTGCGTATTTCTGATGTGATCCGATTGCGATGGTATTATGTTGCGCACTTTGATATGTGGGCTAATGCGCGGCAGGAGGACTTTTTCAAACAGTTTTGACAGACAGGTTAGGAGGCTAATTGGAGATTTTCCCGGCTTTAGTTGCTCTTTCGATGACTTTTGTAATTTTGCTCGGCGTAAATTCGATTGGTTTTAATGGCTCTACTGGATTGCAACGTGACAGTGATGGGAGCACAAAAGAATTAGTGGCAGGGTTTGGAGCCAGGTGCCGATGGGACTCCTTAGAGGCATGGTTGATTCGATTGGGGCAGAAAGATTTCGGTGGGCTCTCCACAGTGGATGTTTTTTTTTTTTTTGCTTCCTCCAGCTTTAATACCTTGGTGAGCATGCGTGTAGCTACTTTCAGTCTGTGCTTTGCAGTCGGTGATCTATTTGACTGCTACTCCCGTCGCAGTCGTCGCTTTTCCAGCACCAGCTTTTCGATTTCTCACTTTGTGCTACTGTGGTTCGATGCAACATATTTGTCTTGCGGTGTTGAGGCGTTAGCTGATGATACTAATACAGACGTAAGTGTGTCTGGTGAACGATCGATGTCGTCCTAGTAGTCAGAGCAGGAGCTGGTTCGATGTGTGAACAAAAGTATCTTTTTACTTGAGCCAGCTTGTTCTGTTGTTTGTAATCCTATATGGCCGTTTGACAATCTCCGGGTGGTGCAGGAGATTAAGAAGGATCGGAGAGTGGTCAGACGATAAGTCTGGTAGTGCCTCATCTGTAACCATGCTTCGTGGAATCTTTCTAGTGATTGCGAAATCAATAAGATTAGGGAGTTTTTTAGGATCTGCGGGCCAGTAGGTAGGCTTAGCCGGAGACACATAGTCGAACTTCTTGCGGGATTTGATGACCGTGTTGGATAGCTGCTTTCTCTTTGGGCTTGCAAGACGAGATCCCCAATGCGTATGCTTGGCATCATAGTCACCAGCTGCAATAAATCGCTCTCCTAGCGTGTTAAAGATCCCCGAGAATTGATCCTCATCCACCATGAGCTTTGCCGTCTGGGTGGTTCGTTGCGTAAAAGAGTTTTACTATCTGGTTCGAGTTCAACTTTGAAGAGTGGTTGCGGTTCTTTATTTTTGTTTATGATATTTATAACCGTTTTTGCATTGAAGTTATTATCTTCTAGGGCCGTTATGATTTCCTCTGGTGTCACTGTTGCACTTGTAAGCCCTTGCAACTTTTGAGATGATAAGTGTAATAGTTTTTACCTGCTTCAACGAGGTGTTTGGTAACTATACGATGGTCCGCCTCTGTTTGGATCTGCGCTTTTTTTTCATGTATTCTTTTTTTTTTAAGAGGAATTATATGAAGAATTTTTTAAGAGAAATTATATGTATCTCCAATTAGTGCAACTAGTTTGTTGACCAGTTCACTTGAGATTTTCTCGCGGATGTACATATATTGGTAGAGGCTTAACTTTTTTGGGTTCCCTTTCCGTTTGCTCAGTATGTTGATCAGTTTCAGAGTCTGTTTGCCTACCATAAGTTTTGTGGGCTGAGTTTGCGCTTGATCTGGATGTAGCGATTGATACCAGTCTGCACAGCCGAGCCCGCTTTTTGAATTTGTTTTGCTTCTTGATTTTGCATATTAATATTGTTATTGTTGTTGTTATTACAAACATTAACGCTTGCACTTGTTGTTTTGTTTATATTATTTGCTTGCGCTGCAGATTCTGCAAACGCAGCCGAAATCGCATTTCTGGTGACAGATACCGTTACAGTTCTTGTTGTTGTTGCTGCGCTTGCTGTAGTTACAGACTTTTTTGCGCCTGTTGATGAAGCGGCGTGTGTCGAAATTATTGCGCTCAGCGCTGCTGGAGAGCTGCACTATAAAAACTCCATGACGTTGGAGTTACAGTTGGTAGAGCGGGAGAGCAAGAACGGGCTCTCTGACTATCGATAGACAAGAGAGCTGAGTTACACTGCTTTACTGCTCTGTCCGCCTCGTTGTCACGCGTGGAAAAATATGAGTAGAACCCCTTTCTGTGCTCAACTGAATTTCTACGCTTATTCGGTTGAGCGCTGCTCATTTTTCGCGATTTTTTCGTAGCACTTAAAATATTTCAGAAAATTAAATGTAGATATGTTATCTGTTGCGTCGCAAAATAGCAATATTCTGCAACGCGCCGACTGTTCCAATAATTCCTACTGGGTGCTTCTTTGTAGCGCGACACCACTCAACAATATAAATGAAAAAACATTATTTTAGAATGCATTTTGTTTGTTTTTCTTTAAAGGGATATCACCGGAGATGCTTTAAATGTATTCAGTGCAACAAAACACTTGATTCGACTCTTCATTGCGATGGCCCAGACAAGGAAATATATTGTAGAGGTAACACCACTCTAAAAAAAATGTAATACAGTCTAGGCGGTGCTCGACAGTGTGATACCATGTACTAGTGCTCGAGAAACATCGATGTTGGCCAACATTTTGTAACTTCGATACATCGATGTTTCGATACATCGAAGTACATGTGGCGGCCATTTTTTGAATGCTCAAATTAATTCAGAGTGGGTTTGGTTATATAAGTACTTTCAAATATTAAAATGGAATTAACAAACAAACCAAGAGATAACTATGTTTAATATACAATTCAAAACCAATTACATTTCCTAGAAAAATAAGCAAAGAAATTATAAGTAGGTTTTACCGTAAGTTTTGTATGTTTTGTTACATTTTATGCACATTGCAGATTTTCCATCCGCTGATTTTTTAAAAAAATTCCAAATTCCAAAATTGATTGCCCATATTTTGTCCGTTTAAGTGGGGTTTCTTTTTCATTGTCACTGTCCCCGTCAATCGGTTTGGCATTTTTGGCGTCTATATACATAAAAATCAAATTTCTGATGAAATACGCTCACACATACACACATGCAACTTGCAAAATGAAGACTAACTAAAATTATATATTTACCTTTGCCATTTGAATTTTTTAGAACATTCTCCTTCTCCATTTGCCTGCCAACAATAATATCTTTCCGAAAAATTAATAAATATTATTTATTTAATAAGCTATTTCAATTAAAAATATTTCTGCCGCAAATTACTAACCTCGCTTATAGTTTGTCGTTTGCCTTAGTAATGGAATTTATTCGATAGTCGAAAAAAATATCGATGATCGGGAAAAAAATAATACCGATGCATCGATATAACATCGATGTTACTTCCAGTACTACCATATACCTTCTTTCTCATAAAAGTAAATATATTCCTGCACATTCGTACGCATCGATAAAATTTAGATGTGGATTTGTTCATTAATTCAGAAAAAAATACTAAAGGGTGTACCTAAAAAACGCGAAACTCTACTACGGGGGAACGGCTCAATCGATACCCGAGGTTATGATAAGCTTTTGGTATAAACGACTTGGGGTCTGCCACGCCTCCTTCTGTCCATTACATACATAGCATAATTCTAGTATGTATACTAGTGCTGGAGAAATGTATCGATGTATTGAAGTTTTAAATATCTATATATCGATGTTGGCCAACAGAGATGTTTCTCCAGTACGCAGTACTTCTGCACTCATCAAATGGGTGTTTATAGAGAAATTTTAAACTTCGATGCATCGATATAACATCGATGTTTTCTCGAGCTCTAATGTATACCCTTTGTACCATAGGTCAGGGCATGGTATAATAAGTAAGGTAGAGTAAGATTTTCTCACTCGGGGCCATAAATTTTGTGAGAGCAAAAAATGTGAGAGAGAGAGAAGCAACAGACAAGCTGACTCATACATTCGCAACGAGAATGAAAAGTATGGCCCCAGCAAAGAGAACGTTGAGACAAAATTACTCTACCTTACTTATTATACCATGGGTCAGGGTATAAAAATGCGATACACTGTAACCTTTCTTACGAAAAAATTTTTGCTTACTTCAATGTGGAAAGTTTGGTATTGGAGTCCGAACTGCTCGTTTAATGCACTTACGTACATAGAAACAGTTTCCTTAAACTTTAAAATCACAAAAACACATTTTTCCAATCACCGACAAGTACATTATGAGATCTCTAAAGTAGTTCTAATGGATTTAAGTATGTGTATTTAAATTATGCTTTAAAGGTATACGACGTATACTAAACGTACTACAATTTTTGGCAGTTGAGGCAATGTGAAGCCGTTTAAGTATAAAAAAATATAATTGAGAATATGCATATGTATAAGCAGATGATGTAAAGCTGTTTCGTCTGACATCAATACTAATAAATACAATTGTAATACAATACTAGGGAGCCCTAGTACCAGCCCCCGCGCGGTTTTCTTTATTCAATTTACATCATGCAGACCATAATGTTTCCGTAATCTTTAAACCATTGTCATGCTACGGTCGGTCCTGTCCGACTTTACAGTACTTTGGGACAGCAGCGACCTGTAAGCTGCTCTGATTCGCATCTGGAATATGATCGTTGAATGGCTCCTTTGGTACTGTTCTGTTTAAATTTTTTTTTGTTATCTTGTTCGGTTAGTGCGTCTGTTCTTTCTGGTTTATGCATTATAGCGTACCCGTGCCCGCGTTGCTGGGGGTTCGTGTACAATTGTGTCGGTCAGAATAATCGTGATCAAAGAGGGTTAGAGAGAAATGCAATTTATCCTCCGCAAAAATTTCTATTTACACGAATACGTTTTTCTGTGTATTTGTTTTTGAAGTAAAACTTTTAAGGCGGCATTGTGAATTTTTAGGCATTGTGAATTTCGATGGGAGTAACTTTGAAATTTTGTTAGACGAAAAAATGTTAGTTTTGGTGCGTTTGTTTTGATTATTCTCTTTCGCAATGACGAAAGACGCTGACGTTGCGTTGGTGGTCATGACTTCGGCTCTTGTTCAGAGCTGGGAAAAAAGAGAGCGGTCTGCCGTAAGTGCACGAATAAAAAGTGCCCGTTTGGGCTATGGGCTGCCCAGCTCTTGTTGGTCATGGTATAGAGAGGAGAGTCAAGTGGCCGCGGCTGGTCAGCTAAAGCATGCAGCACATGTGTATGTGTGTAAACGAAAGAATTGTTTTTGTATGCATTGCGTGGATACAATAAAGTGACATTCATACATACTTACATACAACTGCCAGTGTGCCTGCATTAGCACGGTCTGCCGTAAATGCACGTACAAAAAGTGCCCGTTTTGGCTATGGGCTGCCCAGCACTGAGATTGAGTGCCAGCTCGTATTTTTGCTTGCTTCTCTCTTTCTCTCTCTCACTTTTTGTTACTCTCACCAAATTAAACGCTTGGTACTGTTTGGTTGGCTACAAAATAAGATCGCGCTGCGCAAAGAACGACTTAGAAGTAGGCGCTGGGGAGGTGAGAGTTGCACGAACAACAAAGCCAAGCAGCGTTACGCGACAGTTACATTGTTTAACTCTTTCTCTATTTCTTTTTATGCTGCTTTCTTACGCGCTCAGCGCAGAGAAATTACTATTAATTATGAAGGTATTGAGAGTGAAGCTGATAAATAAAAGTAAATGTGATGTTTAATAGTCTTGGGTCGTTTCGTTCTGAAAAAGACCAAATGAACGGGTCTTTGAAATGAACTAAAGAACTATGTCTTTGGTTTTCGTTCTTTTAGTTCTTTTCGTTCTTTTTATTCATGGAGCTCGTTCTCGTTCATAGGTCTTTTCGTTCACTATTCTCGTTCACCAGTCTTTACGTTCATCGTTCTCGTTCAAAGGTCTTTTCGTTCACCATTCTAGTTCACCAGTTTTCGTTCACCGAAATTCAAATAATATGGCAGCGTTGTAAGATACAGTAAACATAATTTTAAATTATATATAATATATATGCGGTAGCGCAATGTCGTGCAAAAGAAAGAGATCAGAATTGTGGAATCATTTTATTTCTAGCAGTGACGGGAAAACGGGAAAATGCATTTATTGCAAGGTCGCCCTGAGCATCTCGGGCGGTTCCCAAGGCAATCTGGCGCGACATTTAAAACTAAAACACCCGACTGTGAACTGGGGACGCCAAGCACCGACGCCGTTGGACGAGCAGCCATCAACGTCATCTGCTGCAGCACTGGTATCAGTTGCTGGACAGCAAATAATTACTAATTTTATTCATCGCCCACCTCCAACTCGAAAAGTTGAGCAAATTGATCGCCAAGTGCTGAAAATGGTGGCCAAGGGAAACCATGCACTTAGTATTGTGGAAGAGCCCGGGTTTAAGGAACTTATTGACATGACTAGTCATTGCCCAGGCTACAAGCTACCTACGCGAAAAGTGCTCTCAACTGTATTGCTGCCAAATGTATATAACGAGCTTAAGGCCAAATTGTTTGAGACTATAAGCAAGGCAAGTGCAGTTTGTTTGAGCACAGACGGGTGGACATCTAGATGCAATGAAAGCTATATAGCAGTGACGGCACATTTTGTCGACCCTCAGGAAGTCACTTTGAAGTCACACCTTATAGCTTGTGCAGAAGTTGCTGAACGCCACACCATCGAAAATCTTTGCGAGTTTTTGAAAGGCGTAGCAAATGAATGGAATATTGCCAACAAAATAACTGCTGTCGTAACTGATAATGCTGCAAACATTCTCGGCGCAGTCAGGCAAGGGCAGTGGCGGTCCATTTCGTGTTTCGCACAATCACTAAATTTAGTAGTGCAAAAGGGACTTGGCCATATACATTGTATAAGATCAAAGAGCAAAGCCATAGTTGAATTTTTTCATCGTAGTGCCAACGGCCTAAAAAAACTAAAAGAAACGCAAAAGCAGCTTGGTCTCCCTGACCTCAAGTTGAAGATGGACGTCCAGACTCGATGGAATTCCACGTACGATATGTTTGATCGGCTGCTTACGCTCAAAGACGCATTAGCCGTCGTTTTACCGCATCTCAGACAAGATCTTTCTTTGTCTCACTCGGATTGGGCAACTGTAAAAGAGCTTTTACCAATATTAAAGCCATTCTATGAAGTTACAAATGAGTTATCTGCAGAGCAAAATGTAACGCTATCAAAGGTAACTACACCTATGAGCTTAATCAAAATGTGTTCTTAAATATGTATGTACACATATACATACTTTAATTTTCAGGTCACCATATTTACTAAAATGCTGCAGGCATTCTTGTGTGAAAAGAAAGCGACTACTGAAGACGTGGCAAAGGTTCTTGCTAGCATGCAAAGCGAGATGGTGTCACGCTTTTCTGAATTGGAGCACAATGTGTTGTATGCGGAAAGCACTATTCTCGACCCACGCTTCAAGAGTCGTGGGTTCAAAAACGACAGTCTGTTTAAAAATGCGGTTGAAAATTTAAAAAAAAACTCAGTTCTGCTCAAGCTTCAGTGGTGGAAGTCTCTAAGGATCTTGATGTCTTGGTGGCTACCAATGCTGACCCTGAACAACGTGCAAGCATTTGGGATGCATACGATGCAGAGTTCCGCTCTGTAACACAACCGACGAGCAATATTGCAGGAGCCATTCGGGAAATCGACAAGTATTTAAATGAGGAATATTTACATAGAAAAGGCGACCCGTTACAATGGTGGAAAGAGCGCAAGTTGGTATATCCAAAGTTGTATGCGTTTGCCTTAAAACGGCTATGCATTGTTGCAACTTCAGTGCCTTGCGAAAGAATTTTTTCTATAGCGGGACAAATTATTAGCGACAGAAGGTGCCTTTTATTACCTGAAAAGGTAACGCAATTAGCATTCCTTAATAATAATATGTAAGTTTTAGTTTATTAATTAATCTTAAGATGATATCAATGGAGTTCCTTGTCATTGAATGACTGAATAAATTTTAATTTAAAAAGCTCGTTTGTTTACGTTTGAACAAAAGAACGATGAACGAAAAGCCCTATGAACGAAAAGACCTATGAACGAAAAGACCTATGAACGAAAAGACCTATGAACGAAAAGACCTGTGAACGAAAAGACCTATGAACGAAAAGACCTATGAACGAAAAGACCTGTGAACGAAAAGACCTATGAACGAAAAGACCTATGAACGAAAAGACCTGTGAACGAAAAGACCTGTGAACGAAAAGAACTAAAAGAATGATTCGTTCGTTCACCAAAAAAGGAACTAAAGAACTAAATCAGCGAAAAGAACTAAAATGAACAACTCTAATGTTTAAAGATATTTTTGTATGAATATTGAAGCTATATTGAGGTAACTGTATTTTCAGTTGTAATATAATACAATATAAATACAAATGTTAATATATAATTAACATTGTTTACATTGACAAGTTTGCATATTTGAACTTACTCTCACGTTTAGTTTCCGCTAAGCAGTGCAAATAGTAGGACATTCAAACCGTTTTCTTTGCGCTGAGCGCCTAAAAAAGTCGTACAAAAAGCAATAGCAGAGTTAAACAAAATACACGTGCAGTACAAGCATGCGATCTTTCACTTTCATAATTACTATAACAATTATAAAGTAATGTTAAGACGGCTAAACTAAAGAAATAAAAACAGCGTAGAAAAATAAGTTGGGCGAAAAGTTTTACTTCTAACGCGTGCTTTTGCTGCACGTGATTTTTTTTTAAATTGCAAAATTTTCGTTGAACTCAAAGAAAGAGATAGCTGCGCACTCATTTTAGAAGTCATCGTTTTTGAAATTTTTGGTTGCATATGCACGTAAAATTTACACACAACCTTAAGTTAAGATTGTAACACTTTATTGATTCGAAAAAGGATGTTTTTATATTGTTGACACTGTAATTCTTGAGCGTCCATTTGGGAAAATTTGAATATTTTTTATTGTATATATGTTTAGCTAGTGTTATAGTTTTAAGTTATATTATTTAAAAAAAAAAAAAAAAAAAATGGGTATCCCCAAGTCGTCCACGCCCGACTTTAACCTTCGCCATTCACACTTAACTAAAAAAATATAACAAAATTTCGTTTAGGAGAAATATAGTGCAGTAAAACGAACAAAAAAAAAAGGTTCTGGCGACGACGTCAAATGAGTTGCGCACTTCAAAGCCAGCTACTAGTACAATTTTTGTTTTTGTTTTAAAAGGGCATTGCTCCAGCGTCCGAGCTTTTTCTTTCTCCGCTCTTATATTGGAGCATCTCGCATCAACAACTGTTCCTCTTACGTCGTTGACGAGATTTATGGCTCCAGACTATCTGCCAAGCCTGAAATAAAATCAGGCAAAAGAAACCCAGGAAAAAAAAGGCCACTTACCAACTTATAGGGCTTGGCAATAACACTAGCTTTCACGAAAAATTAACCTTCTTAAAAAATATTTTTACGGTAATTTTGAGTCGAGAAACACGAAAATTACAACTTTTTTTTCTTAAGTACAGTTTTCGAGATTTTTTTGAAAAACATGTTTTTGGGCACCTTTTTCAGTTATTCGTCAATATCTCGTGAACAAAATTTTGTATTCACATGAAAGATTAAATCAAAAGGTATTAATGTGCTCCTTACAGTGATATATGATATGTAAAGATTAAGTAAACATTTTTGAAGTTACAAGCAATCAAAGTCGAATAAAAGTTTTATTTTCGACCCTTTTTCGAAATTACAAATTTTTAGCTTGCGAAACGAAAAACAACTTTCTTAAACTACGTTAAGCTTTAAGCTGAAAGAGAATTCTTTTACGAATATTTCGAGTCTAAGATCTTACAGCTGCATAAAAATGCCAGAAAAAAGTTTCGTCATTGATGGCGTCATCCAGTACGTCTTTTTCCGTGATGGCGTAATCAGAAGTTAATAAAACGTGAAAATTAGATTTAATATGCATATTTGTAATAAAATATGTAACTAGTAGTATAGAATTTCCTGCTGGACAAAATTGCTTTTAATGTCTCCGCTTACAATCGGTTTTTACTTTTTTTTTACCGAATTTACCTGGCTAAGCACTCTTTCAATTTATACATTCGACCAGGGTAACGACAACCAAGTTAGGCAAATGACGCCAATTCAAAAAATTAACTGCTGCCTGCTAATATGTACTTTATGTTTCCTTACTTCGGCCCAAAATTTAATGGTTCCGCCAGTGTTGTTGATGACCTTGAATTATCGAGTCGGCACCGTTCCCGGTTTCGAATTGGGCCTCTGTTACTCCACTACGTGAAAATTTTGCGGTTGGGTGTAAAACCTTTTAAAATACAGCTGGTGCAAAAATTGATGCCACACGACCAACCACAACGGCAGACTGTTGGTGAATGGGCGCTGGTAAAGTTGGATGAAGATCCACTTTTTTATCGGAAAATTGTGTTCAGCGACGAAGCTCATTTCTGGTTGAAGGGATAAGTGAACAAGCTAAATTACCGTATTTCGTGTGAAGAGCAGCCAGAAGCATTGCAAGAACTGCCAATGCATCCCCAAAAAGTCACTGTTTGGTGTGGATTATGGGCCGGTGGCAAAATGGATAGCTGGACTTGCCTGACATGTGGTTTCAACAAGACGGTGCCACATGCCACACGCGAAACAATGGCCCAATTGAGAGGCGAGTTCGGTGAATACTTTATTTAACGTTTGGGGCAGGTCAATTGGCTGCCTAGACCGTGCGACTTATAGCCTGTTCACACTGAGGCACATCTAACACCTAACAAATTTTGTCGAAGATGTTACGTATGAATTTGCCGTTCCGAAAATTTCTACATCATTCAAACATCTTGTGGAAATGTTCCTCTTTTATTGCGTCCCGATGAAAAACTATTCGATTATTTTTCTGTGCAACTCCTTTTTTTGTCATTCGCTGGGAAAATGTTAACACTGTCAACAAAAAAGACTGGCAATTTTTTATTCAAAACAAGGCGCCAAAACCTCATATGTTTATAGAACTGCTACACAATTTTAATTGTGCGGCAATATATGGCTAAAAGGGTGAGCCAGCAGGCATTCCAGTCGGCGCTACTAGTTTGATGAGGGAAAAAAGTATAATGGAAACCAATTTTATAGATTTATTTTGTACTCTTATTTATTATTATTATTATTTTTTTATTTGATGAGCGACGCTCAACCGAATGAGCGTAGAAATTCAGTAGAGCACAGAAATGGGTTCTACTCATATTTTTCTACGCCGCTTCATCAACAGGCGCAATAAAGTCTGTAACTACCGCAAGCGCAGCAACAACAACAACAACTGTAACGGTATCTGTCACCAGAAATGCGATTTCGGCTGCGTTTGCAGAATCTGCAGCGCAAGCAAATAATATAAACAAAACAACAAGTGCAAGCGTTAATGTTTGTAATAACAACAACAATAACAATATTAATATGCAAAATCAAGAAGCAAAACAAATTCGAAAAGCGGGTTCGGCTATGCAGACTGGTATGGATCGCTACATCCATATCAAGGGCAAACTCCGCCCCCAAAACTCAAAGGCTGGTAATGAATCAAAAATCAACTGTGGTAACGATCTAACAAATATGCCCTTTTGGCAGACTCTGAAACTGATCAACAAACTGAGCAAAGCGGAAAGGGAACCCAAAAAAGCTAAGCCTCCACCAATATACACTCGCGAGCAAAGCTTAAGTGAGCTAGTCATCAGATTAGTTGCACTAATTTGAGATACATCATTTCATATAATAAAAGGAAATATACGTGAAACAAAACTGCAGATCCAAACAGAGGCGGACCATCGTACTGTTACTAAATACCTTGCAGAAGCAGGTAAAAACTATTGTATCAGCTTAAAAATTGCAAAGGTCTACAACTAGTCCTAAGAGGAATTGAGTCAACAGTGTCACCTGACGAAATCATAGGTTAGGTTAGGTTAGGTTATGGCGGCAGCTGGCTTAAAAAGCCAGCACACTTAGGCCTAGACTGGCCCTTAGTGATACCGCTTAGGATCTCAATTTAAGCTCCCTTCTCCAGGTAAGTGTTCTTAAAGGGAGTCCCAGCCTGTTGCTGCGATATAGCTTGCAATCATTCTCGGACAGATAGGAACTAGCTCTTCTAGGTTATTGAGGAAATAATTTCCCAGGTACTTTTTCCTGTGTCTGCATAGAGCTTCACAGGAACAGAAGAAGTGCTCTACTGTTTCTACTTATTCCTCGTCTCTGCAGCTTCTGCAGAAGTCGCTGCTCGGAGCATTCATTTTGGTCGCATGTGCTCCGACAAGCCAGTGACCGGTGATCGCTCTAAAAACTGCCGAACACTGTGAGCGGTTGAGTTCACAGAGTCTGGTGGAACGTTTTGGGTCAATTTTAGGCCATGTTTGGCGTCTGATTCTACAGTGTGTCTTCCCACATCTTGGAACTGAATTTTTCCCTTGTGTGTAGCTTAAAATTAGTCATTGGCTTAAGAATATCCTCCTTATTCGGGAGGAGGGAAATGGTCGTGCCATGTCTGGCTAATTCGTCTGCTATTTCGTTGCCTACTATGTTGTGGTGCCCTGGCACCCAAATTAGGCTTATAACAAACTGCTGTGCCATCTCTTGAATAGATTTGCGGCAGTTGTTGACTGTCAACGAGTTGGAAGACATCGCTCGTAGTGACTTTATGTTGGTGTTGGCATTAAGCGCTTCACTAGAAGTGGTCCTTAGGGCACCTGTAATGCATAGTTGTGCCGTTCTTTGTACCTTGTTTAGTACTTTACGTTTTGATTTGATTGTTAGGGCTGGCCACCAAGTGGATGCCCCATATAAGAGTATAGGTGTAACTATGGCTGTATAGATCCATCTAACTACTTGGGGGGACAAACCCCATTTGAGTCCTATTGTCCTCTTGCAGGCAAAGAGCGCTGTATTCCTATTGTAGATTCCGGCTTAATTTCTTATCCAGTACAAGCCCCAAGTATCTTGCACTGTTACTGAAAGAGAAGACGGAATCGTTTATTCTAGGTGGGGAAAGATATGGGATCTTATACCTTCTCGAGAAGAGGATAAGTTCAGTTTTTTGCGGGTTAACACTCAAACCGCTTTCGAGTGCCCAGAGTGACAGTTCCCTAAGTTTTACGGTCATGCGGTCGCAAAGGGATTGTAGGAATTTTCCATTCAGCATAATAACAACATCATCCGCATAGGCAACAACTTTACAGCCACCTCCTTCTATGCGACGTAGCATCGTGTTCAGAGCTATGTTCCATAGAAGAGGCGATAGCACCCCCCATTGAGGAGTGCCACTTCTTACATACCTACAGAGAGAAGATGTACCAAGTGAGGAAATCATCGATCTGCTCAGTAGCAGCTGGCTGATTATTCTCACAAGCCGGTCATCTACTTGCAGGTACAGAAGTGCGTTAGTTATTGCCTTGGGATCAATGTTGTTGAAAGCACCTTCTATGTCCAAGAAAGCAGCGATAGCATACTCCTTGTTATACACGGATTTTTCTATGTTCGATATGACGGAATGAAGTGCCGTTTCCGTCGATTTACCCTTGCAGTAAGCGTTTGCGACTCTGATAAAAACCCTGGATCGATTAACGTTCTAAGGTATAGACCTATCAACCACTCCAAAGTCTTTAACAAAAACGACGACAAGGTTATGGGTCTGAGGTCTTTTGGGACTATATGTGATGCTTTAGCCAAGAAGACGGGATTTGGCCTAACGCAATAATATTGGTGAAAATAGCTTTAAGCCACGAGACTGCCAGGTCCCCCCGTGCTGCAACTGTGCTGGTATTAGCCCGTCGGGACCCGGAGATTTGTAAGGGTCAAAGCTATTTATAGCACAACCAATTTACCGGAAGGTAGGAAGAATTACACATTGGAGTAACTGTTGTACTGCCTGGAAAGTGTGTGTCCAGGAGTAATTTGAAATACTTCTCGCTGGAATTTGTCCAGGAGCCGTCTGGTTTCTTGAGGTAGCCTAGATTTAGCAAATACACTAATGTGCTTTTTTGCTAAAATGCAAGTACGGGTTTTACCTTCGTTTTGGGCTGCAAACAGCCTATATTGTGGTGTGGTAAGTCCGGACACCCTATTGAATACAATCCTGGGTTCCTGTACCAACACCAGGTCGACTTCGCCTCCAGCCAGGCGAAGCATTAAGGCAGCGGTTGCTGCTTTACAATGGTGAAGGTTTATCTGCAAGACATTCAGGGACATCCTGCGGTTTCACCTCCATCACTGTAATGTCGGCGTCCGTGTCATCGCTGATACTATCATCAGCAGAGTCAGCACTCTCTTGACACATAGCCTCGAGCCCTCGAATCAAGGACGCATCGGACTTCACCGACACGCAGTCCTCGACCTCGGGCTCCTTCTCCGGCTCCTTAATCTCTGAGGCCAGAGTCTCCTCTAGCGCTTAATGGCACCCCGTCTGCTTAGCATCCGATTTATATATACGGATCTGCACCGAGCTAAACCCGAAGTTTAGCTCTCCGTGCTTCTCCTCAATCGGTGCAAGCGATTCCTTGTTTAGGATTAGCAGGATCCGCCTCGTAGGGGTCTGCGTGTCCTCCACTTTCACAACCCTCCAGTCCGAGGATGGAAGGTTGGCGTTGCATCTTTGCAACATTGTAATGATCCTCTCCGGTTTCTTAAAGGATGCCGAGACCCACATTATCGCACGAGGTCTACTCGGCACGTCCTTCAATCTACAGCGACTAAATTGGCGCCCGGGTAGACCTCGCCCACTCTCGCTACGGCCGCTTCAAGAAGCTCTGCCGATCTAGCACCTTCACAGGCAATTACTTAGACATTGCCCTGGTACCACCCGACATCTTTGCAAATTGGTGGTGGGCTTGGGTCCGTCTCCAGAACTTCAAAGCAGTGGTCAGCCAGTGCTGCCTCCACCCACTTCCACTGGCCTCTGGGGATCTTCCCTTTTGTGTTTCCCTGGTCTAGGACACCCAGCAGGATTTTATCCTTGGCTATATCAGCGAAGCTCCTCGGTCCTGCTCTTTTCGGAGCATTGGGAACCGAGAGTTCTTAGGAGCGTTGGCACTTCGGCTGTTTAGTGTCCTATTTTGGCCTTTCGAGGACGAAATTTGGCAAAACAGCTTTTGCCCACTCCACCTTTTTCAGGCATTCGGCCGATGGCGTTGAGATATTGCTGGTCGCCTGTCGTTTAAGAATCTGAGCTGCGTTTTTCTTTTCCGCATAGCTGTCCATTTTGGCCTTACTTGTGGAAGGCCGCTCTATTTCCCCCCACCACACCGGGTATTAGCTGCGCTTGTGGTAGCACCTTGCTGAGTACCCAGGGTGACAGGAGCCGACGAAATAATAACGGCCCTAAAAGATAATAATTTAATAATAATTTAATGCCACAACTGTTATACAAATCTTAAATAAAAATAAAGAACCGGAACCACTCTTCAAAGTTGAGCTCGAACCAGA
Organism: Chymomyza costata; assembly: GCA_018150985.1. NCBI lineage: Eukaryota > Metazoa > Arthropoda > Insecta > Diptera > Drosophilidae > Chymomyza > Chymomyza costata. The sequence continues at coordinate 196,365 of JAECWU010000806.1, read as the reverse complement.
GAGCAAAACTTTAAAGAGAATGACCCCATCTACAAACTACAGTTCCTATTGCACAGGAGGATCCCTGTTGCACAGCCGCAAAAGCGTAAAGTCCAGTGCAGTGCACTAATTGCCAAGAGTTTGGCCATACCAAAGCCTACTGCACTCTAAGGCCTGTCTTGCGTCGTTTGTAGTGAATCTCACAACCCCGCGAAACGCCCGAAAAGCAAGGAAGATAGGTCAGTGTGTAAATGCAGCAATTGTGAAGATACACACACTGCGAACTGGAGAGGCTGCGTAGTTTGCAAGGAGCTGAAAAGCTGCCTTAACAAACGTATTGGCTCAATGCAACCCCATATCAATACGAACTTCTACCCACCCGCGCAACTGAGAACTCCCATGCCTTCATCCTCAGTTAGTATTACTCCTGGCATTTCCTTTGCATACGCTGTAAGAATGGAAAATAATTCGCCCGCTCCAATGAAAAATCTTTCACATCCCGCACAGACAGAGCAAACACTGCCGAATTTGTGCAATAATGATCAGCAACAACAAAGCGGCATTGAAGCTTACGCTACAAAAAAAGTATTACTGACGTTATGACGTTTATGCAAACCACTGAGCAAGAACTCATGCGAAACCAAAGTATGCTGATGCAATAACTTTTGTCATCAAAATCAACTTAATGACTTTGCTACGGATATCTCTTTGGAACGCAAATGGCATTTCACAGCACAAACTTGAACTTACACAGTTCCTAAATAACAAAAATATCGACGTAATGCTTCTTGCAGAGACGCACCTGACAAACAAATACAACTTCCAAATACCAGGGTATCTCTTTTATGCAACGACCCACCCAGACGGCAAAGCTCATGGTGGCACTGGCATATTAATTCGAATCGCATCAAACACCACTTTTTGCAGAGGTTTGAAACGAACTACTTACAATCTACGTCTATTAATTTACAAACCAATAGCGGTTCAGTGACTCTGGCCGCAGTCTACAGCCCACCTCGCTTCTCGATCTCTGCGGCTACGTCTGGTGATTTTGGAAAGCATGATAAGGCTTCGATGCAACCTGCAGTTTCAGTTTGCTGTTGTACCGGAGATATCATGGACACAGAGCTCGTGTCACATGCTTCCAGCATTTTATCGGCACTTTTAGCTAGACTGCCAAGATCGTCCTCTTTCCACACAGACAGCAACGGGCGAATCAAGTGAGGCATGTAGCTCTTGAAAAGTGTGCGAATTACTGGCTCACAATAAAATTTAATTTATTAAAATTTCTGATGGCTTCAGGCCGGTCGTGTCTATCCCCTGCAGCAGGCGTCGCATTTTGTTTTCCGTCGAATTAGCAAATTTAGTCAGCAAGCGAGTTTTAAGTGCGTTGTAGCCATTCGAATTTGGAGGTGCAGCAATTAGGTCCTCGACCTCATGAACAACGTTGTCCTCCAAGTGAACCGCCAATATGTCGAAACGGTCCGGTTCATCATTAACATCGCTTAATCGAAATGAACGCTCTATTGAGCAAACCAAAGCTGTGGGTTTGCATTGTTAAATTTCGGTACATGCAGGCGCTGCAAATTCGCGCGCGCTTTTGTTTGCTGAGTGATTGCTGAATTTATATGCTGCAAATTAACAACCATAGTTTGCATTTGAAGTTTAAGCTAATCGAGCTGCTTCTCAATACCCTGATTATCCAAAAAGGTGTCTTCGTCGTTGTCTTTTTATTCAGAAACGGTCAACTGCAGTGCCGCAATGTCGATATCGGATTTGTGATAATACTATATATGTATAGATCACGTCGGGGTCACCACTTTAGCAATCAAACGCATTAATTGCTAATAATAAACTTAATACTTTATTTATTATACCCTGTACCTATAGGTACAAAGGGTATACTAGATTTGGGCAACGTGGCAGACCCCAAGTCCTTTATACCAAAATGCTTATCATAACCGCGGGTAGCGATTGAGCCATGCCCGTCTGTCCGTCCGTCCGTCTGTATGAACACCTAGATCTCTGATACTATAAGAGCTAGAGATACGAAACTTTACCATCTGAAGCGCATATTTCCTCAGAAGATAAGATTTGTTGAATCATGTCAATATCTTTCTCCGTTCCCCCGTAGCAGAGTTTCGCGGTTTTTAGCTAGACCGTTTAATATTTTAATTTGAAAATTAACAGAGCAATGCGTTGTGTGTCAAAAATTAACAAAATCGCACAAAAACAGCAAAAGTTATAGTCAAAAACGTTCAAATTTCACCTCCCCTTGCCCAGAAACTACGTCAATATTTGACTCTACGTAATTATGGCTACAAGTGACCTAGAACCACAATTTTTGGTAAGCTGATTCATGTGGCTCTATTGAACAAGTCCACGTCGAAATTTTAGCAATGCGGCCCCCCACCCCCCGCAATCGATTAACCGTGTTTTCTACCACACCCCTCAACATATCCCCTTGAAACTTACCCCATATACTTTAAAGGGCTTCTTTGACGATTTTTGACTTTTTCGATTTCCATCAAAATCGGTTAAAATTTGCGGAGCTTATAGGTATAAATATCGTTTTGCACCAAAAAAAAAATGTTCCAATTCGAAAGTTCTTAAAAGGAATATGCAGGAATTAAACTTTTTTCGAGAAAAAAAGTACAGGGTATTACACTGTCGGGCACCGCCTCGACTGTATTACATTTTATTAAATATATAGATAAGGGAAGTAGTCCGGTTGTGGACATAGTTTGCTATTTCAGCCATAACTTTTGACAAAGTCAATATTTTGCAGACATATGCATATCAGTGGAAAGCTACAGACATTGGCTAGCTACTGAAAAAAGAATTGATTCCATGAAAAATAAAAAAATTATTAAACTTTTTCTGGAGTAGTCAATTTTTACGAAAAAAAAAAAAATTTAACCGGTTGCGGACACTTCTGGAAAGTGCGCTTAAAATAGAAAAATATGGAGTCAAACATAGCTTTAAAGAAAAAAAAGAATGATGAAATAAAACTTAAAATAAAAATTTAGTTATTCATCGTCCGTATCAGTTTCGCAAGTCAGCGCATCTCAAATGCACCAGCCGGTGGCACGTGTTGTAGTCGATGCAGTTTTCGGCGGTCATTTGAATGGCCAACAGCTTCTTGCAAATAATGCAAAAATAGCGATCCCCGTTCTCAGATGATGATGATGGAGCCTTCTTTGCATTGACGAGTCTAGCCGACGGTTTCATCTTGGCACGTTTAGCTGTCAGAGTTACTGATCTTGCTGAAGCTGCTGCTTGTTTTATTTGTGTCGCTTCAGCTGCTTTGTTAACTGCTCCTTTAGCGGCTTTATCCTTCATTTTCGGCAAGAAGAAGAATGCGATGACAGTGCTTCGATGTACACCTGCTATAATCTCATGTATGTTTCCAATCTGGCAAAACTCCTCTGAAAGTATCATGATCAGAAATCTTACCTTTCTTCTTCCTAACACGCTTACAGTCTAGTTTGCTCACCTATCAAATAAAGTTTCGAAAACTACAATCAGTTTCTTTCCTTCCAAACCCACTACCATTTTCGCTTGGTTCTCAATATAGAAACTGGCAACATTTTATGCCTGGAGTTATAAAAGGTTTCATATGCAATTCAGTGGCATTACATTCCTGCAAAAATGTGCCCAAGTAAACTACAATTTGAACACACTTATTGATGCCAAAATAATTTTTTATTTAAGTAAACTCTTACAAATTTTTAAAATTCACACTTTTTACTATGCAAACCCAATAGACTTTATTTTTCTGATCGATCTGCTTCACATGCAATTAAATTCAAACTGACACGAAGTCTTTCGAAGAAGTAGTAAAGGAAAAAAAAATCAGAATACTGTTAATGAAAATTTCTATATTGCCTACATGTCTTTATTAAGGACATTGTGTAAAAATTAAATTTGTACTCGAAAGTACAGTAGTAAGGGAAAGGCTTGTAAGTTGGGACGTCTTGTAAGTTGGGACACCTGTTCGATTTTGATGTTTCAGCAAAGAAAACTCCAAAATTCACCCTGTCTTCGATGGCAAATACGCCGTAAACAAATTAAATGTGTTCTTGATGTGAACAAAATATAAAAATTGTTTTTAAAGAAATCGGGAAATAAAAATGATTATGTGCTGAAACTGAAATTTAATGAACTTTCATAATCAGAAAAGGTTTTCGGACATACAGTGAATACACAAATTTCTTTCGATGCATTCCAAAATGGCTTCAAAAATGTAAGTTGGGACACTTTTTAGCTTGTAAGTTGGCACACATCTATTTTCATTTTTTTACATTGCTATGTTATTTAAATAACTTTTTTATTTTAGTGAATTTTTCTGCCATTTTCGTATATATAAGTATTTTTTAATATTTTCCATTACAATTCATTTTTAGTATGGCGACCAAGAAAAACCAATCACAAAAAAACACAATTTCGACTTCTCTGGAAAGTTAAATTTTTCTTGTTTTTTTTTTAATTCACAAATTTAAAATCAATAAATTTCTATAAATTTAAGCAATCACGAGTTTTTATTTCAGTTTACTTAAATTTTCGGCGATTTTTGCAGGTATCCCAACTTACAAGCCTTTTTTTTTTGTGGTCGTTTTCAAGCTCTTTTGAAAATTGTCTGTAAATTGCTTATTTTTATAAATTTCAAATGATTTGCTTATTGTGGATTAAAGCTCTTTCTTTTCTCTTTCAATTTACATTGATGCCTATGTTTATTCAATGTGGCGATATAAGGCCCCTACGCAGACACGAAAAATAAACAAAACTTCATATAAAAAAAACGCTCACAAACGTTTGGTCACAAACCGTTGTTACTGGTGGTATTTAGACCAATGTTGCTCGTTTTTTTGTTTTTTTAATGCCAGTAGCAAATCATAGATGGCGCACTCAGCAAAAACAGCTGTTCGGTTTTGGCGCCACAAACATAACTTATGTGCAGCTAGTTATTTTGTACGGGAAATTTATTGCTGGTCGACAAAATCGTTGCGGATCGTTGGGAAAGGATGAGAAAATAGCTATAATAATAAAATAATTCAATTGTAACAAAAATGTGCGTTGAAATACGTCTATACAATTCGTCCACACTCAGCTCTGCGCATTAAATATGGGTTCACCCAAACATTCCGCCTTTTCCTGTGTATTGCTTCCTTTCGTTGCTTTTTTTCCTCATCCAACAACTCAATTGCAATGCATGTTATTATTATTGCATTGTTTACACACAATAGCATAAGTTGACGATTATTTATGCTTTTATGTTTTATTTCGCGCCTTTTAAAAATGAGCTATTTGTAAACAAAAAGCAGCTGATTATCGATAATAGTTCCGATAAAATGCACATTTTGTTACTAGAGACACACTGTTCTTTTTGTGACCAAAACAAGTTGTGTTTTTGCTAGGTGGCTGTTTTCGTGTCTGCGTAGACGCCTTAAATAGTAAGACAGCAAACAGTTAAAAACTAACAAAAAGACATGCCTCCTAAAGGCCCCTACGCAGACACGAAAAATAAACAAAACTTCATATAAAAAAAACGCTCACAAACGTTTGGTCACAAACTGTTCTTGCAGGTGGTATTTAGACCAGTGTTGCTCGTTTTTTTGTTTTTTTAATGTCAGTAGCAAACCATAGATGGCGCACTCAGCAAAAACAGCTGTTCGGGTTTGGCGCCACAATTAAAACTTATGTGCAGCTAGTTAGGTCGACAAAATCGTTGCGGATCGTTGGGAAAGGATGGGGAAAATAGCTATAATAATAAAATAATTCAATTGTAACAAAAACGTGCGTTAAAATACGTTTATCCAATTCGTTCACACTCAGCTCTGCGCATATTTAATGGGTTCACCCAAACATTCCGCCTTTCCCTGTGTATTGCTTCCTTTCGTCGCTTATTTTCCTCATCCAACAACTCAATTGCAATGCATGTCATTATTATTGCATTGTTTACACACAATAGCATAAGTTGACGATTATTTATGCTTTTATGTTTTATTTCGCGCCTTTTAAAAATTAGCTATTTGTAAACAAAAAGCAGCGGATTATCGATAATAATTCCGATAAAATGCCCAATTTGTTACTAGAGACACACTGTTCCTTTTGTGACCAAAACAAGTCTGTCTTTTTGCTAGGTGGCTGTTTTCGTGTCTGCGTAGGGGCCTATAGCTAAAAAGGCTATGGTGTCTCCTTTCCCTTACGTATATGATTAATTTTTTGAACCAAGCAGGAAACTAATTTGTTAATGACTTCAATGTAGGTATCAAAATTAATTTTCGGACTTGACATTCCTAAAAATATACAAAACAAAAACGATTTAAGTGAAAAACATGAAGTGTCCACAACTGGTAAAATTAAGTGTCCACAACTTGGAAATGTAGAGTTGTCAAAAAACTACCCGCAAATTTTTTTTCCGCTAACATTTTGATCAAACCTTTATAAAGTCACAAAATATATTGAAATTCCTGCATAAATATATATAATACCAACCTTTTTGCAACTATTCACTTCAATTTATCGCAGTTTGAACACAAACAAAAATTACATCACTTTCGATTTTTGCACATGAAAAAATGTGATCCCCTGTAGCTGCTAAGCGCATGCGTCGTTTGCTTCGACATTAGCAATAAAACATGGTGCTGACATTATGCACAAACGGCAATTTAAAGATCAGCTCCATCTCCTCACGTTCAAAAGTTATGGAGGGGTGTCCACAACTGGGTAATGTCCACAACCGGACAACTTCCCCTATACAAAGAAATGATGCGTTGACGTGTGATGTGTTTTAGCTCGAGACGATCGATAGAGATAGCGATGATAAACGCTTCGATAATGACTCGTGCCGATGGCAGCAAAACGAAGAGTTTATCGCACTCTTGCCTATTTGTGGCAACACCGAAGTAGTATTGCCGATAGGCGAGAGTGCGATAAACTCTTCGTTTTGCTGCAATCGGCACGAGGCATTATCGAGGCGTCTATCATCGCTTTATCTACCTATCGTCTCGCGCCAAAAACCATCACACTTCGACGCATCATTTATTTACTTGTATTATTTAACATTAATAAAGTATTAAGTTTATTATTAGCAATTAATGCGTTTGATTGCTAAAGTGGTGACCCCGATGTGATCTATACATACATCGTATAGTTAAAATTCCGACAACGACCTTGCGGCACTGCAGTTGACCATAATTTCGCAACATTGTGAAATTAAAATTACAAAATGGCGCGCTACGATCAGCGATCTACTATTCCTGAAAATAAAGACAACGACGAAGACACCTTTTTGGATAGTCAGGGTAGTGAGAAGCAGCTCGAGGAGCTTAAACTTAAATGCAAACTATGGATGTTAATTTGCAGCATATAAATACAGCAATCACTCAGCAAACAAATGCGCGCGCAAATTTGCAGCGCGTGCATGTACCGAAATTTAACAAAGCAAACCCAGAGCTTTGGTTTGCTCAATTAGAGCGTTCGTTTCGATTAAGCGATGTTAATGACGACACGGACCGTTTCGACATATTGGCGGTGCACTTGGAGGACGACGTTGTTCAAGAGGTCGAGGACCTAATTGCTGCACCTCCAAATTCGAATGGTTACATCGCACTTAAAACTCGTTTGCTGACTAAATTTGCTGATTTGACGGCCTGAAGCCATCAGAAATTTTAACCAACATGAAGCGCCTTGCACCTGATTCTGGGTGTGAGCCAGTAATTCGCACACTTTTCATGAGCTTCATGCCTCACTCGATTCGCCCGTTGCTGTCTGTGTGGAAAGAGGACGATCTTGGCAGTCTAGCAAAAACTGCCGATAAAATGCAGTGTCGATGATATCTCCGGTACAACAGCAAACTGAAACTTCAGGTTGCATCGAAGCCTTATCACGCTTTCCAAAATCATCATACCTAGCTTCTTCAATAAAAAAGCTAGTAGAGCGGGTAGACAAGCTTCAACATGAAATTATAGCTCTCAAGGAATCTAGTCCTCGCTTTTCCGATGGCACTTTAAGCATCAACGAAAAAGACCAGCGCGTATTGTGCTGGTATCACAAAGAATTTGGCAGCAGCGCACGCAAATGCCGTGATGGCTGCCCGAATTGGAAGTCGTCAAACTAAAACGGCTGCCGACATCGCTTGTTGGCGGCAGCTGCATGACGACCAGCAACAATGCAGACGGTTCTTTGCAAAGCAACGAGCTACGTTTGCACATCAACGATCGCATCTCAAAATTACGTTTTCTTGTGGACTCTGGCTCCGTGGTATCCGTTATACCACATACGGCAGTAAAGTACAAGACGACGCTTAATAAGTTACAACTATTTGCTGCTAACGAAACGATAATCAAAACGTATAGTGTGCACGTCATGAATCTTGATATTGGCCTTCGACGCTCCTTTAAATGGCTGTTTATCATTGCGGATGTGCAGTCGTCAATACTTGGAGCCGACTTTTTAGTTCATTACCACTTGCTTATTGATCTAAAAGCTAAGCGATTAATCGACGCAACCACTAATCTCTACACTGTTGGTGTAGTGCTCAATACAACGACCACGTCAATTTCAACAATTAGCGATAACAATGATTTTCGAGGTTTGTTGAAGCAATTCATCGCAGTTACAAGAGTTCCAGCAAAACACAACAATGCAAATACAGCACACGCTTTAGAGCATCACATCGAAACAACTGGAAACCCTGTAGCTGATCGCCCACGTCGCCTAGCCGGAGAAAAATTAGCAATCGCCAAAGCTGAAATGAATTTTTTAGTTGAGCATGGTACTTGCAGGTCGTCTAAAAGTTCATGGGCATATGGTCCCGAAACGAAACGATAGTTTTCGCGCTTGTGGTGCATTACCGTAAATTGAACGCTATCACGATGCCCGACCGTTACCCAATAGCACATATACACGATTTTGCCGATAAACTCCATGGAACGACCAAGTTCACCACACTGGATTTGGTACGAGCTTAAGGCCTCTACGCAGACACGAAAACAGCCACCTAGCAAAAAGACAGACTTGTTTTGGTCACAAAAGGAACAGTGTGTCTCTAGTAACAAAATGTGCATTTTATCGGAATTATTATCGATAATCAGCTGCTTTTTGTTTACAAATAGCTAATTTTTAAAAGGCGCGAAATAAAACTTAAAAGCATAAATAATTGTCAACTTATGCTATTGTGTGTAAACAATGCAATAATAATAACATGCATTGCAATTGAGTTGTTGGATGAGGAAAAAAAGCAACGAAAGGAAGCAATACACAGGAAAAGGCGGAATGTTTGGGTGAACCCATATTTAATGCTCAGAGCTGAGTGTGGACGAATTGCATAGACGTATTTTAACGCACATTTTTGTTACAATTGAATTATTTTATTATTATAGCTATTTTCTCATCCTTTCCCAACGATCCGCAACGATTTTGTCGACCAGCAATAAATTTCCCGTACAAAATAACTAGCTGCACATAAGTTTTGTTTGTGGCGCCAAAACCGAACAGCTGTTTTTGCTGACTGCGCCATCTATGGTTTGCTACTGACATTAAAAGAACAAAAAAACGAGCAACACTGGTCTTAATACCACCTGCAAGAACAGTTTGTGACCAAACGTTTGTGAGCGTTTTTTTATATGAAGTTTTGTTTATTTTTCGTGTCTGCGTAGGGGCCTTTACTATCAGATACCCATGGCCAAGGAGGATATTCCAAAAACAACTGTATGCACGCCGTTCGGCCTATTCGAATTTTTGTATATGCCTTTTGGTTTGAAAAACGCTACTCAAACGTTCCAGCAATTCATGGACGATATATTCAGAGGCATCGACTACGTGTACTTTTATATTGACGGTATATTGATAATGTCTACATCTGCTGATGAGCACGAACAACATTTACGAACTGTGCTGTCAATCTTGCAAAAACATGGTTTGAGTATAAACGTCAGCAAATGTCAAATTGCTGGGCCCGAAGTAAAATTCCTTAGTTACACTATCAACAGCGAGGGAATACGTCCACCAGATGATAGAGTTAAAGCCATCGTCGACTATAAAAAACCCGATACGATCTGTGAGCTCAGCAGATTTCTCGGTATAGTCAATTATTATCGCCGTTGTATTCGTCATGCATCTGCGATTCAAGCACCGCTCAGCGAAATCTGTAAAGGAATTAAGAAAAACGACAAACGCAAAATTGATTGGACTGCTGAAGCCACCAAAGCTTTTGAATTATGCAAACAGTCTGTGGCAAGCGCTGTACTAGTTGCTCATCCTGCAGCCAATGCAAAACTGGCGCTCGTATGCGACGCTTCGGATGTAGCGATTGGCGCGTCACTGGAGCAACCAGTCGACGGTGTTTGGCAGCCATTGGGATTTTATTCTCGAAAACTTTCTACCACAGAGATAAATTACAGTACGTACGATCGCGAACTTCTGGCTATTTATGACGCAATACGATATTTTAAGCACATGTTAGAGGCACGTGATTTTGTCATCAAGACTGACCACAAGCCGCTTGTGTACGCATTCTCTCAAAAACCTGAGAAAGCATCGCCCCGCCAGTTACGCCACCTCGATTTCATATCGCAATTCTCAACTGATATATTGCATGTTGCTGGACCTGACAACGTAGTCGCTGATGCGCTTTCTCGCATAAATGCCATCTCAATGCCAACTGCAATTACACACGAGAGGATCGAAAGTGCTCAGAATGAAGACAGTGAACTAACGCAACTACTACAAGGCAGCACTTCACTTACACTTCAACCTGTTCAATTCAAAAACCAAACAATTGTGTATTGCGACATATCAACCGGCACAGCTAGAGCGTACATTCCCAAATCACTACGCTATGAAATTTTTGAATCTGTGCACAGCCTTTCACATCCAAGTGGGTGATCGTCGCTACATCAGGTTAGTCGCAATTACGTATGGCCGTCCATGAGAAAAGATGTCACCGCATGGGCTCGAAATTGCATACCATGGCAACGTGCTAAAATCCATCGTCACAACACTCTGGTCCCAGACAAAATCCAAATGCCAGATAACAGATTCGACCACGTACACTTGGATTTAGTCGTTATGCCTCAAGTGGATGGGTTTCGATACTGCCTGACGATGATTGACAGTTTTTCCAGATGGCCTGAAGCTGTTCCTCTAAAAGACATGTCTGCCGATGCAGTAGCTTCGGCCTTTTGGTCTCACTGGATTGCACGCTTTGGTTGTCCTCAAACCATTACGACAGACCAAGGCGCGCAATTTGAGTCTGCTTTGTTTAAGGCACTCACATACATACGACAGCATACCATCCCCAATCGAACGGCTTAATAGAAAGATGGCATCGCTCCCTTAAAACTGCGCTCATGTGTAGTCCAGGTACTCCTTGGACTAGCTTGCTGCCTACAGGGCTTCTTGGTTTGAGAACGTGTTTTAAAGAAGATCTGCGTACTTCGGCTGCAGAGATGCTATATGGTGCTCACATTCGGCTTCCAAACGAATTTTACGATGACATGTCAAAGCCTTTCCACCCAAAAAATTTCATCGAAAAATTCCGTGAGCATAAGGGTTCGGTTCGACCAGTTCCAGCAGATCATCATATCAAAAAAAGCATGTTTTTTCTGAAAAATATGCATGATTGCTCCCACGTCATGCTGAGGGCAGACTCCGTTCGGCAGCCTTTGGAGCCTCCTTATTCTGGCCCTTACGAAGTCGTGGAACGTTCAACCGATCGTGTATACATCATCAAAATCGATGGAAAAGAAGTCGCTGTTTCTACTGAGCGACTTAAACCAGTATTCACACTTAGAGAAATTGAGCCTTCATCGTCTAGTGATACTGCGCTACGTACTTATGAAAGAAGTCGTAAGGTCAGATTCGCTCCCGACTTGGACACTGGGAAGGGGTAGCTGTGGCAACACCGAAGTAGTATTGCCGATAGGCGAGAGTGCGATAAACTCTTCGTTTTGCTGCAATCGGCATGAGGCATTATCGAGGCGTCTATCATCGCTTTATCTACCTATCGTTTCGCGCCAAAAACCATCACACTTCGACGCATCATTTATTTACTTGTATTATTTAACATTTATAAAGTATTAAGTTTATTATTAGCAATTAATGCGTTTGATTGCTAAAAATATTTACTTTATGGCGCCATCTATTGTTAGTAGCGCCATATACATGTCAATTGCCCAGACATGGGCAACGCTGTTGGGTCACAAACTTTACCCATACAGTTTTTTTTCTTTCACGACGTTTTACGAGGCTGCGTGCACTAGCCTTATTATGGAAAAACAAAATTGCGTCAATATCTTCATTCGTTTAGGAGATGTGGCTTGTCAAAAAAAAAATCTAAAATTAAAAAAGTCCAAAGTCCAGTTATCGATAACACGATAGATAATCGGAATTTTGCTACAAAAATTTACGTTGTTACTAACGATTATAAAATTACATAGAGTGAAACAATTGGCCGTTAAGAAAAATATTTCAACGAGTGATGACATGAGTTCGTGGCACTACTCGGGTCATGTGACTGAACAAAGAAAACAGCGCTTAAACGCCAACGGCCAACTGTTCCACTTTATCTACTTGTATGCTCTTTGTTGTTACTATTTTCTAGTAGTTTTATCACAAATGTAAAAATCTAAATCAGTGGTCGGCACCAGAGAGCTGCATTGGGTATGTTCGATCAAACATGTTAAAAATCCAATCAAACGACGAGCTAAGGCGTGGGTTGTGTTCGAACACGAAAAAGCCAGCACTCCTCTACGCTAGCGTTCGAGAAGCTTGCACGACTGCTTTGCCTACGAACTATTCGGGCTCAGCAGCTCGAATCAACTCGAGTATGAACTGGTATAAACGTGTAAAGCGAGGCATATACATACATTTTTACTGCTTCTAAGCAGTTATTCTCAAACATATATATATGTACGTATAAAGCTAACATACATACATATGTATGTGTTTTCATGTTTTTAAAAGGCCAAAAATTAAAGGAAAACATATACATATATAATTTATAAATATATTTGACTTTAAAAGAGATGTTGCAATTTGTCTTTTTAAAGTATTTAACCATTTTTTTGCATGTATCTAATATGTCTACGAGCTCTGTAGTGGCAGCAAAGGATTTTTCCAGAATGTTCGAGAATAAATAGCTACTACAGTTGATACGTGTATTATTCTCCAAAGCCTTAACAATATTTGTTCCCCTATCTGTTACAAAACCAACCAAAATTGAGCCATCTTCTTTTTTTATTTCTGATAATATGTTCCAGACAAAACTACGACCTTTGCGTTGACCACATATATTTTAAATGCCGGTTTTAATTTTTTCGCTTATATTTTCCTCCATATTTTTAAAATAAGCATGTAAACTTAACGCGGAATAAAAGAAAATAAAAATTTTGTGCGTGTGCTCGAGTATAGCTCGAGTGTCATGAGCGACCCGAACTCTAGCGAACATTCACTCACAATTATTCATACATTTCGAAGCTCTGCATAGAACGTTCATTCCTTGTTGAGCAACCGAAATGGAACATTCATACACATACTCGAGTAAACACTCGAGTGTGATCGAAAATGTAATATGTACTTGTTGCAGCTCTCTGGTCGGCACGGCCTATGCACGCGTGCATAGAGATTAGCGACGTCGACACATGTCATGTGTTATACACAAAACGCATGCATGTGTGCGTGCTTTTTGTACTGAAATTTTTTCTGCCGCAGTGACGTATTGCGACGCTGACGTTGCTCACTGATCTAAATCAATGAGGTCGACCATAAATGTGGCCCGTTTCATTTATTTTTGCCCCATAGTAGAACGTTTTCAGCATGATAGAATATATCAAGCACAGTTGAATTTTATATGTTCTACTCATGTAAATAATAAAAGTATTGCATTAAATGTTCCATTAAGTTTATTTAATAATTGAGGTATTCACGCTTTGTGTTGAGTTGAGGAGTTGAGCAGTTGAGGACTTTTACAACAACAAAATGTATGGCGAAATACAACCCTGCGTTTCAACTCCCAACTCAACCCAGACCCTAGTCTACTTTTTGCTGTTGAGTTGAGGAGAAAGTGTTGCATAATAAGATAAATGCGGCATTTTCCGCACTGTTACCATTTGTCATTTTTCAGCCATTTCGTGACATGAAAAACAACGAGTTGCCTTACACGCGCTAAAAAAAAATGAGCGCCAAATTTCAAATAACCAAATTGTACTATTAACGCAAGTACAAAAAGTGGTCACGCGATGCGAGAGTATAATTGCATTCGTGTCCTCATGATAGTCATAGTCAGACGAACCTTCAATAAAATAGATTTCATCCAAAGCCTTTTGAGCAACAGCTTTAAGCAGCATGGACTTTACGCTCTGTCTTGCCATTTTTAAATATAAATTTTAAATTTTGATGACAATTTGCAGTATTTTTCAAATGTAAACAAACACAAGAAGAAGAAGCACAAAATCAAATACTGCAATTATTTCATTTTCGCAGCAATAAAATAATACAAACCGATAAAATACACAGCTACTTTAGCTACAGGTTTAGTTAAAATAGATTTTATGATTTGACTCGGCATATTTAATTCAAGTTTTTGTATTTTAATTTAATTTGTACCAATTTACAAATGTAAACAAACTCTGGAAAGAAGAAGAAAACTGTTCAACTCAACACAAAAACTGAACAGGAGGGATTCACGCTTTAGCCTGTGCACTATTTCTTCAACTCGTCAAATGCTCAATTCAACACAAAGCGTGAATACCCTAAATAATAAAAAGGACAATAAGATTTAATAATAGTTTGATATTTAATAGAAAACTAATTGTATGGCCCTTTGCTTAGCGGAGCATAAGCTGATCTCAACTAAATCTCTTTTAAGTAATCTTCAAATTTCTGATAATAAAATCTTAAATCGATTCTCAACCTACCATATTTTTAAGAAGCTGGTTTCAGGATTCTTGATCCTTGCATAGAACAGCAAATTTTGAGATGATTGAGATTGAAATAAAGCAAAAAAAAAAATAAATAAATAATTCAATTTTTTTACAGGCTGTTATGCACAGAAGTTTGGTGCTAGAGGATACGGACATATTGGCATGTCTTCTTTAGGACTAATGTCTGATATTAAAGATGCGGAATGGCAGAGGTAATGATTTCCAAACAAAAACAAAACTGATGAAAACCGGTGTTCCTGTTATAAGAATAAAATAAAATTTATGTGGGACTATTTTACTTTACAAATTAGGCATTTGCCTTCCAAGGTTGGCAGCACCATTCGCCCTACAGCATTTTTTTCGTGTAGTGGAAAAACTCACTACTGTGGCGAAACTTTTCATCACTGTGCATTTATTTTTATTGATGTGCAACCAATTAAAAAAATATAAAACACAAAAAAATAAAATCTTGAGGGTCAGTGCATTCTTTTTTTTTGCGGAACTCCATTGGCACAAATTTTGCGAATATATTATGTGTTGTCCTGGGTTGACGAAAAGTTGAGTTGAAAGTTGAAACTCGGCCCCGTACATTTTGTTGCTGTAAAAGTCCACAAATTTTTAACTCCTCAGCAGCAAAGTAAAATATGTCAAGTGGTGGACACAGTGTCTTGAGTATCTTGATCAAACTATCGTGACGAGGGAAGATTAAGAAAAAACTGAATATGCTAAAGCGAAAGCGGAGAACACAAATAACACGATAAAGTCAAGCCTTATGATTGTTATATATAGAAAGTTTGCAACAACACTTGATATGGTGTTGTTTCATCCTTACCAGTTAAAAAAGAACGTGACCAAAAACTTAATATTTTCTATAATACATCAATAGACCCAATAAAAAATGATTTTCAATGGTTAGGTGATTGCGTAAGAAATATGAGCAACCTAATCAAAGTAGCGCTGCCTAAGAAAGTAAATTCTTCTAATGTCCTCTTGCTCCTAGTGGAGCATAGGGCCATAGAAAGTTAATGACATTGTAACATTGTTTCGATGTCAACAGTTTGGTTATACCAAAACAAACAAAGTTAGATCTTTGCTGCCTTGGGAGGGAGATTTCTGAGGTGTCGATGGGGGGTGGCTTGATGCCAGTCTTGAATTGGAGATAAAATTGCCCACAGAATCCGTGTGGATAATTTGAAGACTTTCTTTTATTAGTAGGGATAGTTGAGCTACATTGGAAATGGCAGGTAGCTCGCTGCGGATATCAGTTCGTACAGGTCTAGGTCTCTCTGACAGTGGGCGCAGAAAGGAGGCGTGGTTTGGGTTGGACTCAAGTCAGCATAAGGCAGTGGTCACGCACAGGTAGTATGCCTACTCATTTCTTGGTGAAAGTGGTCGCCATGCGTGATTGCATGGCGGCCAGTGGCAACGCGAAACGCTGCATTTTACACAGTCTGGAGGTTTTTTTTTGCAACTATCTCCGCGATACTCACCGAGCAGCTTCATACGAGGGTCGGCAGCATTGCGTTTCTTTAGGTCATCCCTTTCCACCACCAGGCGGAAGACCTCGGGTGGGAAATTGGAATAATAGTGGGTATGCTCCAAGCGGGCACAAAGCGTCTGTGGAGCTTCGACATTCATTGTTGTTACTTTCCTGCTCATCAATGACAGTGCCTCTGGCGTCGTTACCGAGCAGTCAATGTTGGGACGAAATCCAGCATGACATACTGCCACGGGTGGGATATAGGCATTTATTATGTCTAGATCTTCGTCTCCTACCTGAACAGTGGTACCTTAGAACTGCAATAGGCATCATTACTGTTGCTTGCCAGTTGTTTATATGAGACAGATTTTTGGAGAATAAAGGCAAGCCCGCCACCTTGATTTCGTTGGCGGTCCAGCCTAACAAGTTTGTAATTGGCCGAGTGTTTAAGGGGTGAGTAGCTGAGATATTTATGGCTTTTGGAGGTTTACGCGGGGTGCTTGAACTGTTGCCGATCTGCGGCAACTGAGTCCAATAAAGTTGGCCTGATATAGGCGGGAATTACGCAGACTCGAGCAACCACACGCTGTGCACTGGATAGGGGTGGCCGGAGGAGGTGGAGGAGAACTTGGGGCCGAAGGTGCAGGAGACACAGTCACTGGTGGCGGGGCCGCGGGATTCCTACAGTACAGGCCCACGTAACCGGGTTGGTAAAGGCTAGAGTTACGTAAGCCTGAGCAGCGCAGGTGACTACTTACACCGCGGGTGGCGCACGGTATTGGTGTGGCGGCTCGAGTGAGGACACAATAGCTGGCGCGTCCGGTCACGTGTTGCAGACCAGAGCAAGGGAGATGAATTCTTTGTCGGCAAGAAGTGCACGGCACAGAGTCCAGGTGATCCGCAAACAGACCGGACACGCCTTCAACCGGGGACCAGTAGAAGGGAGAAGAAGTCTGGGTAGACGGGTTGGAGTTGTTTGCCCAGTTAGTAGAAAAGTAGGAACGATAGAAGTGAAAGGCCTAATACTTGGGCATCCGAATTTGCCGGAACTTGGCAGTTCTTGGGAAGAAGTTTACGCAAAATCGCTGAAAAAAAGACTTGCGTCGAAAAAATGTGTACAAAATTTTCAAAATTGCAACAACTCAGTAATTTGCTGGGCGTGCCACATGGCCGGCATTGTCAAGCGATTATTAATTATTATTAATGGGTGTAAAGATGTACTTCGACCCAAGTGGATCTATTGTACCCCCTTCACGGCTCAGAGCTCACCCAAAAGTCCAATGGCCTGCATATATTCAAGTATTTTGTTTGGGCTTAGGGAAACAACGATCTCCGGTGAGAGAACGTACATGCCCAGGAGCTTGTTTCTTTTGCTAACGAGTGTCATGCATTCACATAGTAGAGGTTTCTTCCTCCATGCTACAGAAGCGACATAGTATCAGCTATGCCAACTTTATTTAAGTGGCTGCGGAGCCTACAGTGCCCCGTCAAGAGGCCGGTCAGGATCCTTACGGTATTTTCCCGTTTGCTATTATTAGTTTGAACCTCTTACGGTTGTAGTTAGAGAGGAGGGTTTTTGACTGATTCAGTCCTGGTATCTGTGCCCAGTGAAGCAGCCGTTTGTTTTCTTCCTCCATTCTCAGTAGGCCCCTAATCACGTGGTTACCAATCCCACAGTATGCTTCAGGTCCGATTAGCAGTGTTGCTGCACTCGTCCTTGCTAGTCCATCCGCCAGCTCATTTCCAGGAATATTGTTATGTCCTGGAACCCATCTAATCGTGAGCTTATTCCTGGCACCTAATTTGTCCAGTGCAACTCTCACTTCTTTGACCAGACTTGACGTGATCTTGGCTCTGCTTAATGCCTTTATCGCTTCTTGACTGTCAGTTAGGATGAAGATATCCTTGTCGTGGTAGTTCTTTTGCAGATTGAATTCTGCACACCTTCCAATAGCACTGACTTCAGCTTGCTAGTGTGTCTGCCTAGTGTTCGCGATATTCAGTCCTGGGTCCTACTACCCCCAGTCCACTCGATTCATCGGTAGGGGATCCGCCTGTGTACCACTTTATTGTTTGTGGGTTCATTGGGTGAACTGCCGTAAGTCTAGGCCTCTTTCGTGCTGAGTTTGATATCACAGTTCTGATTAAACTTGCACTTAGCTAGCATTTCATCCCCTGGTTGCAGAAGCATAAGTATATCCTTTGCTAAGTCTGCAGCATCTTTCTTGGTGAGGCTCCCTCCCAATTCTTATAAACATGGCTTTCTGCTGCATAGCGACAACGATATGAAGTGGTGTAACATCCATTAAGATTTCAAGGGCCGCAAGTGCGCATTGCTCCTGTCATACATTTGCAGGCCATTCTTTGCAATTTCTGCAATTTGGCCTTGGTCGTGCTAAGGCGCACCCTGCTGTTCCAGGCTATTGCCCCATACGTTAGCACGGGTCTGACAATCATTAGGTACAGCCATCTTATTGTGTTGTCTACATGGGTCCTGAAACGCTTAAAGTCTTCGCATTGTGTTGTTTACAAAGACTTGAAAATTGTAAAATTGGAATTCAGTGAATATTTTCGTACGAGTATTTTGTATAATAAGTGAGGTATTCTAGATTATAAGTAAATATCTATGTACTTTTTATAACCATAAAGTCCATTCCGTATGAATAGTTG
The DNA here is from genome assembly GCA_018150985.1 of Chymomyza costata. Taxonomy (NCBI): domain Eukaryota; kingdom Metazoa; phylum Arthropoda; class Insecta; order Diptera; family Drosophilidae; genus Chymomyza; species Chymomyza costata. The sequence goes on along the minus strand of JAECWU010000806.1, from coordinate 177,309 downwards.
GCCGTCGTGCAAGGCATTGTGAATACGTGAATAAGCTTAAATAGTATATATCATACAAAAAATGTAGAATTTCTTATATTGAGAGTGGTTAATTTGGTTTAATTTTTTATGTTAAGTGTAAACCCATACATTTTTATTGAAATAGTACCATTTAATGCACATTACTAAAAAATCTTTTGTAGAGCAATGTTAATATTTGTATATTTACATGCAAAATAAATCTTTTTTTTTCATAATAACAAGAAGTATGTACTCTATAAAATATTACAAAAATTTATTATAGTTTTTAACATCTTTTGACAAAAAAAAAAAAAATTTCATAAATTTTTTTAAAAAAACATTAAAAAATTTTTGTTTTATTTTTTTTTAACATTGTTCCACCAAATCGATTTGATTCATATTCACAGCAAATAAAGATCGCATAAAAACACGTGTTTAAAAAAAAAAATGTTGATTGACATATTTAAGGAACATACTTAAAAAAAAATAAGAAAATTTCATATTTTTTTTAAGAAAATATGTTGGTTAAAATAAATTAAATATTTTTGTTAAATAGCCCTTTTGCCAGCTCAGATTAAAAAAAAAAAAATTGGGTCAAAAATGTGTAGTAGTTTAGTCACAATTAAACAATAACGAAAACAGGTTTTTTAAATTAAGCCGTAACGCGTTGAGTTTAAGATCTGAAATTTTGCGAAAAAATTTTTTTTTGGATTATGCATCGAACTGCATCATTAGCTTTCAAAAATCGCTGGGGGCAGTTTCCAGTACCTTATCCAGTTAGACCAGGGGTACCCAAACGCTTCTTATGGAAGAGCGAAAACCAATACATATGAAAGAAAAACACTAACACATCTAAGGCGAACCGTTTTTTCATGTTACTATGTGCACTGAAAAAAATAGTACATATATATATATTCTTATAAATGTTTCGATCTCCGTTGTACTTTTTTTTTTTGCAAGCAAAGCCTTAATACTCACATTTAACACGTGGTGCACAAAAATTTCGTGTCCGCGATCAATCCCATACCCTTTTTTGTAAGTGTAAAAGTTCAGAGAGCACAAACGAGAAACAACAACAAAATTACAGTGAAAATCAGTGGGCCAACAACAAATATACGCAAGGGCTCATGGTGGAATAATACTATTATTATTATAATAATAATAATAATATTATTATATTATAAAATAAAGTGAGAATAAATAATATATTATATATAAATAATATTATTATATTATAATAATAATAATATTATTATATAATATATATTATAATAATAATAGTATTATTCCACCATGCAAGGGTTGTTTCTGTGCTCATGAGTTAGACCCTTTGGCTGATTCTGAAAATATGAACATTGCCGACAGCCAAAAACGAAGTTCAGAGCCGAGATCAATTGCCAGCGCTCGTGAAATGACTGTGCTATTTTTAGATTTTCACGTTTGCTCTGCCAGCCCATGGTAGAATAAACAAGGTAAGATACTCCCGAAAAATTTTCGCAACTCAAACCTTATTTTACTTTCGTTGATATTTTACACGAGAAAGGTTTTTCCGCGCATAGTTTTTCAGCATTTACCGTAATTTTGTGCAGCGGTAAAAAATAAGCCACTCTAGTTGCTACCATCAAAAAAAATCAAAAAAAAAATTTTAAATATGCTTGCCTACGCACAACAACAGAAATGGGGGTGGTTTCGCTCTCTCACTTTTTCGCTCAGACTAAAAATAAGGTTTCAATGCAGTGAATAGCTTACCTTGTTTATTCTACCATGTGCCAGCCGGTAAACAAGAGCTCCAAAAATTTTGCGCACGGAAATCAGAATGCAGTTTGTGTGAGAATCAATAGCAAAATACCATTTTTTCCATTTTTCTCATTTTTTTCATGCATTTGTTAGTGTGAAGGCAAACGTGGTTATAAAGTGTCATACCAGTCCAATGCTTCGAAAGGGTATGAAGGCTTAAAAACTAAAAATTTACAAATTTGTCTGAGGCTGAAAATATGCACATTGCCGACAAACGTTTGTTCTCTGCCCGCCCGCACCATAGAGCTCTACAAATTTTGCATACACATCTAAGTATGTATATTGTCATTGGGAAAATAGTTGTCGGCAAGAAATACACACTCATTTCGTCTTGTCATTACCGCCTTATTATACCTCACAAAAGTGCTTATTTTACTATTAAATTACATTAATTAAAAGCATAGAACGCGTACTGTACCAGCGAGCTTATTAAAATCCTAAAATACAAAAATTAAACATTTCTTTGCCTATGACAATAAAAAAATATATTTAAAAGAAAAAGAACAGAAATGATTGAAAATTAACAAAAAAAAAAAACAAGTTGAATCTAACATCATCTTGTGAATCGAACCTCGACACATTAGACTGTGAGTCGAACACGCATTCCACTAGGCCATTGGCACTGCGCGCGTTTCGTTTGTAAAGTTTCGTCTTCAAGCAAATGTACAAATACAAGCAACAGTTTCTGTGGGGTACTAATATCAGTACCCCACATAGTAAATTTTTTTTGTATGAGATGCGCATTCTATATAGCTCTATATTCTTTGCTATAAGCCTAGCTACCTACGCTGATGACACAGCAGTGCTAACCAGAAACTCGGATTTTGTCATGCCAAAACTACATCAGTATGTATGTAGTTTTAAAAGTGGTCCTTAGATTGGAACATAAGAATCAACGGCAGCAAATGCAAATGCATCACATTAGCTTAAAGACCACGATCATGCTCTGATATTATGATGCTAGGCTGCACTCTTCAACTTGAGACTGCACACAAATACCTGGGCTTGCACTTTCAAAAAGCTACTAATAGTTACTATTTCCAACGAACTTTTTGGCCAGAGCTAATTAGCATGGCTGCTTTCTCCCAAAAGTGGCCATCGATAGCGTAGTGGTACAGTACTCGCTTTGTAAACCGATGGTCGGTGGTTTGATTCCCAGCGGAGGCACTAGTGCATTTGCATAGCACTGGCATCGCTAGCAAAAAGACGCTATTTTTCAAGAAAATCTCTTTTATTTCAAGACAAATCCGTTCGGATTCGGCTATTAACTGTAGGTCCCTGTTTTCTTCGAAGAGTTTTAATAGAGATCCCCACGCTCCACCTAAGGGCGACTGACAAAATAGTCGTCAGGGAATTATACATATATATACAGCGTGTTTTTTTTTTTGGAGTTGCACAACTTTGAGTTGCTATATCTGACAACCCATTTAACTTCTGATAGTTGCATTTTGTTGAGTTTGGTTTGACATTTCATTATGGATAGACTTACACCAGAGCACCGCTTGCAAATTTTTGAAATTTTTTATCAAAATAATGGTTCCGTTCGTCAAGCTTATTCAAAATTCAAAATTTTTTTCTCCGATCGAGCCCATTTTTGGTTGAATGAATGTCGCATTTGGAGTGAAGAAAATCAACAAGCTTTTGTCAAAACACCATTACATACACAGGAAATTACTGTCACTTGTCTACGTCGATAAACCAGAGACAATTGAACACCTGGAAATAAATATTCGAAGAGTTATTGGCGAAATACGGCCTCAAATGCTGCGGAAAGCTTGTGGAAATTTGTGTTCCAGATTGTGTCTTGTACGCGTCAGCCGTGGCGGCCACACTTACGATATCATATATAAACATTAATGTCATAAAATGTTCTATCCAATAAAGCCCGTTTCATTGATATTAAAAATATATTTCTTTGTTTTGTTATGATTTAAGCTTGTGTAACTTTACAAAAACACCTTTATACGCAACTAAGTTCTCGCTGTTTTTTGATGAAAATGTAACTTTATTATAAAAAAATGGTTATCAAGACTCATTCAAAGTATTGCCCATCGCTAGCTACAACTTTTTCCCATCTTTCTGGCAGAGCTCGAATACCTTGACGGCAGAAGTGTTCGTCTTTTGAGGCTATCCACGAATCAAGCCATTTTCCGATATCTTCATATAAATGGAACTGCTGATTAGCCAGACCATGTGCCATCGAGCGGAACAAGTAAAAATCGGACGGCGCAATATCTGGGGAATATGGCGGGTGGGGTAGGACTTCCCATTTGAGCGTTCCCAAGTAGGTTTTAACAGGATTGGCAATGTGAGGCCGAGCGTTGTCATGCAGTAAAATCACTTTTTCGTGCCTCTGCTCGTATTGTGGCCGTTTTTCTCGCAGTGCTCGGCTCAATCGCATCAATTGAGTTCGATACCGTTCCCCAGTGATGGTTTCGCCTTGTTTCAATAGCTCATTATAAACAACACCGACCTGGTCCCACCAAATGCACAGCATAACCTTCACAGCGTGAATATTCGGCCGAGCCAGTGACGTGGAAGCATGACCGGGTTGTCCCCAAGATTTTTTCCTCTTTGGGTTGCTGTAATGAATCCATTTTTCATCACCCGTCACGATGCGATGAAGAAAACTCTTCCTTCTTTGTCGCTGGAGCAGTTGTTCATAGGCGAAAAAACGACGCTCAACGTCCCTTGGTTTCCAATCATACGAAACCCAAGTTCCTTGCTTTTGAATCATTCCCAACGCATGCAATCGCTTGGAAATGGCTTGGCGGGTAACTCCTAATGCTGAAGCAAGCTCTTCTTGCGTTTGGCACGTATCCTCATCGAGCAATGCCTCCAATTCAGCGTCTTCGAAGGTTTTGGGTCTTCCTTTACGTGGACGGTCGTCAACATCGAAATCACCGTCTTTGAAGCGACGGAACCAATCACGGCACGTTGTTTCGCTTGGAGCAGCATCTCCGTACACTTTTTGGAGCTCTCGATGCGCTTTAGCTGCCGTTTTTTTCGAACAGAACAAGAAAAACAACACTTCCCGCAAATGATGATTTTTTGGCACAAAACTAGACATTTTCACACAACCACAAGTAAATAATGCAAAAAGAAATTCACTAATGTGCCAAGCAGTTTGCTTACCATATGCCTAAGCTTCGTTTATGAAGTTTTGGGTATGTCAAAATCGACCAGAACTTTCTGCTAAAGCCATCTATTGACAAACAGCGAGAACTTAGTTACAAAAATACAACCAAATGCGCTGGCGAGATTGCAAATACAATCCATGCATTCCACTTGACCAGTGGCCGGCAAAATATACATATGCATTTTTTTTGTGCGTTTGTATTGAACATTTTCTGCCGCTGTGACGTATTTCGACGCTGACGTTCCAAGGCAACATACACTAAGTTGCTTGTGCATGACTTCGGCTCTAGGTTAGAGAGCGTCCTTGCTTTTTGGCTTTGGTGCTTTGTGGCAGAAAACAAAAAATCAGTTTATGTTTAGTTGGCTACAAGCTTAGATCGCGCTGCTCATTTTTACATTCCTCTTTGAACATTTTTCCCTTTTTAAAATCAATAATTTGCGCAGTGCGATCTAATCATGCAGACAACTAAACACAACATAAAAATGCTGGATCGCTTTAGCGTTTAGAGAGCAAGTACGCTCTCTAAGCAAGAGCCGAAGTCATGCACAAGCAACTTCGTGTCTGTTGCTTTGCAACAAGAGCATGGCAACGCCTGAGAATTTGCTGAGAGTAGTTCAGTACAAAAATCACGTACACATGCATGCGCTCTGTGTACAACACAGTACACAAATGTACAAATGCAAGCAATATTTCCTGTGGGGAAATAACATCAGTACCCCACATAGTAAAATTTTGTTGTATGAGATGCGCATTCTATGTAGTTCTATATTCTTTGGTAATACAAAAAATGCAGACTATTTTTACTTTTATGTTAATTTTCTTTGTTTACTTTAATTCTGGCGCATTTTTTTCTAACGAGCATAAGGAAATAGCTAAAAAATTACAAATTTTTCAGTGCTGAAAAGGCAGCGAATTACCATATTGTGCAACACTTTCTCAACAACTCAACAGCGAAAAAACAGAGTAGGGTCTGGGTTGAGGAACAGTTGAGTCGAAAGTTCAAACGCAGGGTTTGAACCCATTTTGATAAAATTTGGTACACAACTTGGGTCTTATAAAAAACTATCGACTGCCAAATATGGTTACAATATCTTCACAAACTAACACATCACAACGAATTTTGTGTAAAAAACGTTTCTTTGACCGATCTGCCCTATGGGAGCTGTATGATATAATCTACCGATTTTGATCAAATTAAGTACAGTGTTTGGGAACTATAAGACTGCCGTGTGCAAAATTTGGTTATGATAACTTCATAAACAAACGAATTGTCCATCGAGGCTTCGAGGTCCTCTGAAACACCACTATGGGAGCTATATAATAGAGCCCCGATATCAAAAAAATTAAATAAACTTGTCTCCCGTAGGATAATAACGGATCTAATCTGAAAGTTTGGTTGCTATCGCTGTTACCATCTCTGAGATCTAGGCGTTCATTCAGACGGAAAGTCGGACGGACGGACATTGGTATATCGACTTCTCCCTGATTATACTTTGGGTAACTTTTGGGGGGTCTCCGACGTTTCCTTATGTATGTAACATACATTTTTGGCTTGCACAATCTTATGATCAGGGTGGCTAGAGAAATACCGATGTCCGTCTGTCTGTCTACCATCTCAGAGATGGTAAGAGCTAGATCAACCAAACTTTCAGATTAGATCCCTTATTGTTCTATAGGAGACAAGTTTATTTTATTTTTTTTGATATCGTGGATACATTATACAGCTCTCATAGGGGTGTTTCAGAGGATCTCGAAAAAAACCAAAAGATTCAGATGGATAATTCGCTTGTTTATAAATATATCGTAACCAAATTTGGCATTCGAAAGTTTTTTTAGAGTTTCCCAGCACTGTACCAAATTTCAAAATCGGTTGATCGGTCAAAAAAACGTGATTGGTGAAAAATTCGTTTTTTTTGGTTTGTTTATAAAAATATCGTTACCAAATTTGACAAAGAAGTATCTTTTGGAGTTCGTAAACAATATATCGGAATTGATGGCTATGTGGTGGTACAGGGTATCACAAAGTCGTGCACGCCCGACTTTAACGTTCGCCACCTTTTAACTCCTCAACTCAACACAAAGCGTGAATTCCTCAAATATTTCGCGAACAAACGAAAACCTACACTAACGACGATCATTTAGTTGAACCGAACAAGTTTGACAAACAAAATCGAATGTGGTCCAATAGCTAATCATTCATACTTCCCAATTGTAGTTTCGTTAATAAAGCTAAATAATTAAATAAATAAATAAAAAAATAAATAATAAAGCTATTACGATTATTTTTAGTTTTTTAAAATTTATATTATCCTATAAGTTTAAATTCTTTTATTTACTATTTTAGTGAATTGGCACCGAAAACAGCTGCTATCGATGTAGGGAAAATCAAAGCTCCTTTGGGAGAAGGATGTCCTCGATGTGGTGGTGTTGTGTTTGCAGCTGAACAAATATTGTCCAAAGGCAAAGAGTGGCATAGAAAGTGTTTTAAATGTCGTGATTGCACAAAAACATTGGACTCTATAATTGCTTGCGACGGACCTGATAACGAAGTATATTGTAAAACTTGCTATGGAAAAAAATGGGGCCCTCACGGGTATGGCTTTGCATGCGGATCAAGCTTTTTACAAACTGATGGCCTTAAGTAAGTAAATAATAAGTAATGATAATGATTCAAGACCCCATTATCTTAAGGCACTGGGTAGAAAAAGACTGTTATTGTTTAAGGAACATGAAATTACATATAGGGAAGGTGTTTGGTCCAGCAGCCAAATAATTAAACATAAACAAAACAAATGTAAACAACTGCAGCTTTACTCTGCTCTTAAACAACAGTACATAAATCTCTTTAATGCTCTTATTAAGCGGCATTGCTCTGCGTAGCAAGAGCGCATTTACATTAATTCTATTATCTTTGTTTCTTTGTTCGCACTCAGCCGCTCTGTTATACAATATCGTTTACGTGCTACGAGGTCCGTACCATGATCCTCTAAGTCACTAAAATTAGTGTTAAAATTCTACCGTCGCTGTCAAGTCTTGCTGTCGCGGCTTAACATTTTACACATTAACACTCAACAACATACATTAACATTGAACAACATTAAATTTACATTAAACACACATTACATACAAGCTATCGAAACAAACAATAAATACATTTTAAAATTATTAAAAAACGTTTGCTTAAATTATAGTTGCCGAAAAAGCTCGGCGACTCAACAGAAGGATTAAAGGAGTAGTTAAATCTGCTCAACGAACAAAATGCAGATATTAGTTCCGAAGGCCCAAAATAATAAATAATTATGTTGGAGGAAAACCATTTATAAATAAATAGAAAATGTCTCATTCTAATCTTCTAAGCAAAGAGGTGGATTTAAACGGGTTGCCCACTCGACGACAAAGACGTGGCGAGTTTTACCTTGCTCCATAAACATTTTTGTGAGTATACCGTAAAAAACTGCGGGGGACACGGTGAAGTATTCCTAAAAACTGATAATAACACTAGTTTACAAATTCAAGGGTCATCGAGTGAACCTTCATAAAAAAGTGTTTTTTAGGGTAATTTGGGGTCGAGAAACATGTTTTTGGGCACTTATTTCAGTTATTTTTCAATATCTCGTGAACAAAATTGTATCGACATGAAAGATAATTAGATCGAAAGGTATTGATTTGCTCTTTACAGTGATATTAGATTATTCGACCAATTTTCAAAAATTACAAATTTTCGGCTTGCTTGTTATTAACGAAAAAAAAATTTTAAAAATTATGTTAAGCTTTAAGCTTTTACGAACATTTCGAGTCCAAGATCTTTAAAATCGGGTAAGAATTGTAGATGTTATGGAACCATATACGAAAGTTCCAATCTTCTCTCATTCACACTTTTGTATGAAAAAAAAATTTTTCACTTAAAGTTTTTCATTTGCGTTCATTTACGACTTCACGCATTTGAATGCTGCTGTAGTTGTGTTTTTTCATTCAAACGACCACAAAAAAAAAAGGCTTGTAAGTTGGGACACCTGCAAAAATCGCTGAAAATTTAAGAAAACTGAGGTAGAAACGCATGATTGCTAAAATTTATGAAAATTTATTGATTTTAAATTTGACTGTGAATTAAAAAAAACAAGAAAAATTTAACTTTCCAGAGAAGTCGAAATTGTGGTTTTTTGTGATCGGTTTTTCTTGTTCGCCATACTAAAAATGAATTGTAATGAAAAATATTGAAAAAATATATACGAAAATGGCAGAAAAATTGACTAAAGTAAAAAAGTCATTTAAATAACATAGCAATTTTTACACAATGTCCTTAATAAATACTGTGTAAAAAATAAAACCTATTGGGTTTGCATAGTAAAAAGTGTGAATTTTAAAAGTTTTTAAGACTTTACTTAGGTTAGGTTAGGTAAGGGGAGCTGCTGGATTGAAAAACCAGCACACAGGCCTGTACCGGCCCGTTGTGACACCGCGGAATTTCTCTTTAACCCTTCTCCTGAGATAGTACTGCTAAAGGGATTCCCATCCCGTTGCTGCAATGTAACTTGCGATCCTCTTTGGACATATATGTGCTAGCTCCGCTAGGTCATGAAGGAAGTAATTTCCCAGGTGTTTAGTCCTACGTCTACTGAGAGCTTCACAGGAACAGAAAAAGTGCTCAACTGATTCGACTTCTTCTTCGTCTTTGCAGCTTCTGCAAAAGTCATGACTCGGAAAGGCATGTGTCCCGACAAGCCAGTGTCCAGGGATCGCTCTGACAACTGTTGAACAATGCGACCGTTTGAGTTCACAGAGCCTTATGGATCGCTTTGGGTCGATTTGAGGCCATATTTGGCGACTGATTGTGCAATGGGGTGTATTATGCCACAGCCTTTGTGCGTGAGAGCTAAATTTTTACCTTATTTGTAGCTTAAAAGTGGCCATTGGCATACGAATATCCTCCTTGTCCGGTAGGAGGGTAGAGGTCGCGCCCTGTCTGGCCAATTCATCTGCTATTTCATTGCCTGTTGTATTTTGGTGTCCTGGCACCCAAATGAGGCTAATAACAAACTGCTGTGCCATCTCTTGAAGAGATTTTCGGCAGTTGTTGACTGTCATCGAGTTGGAAGACGAGTTGCGCTATCCGAGAATATATTTATCGCACCGGTTTCCAGGCCGGTATTGTGTAAGCCTACCAAAGCCTCTTTAATGGCAAGGATCTCTGCTTGAAAAACGCTACAGTGGTCCGGAAGTCGGAAAGACTGCCGAATATTCAATTCCTCAGAGTATACTCCCCCCCCCCCAACATGGTTGTTGAACTTGGAGCCGTCCGTGAAGAAATTAATAGTCTCTTCGACCTGGCCGAGTTTCCAACCACGATTCCCTACTGGGGATATCGGTGGTGAATAATGTAGATGGATGCTCTAAGGGAGTGCAGTAATCTGTCATTACCACTTTTGTGTCTTCTTTCAGAATAGACGAGTGCCCATATTCCAAGACTGCCCAGAATTTAGCGTCTTTCAGGCGTCTCGATGTTATGGTGGCAATTTCTTTTGTCATTATGAGTATGGAAGGAATATAAGTGATAGCGTTTAGCGCTTCACTCGAAGTTGTTTTAAGGGCGCCTGTGATGCATAGTTGTGCTGTTCTCTGCACCTTATTTAGTGTATTAAGCCTAGATGATGGTAAGGGCTGGCCACCAGGTAGATACTGCATACAGCAGTATGGGCCAAACTATGGCAGTGTATATCCAACGAACTATTTTTGGGGACATACCCCATTTAAGTCCTATTGTTCTCTTACAGGAGAAGAGTGCAGTATTAGCCTTCTGAACTCTGTCTGCGATATTGAGATTCCAATTAAGTTTCTTGTCTAGTACAAGTCCCAAGTATCTTGCACTGTCGCTAAAGGACAAGACGGAATCGTTTAATTTGGGAGGAGATAAGTTAGGGATATTATATTTCCTTGAGAAAAGGATAAGCTCGGTTTATGCTGGGTTAACACTTAACCCGCTTTCATTTGTCCAGAGTGACAGCCCTTTGAGTTTTAGTGTCATGCGGTCACAAAGGGTTTGTGGGAATTTTCCATTCAACATTATAACCACATCGTCCGCATAGGCAACAACTTTGCAGCCGCCTCCTTCTATGCGACGTAACATCGTGTTGACTGCTACGTTCCACAGAAGAGGAGATAGCACGCCCCCCTGTGGAGTGCCTCTACTCACGTGCCTACAGATAGAAGATGTACCGAGTGAAGAAGTCATCGTTCTGCTCAGTAGCAGCTGGCTGATTAGATTCACTAGAGACGGTCATCTACCTTCAGGCACATAAGTGCATTAGTTATTGCTTTGGGATCGATGTAGTTGAAAGCGCCTTTTATATCTAAGAAGGCAGCGATAGTATATTCCTTGTTGTGTATGGATTTTTCTATGGTTGATATGACAGAGTGAAGTGCGGTTTCTGTCGATCTTCCCTTACAATATGCGTGCTGCGATTCTGATAATAGTTTGGAATCAATTGATGTTCTTAGGTATAACCCTATCAATCTTTCCAAAGTTTTTAAGAGAAACGAAGACAAGCTTATGGGTCTTAAATCTTTTGGGACTGTGTGTGATACTTTACCCGCCTTGGGTATAAAGACCACTTTAGACGTTAGCCATGAAGGTGGGATCTGGCCTAACGCAGTAATGTTGCTAAAAATGGCTTTTAGCCACAAGACTACAAGGTCCCCCCCTTGCTGCAGCTGGGCTGGTATTATCCCGTCAGGACCTGGAGATTTATAGGAGTCAAAGCAATTTATGGCCCATTTTATATTGGAGTCCGTGATGATGTCATTCAACACGTTTACGGGAAGATGGGAGAGGCTGCACGTTGGTGCAACCGCTGTGCTAACCGGGAAGTGCGTATCTAGAAGTAACTTGAATGACTCATCACTGGAGTCTGTCCAGGAGTCATCAGGTTTCTTTAGATAGCCTAAACTAGTGGGTGATTTTGAAAGTAATTTCTGGAGCCTTGCAGCTTCCGAGGAAGATTCGATTTCAGAGCAAAATCTTCTCCACTCGTCTCGCTTTGCTTGTCTAATTACTTTCTTATATTGAGCTAAGCTTTGTTTATATTCTACCCAGCTTTGCTCACAGTTTAATCTCTTTGCCTTATTGAAAAACGTCCGACAACTTGACCTTAGGGTATCTACTTCCGGTCTCCACCATGGTGGTTTCCTTTTTCCCCTTGGCTTGCTTTTTGGACAGGATGCTATGTGCGATTTGTTGAACCCTTCCGTAAAGGTTTTTATAAGGAGGTCAAGCTTCTCCTCTGAAGGAAGAGTCCCCTTCGGGGGGATTGTTAGGGTCTTAGCTAGCTTAACCTTGAAGGTTTTCCAGTTGGCTCTACGTGGGTTGGTGAACTGAACAGGGATAGGAGCGGAGATAGATAATTGTGTTTCAATGTATCTATGATCTGAAAAGGAGTGATCTTTCGAGACCCTCCAATTAGTGACTTGGTCATATAGAAAGTTTGAGCTAAAAGGTTAGGTCGATGACCTCTTCTCTATCTTTGTAATAAATGTGGGATCATTTCCCCGGTTACAAATTACTAAGTTAGTAGTGAGGAGATATTCAAAAAGTAACTCACCCCTTTCGTTTGTATTTGAGCTCCCCCATATTCCATGGTGAGCATTTGCATCGCAGCCGATCATTAGGCCAGTGCCCAGACCGTCGCTGTCCTTTACCAGATTTTGGAGCTTATGACCCGGAAGTGGGTCCATGTCGTCATAGGCCATGTAAGCGGACGCTATCCGAATCGATGTAGTCTGGAGCTCTAGACTAACCGATGTGATATCACTATCGCTGTAATTGTAGAGCAAAAATACACTTATGTGCTTTTTTGCCAAAATGCATGTACGGATTTTACCTTCTTCTGGGGCTACAAATAGCCTATATTTTGCTGTGCTGAGTCCAGAAACCTTGCTGGCCACAATCCACGGTTCCTGTATCAGCACCAGGTCAGCTTCGCCCCCAGCCAGGCGAAGCATGAGCGCAGCAGTCGCTGCCTTACAGTGATGGAGGTTTATCTGCAAGATTCTCAGCGACATCTTGCTGGTTTACCTCCATCACCGTAACATCGGCATCTGTGTCATCGCTGATATCATCAGCGGATATCACCGCGAACCAATGACGCGTCGGACATCACCGACTCGCAGTCATCTACTTCGGGAAACTTTTCCGGCTCCTCTATTTCCGAGGCCAGAGCTACCTCCACCTCATGTTGGTTCTCTGTCTGCCTGGCGTCCGACTTAAAGATACGGATCTACACCGAGCTAAAACCGAAGTTTAGCTCTCCGTGCTTCTCCTCTATCGGTGCCAGCGACTCTTTGTTGAGGACCATAATGATCCTCCTCATTGGCGTCTCGGTTTCCTCCACCTTCACAACCTTCCAGTCAGAGGATGGGAGGTGGGGATTGCAACGCTGCAACATCTTCAGGATCATCTCCGGCTCCTTGAAGGATGCTAGCATCCACATAATGGCCCAAGGTCTATTCAGCACGTCCTTCCAGTCTACTGCGACTAGATTCGCGCCCGGGTAAACCTTGCCCACTCTTAAAACGGCCGCTTTATAAAGCTCAGCCGATCTAGCCCCTTCACAGGCAATCACCTTAACAGTACCCTGAAACCACCCTACGTCCTTGCAGACTGGTGGTTTCCAAAAAAAAAAAAACCTTCTAAGCTAATTTAGATAAATTTCAATAATTAAACAAAACAAAAAATCTCCTTGATTTGAAATTTTAAAGAGTGTCGGATATTAATGGGTTAAACTGTGCAAAATTGACAATGAGCCCGTAAAACCGATGGCGATCCTCGGAGTAGCTTAGACTCAAGAAATTCGATAAGCAGCTGGGCGCATTTCAAATTTCGAAGATGGTGTTATGTTCGGTTGTATCGGTAAATGTACCTAACGTGTACCATTGGGCATTTTGAAAAAGTGACCACCATATCCGAGCAATCGACATCGAGAGCTGACTCGATGAATTGCTTCTAGATTTTAGATGCAATAGGTCCTTTGCAAAGAGCTAAGCCACGGAAACCTTCAAACCGTTGCCGAAATTTAAGGATAAAGCCGCTAAAAGAGCAGCTAACAAAGCAGCTAAAGCGACACAAATAAAACAAACCGCAGCTTCAGCAAGATCAGTGACTCTGTCAGCTAAACGTGCCAAGATGAAACCGTCGGCTAGACGCGTCAGTGCAAAGAAGGCTCCATCATCATCATCTGAGGACGGGGATCGCGATTTTTGCATTATTTGCAAAAAGCTGTTGCCCATTCAAATGACCGCCGAAAACTCCTTTGAATACAACACGTGCCACCGGACGGTGCATTTGAGATGCGCTGACTTGCGAAACTGATACGGACGATGAATAACTAAATTTAAATTTTTATTTTAAGTTTTATTTCATCATTACTGCTTTGAAGGCGAAATAAATTTCGTTTTTTGTATAAAGCTATGTTTGACTCCATATTTTTCTATCTTAAGGGCACTTTCCAGAAGTGTCCACGACCGGTTAAATTTGTTTTTTTTTCGTAAAAATTGACTACTCCAGAAAAAGTTTAATAATTTTTGTTTTTTTCGTGGAATCAATTCAATTCTTTTTTCAGTAGTTAGCCAATGTCTGTAGCTTTCCACTGATATGCATATGTCTGCAAAGTATTGACTTGGTCAAAAGTTATGGCTAAAATAACAAACTATGTCCACAACCGGACTACTTCCCTTACATATAAATCGTTTAATGTTATGTTGTGGAATGCCAATGGTCAATAACAAAGAGAACTAGATGCAGTTCTTAATCAAAAAAAAAAAATAGATCTGTGCCTAGTAGCAGACACACATATTACGAAACATTCGATTATTCGTTTTCAATATATAACGTGTACCACACATCACACCCTAGCAAAAATCCAATCACAAGAAAGCACTCACTACACAAAAATTTAGGGTATTCATAATTCGTGAGCAGTTGAGCACTTTTACAAAAACAAAATGTATGGCGAAATACAACCCTGCGTTTCAACTCTCAACCAACGAGAATAAAATACATATATAGGGTATTCACGCTTTGTGTTGAAAATATGCAACACAGCAGCCAACAACAACTTCACACATAAGAGCAGTACAGACGACGGCGTTCGGGTGTTGCTGCCATGCTCTTTGCACGCATGCAAAATACAACTGCTAGCTGACCCGATCAAAATCCTTATAAATGCTCAACGGCGCAACCAGCGAGTAAACGCTAACGGCCAGTCGTTCCACTCTATCTAATTTCATACTCGTTGTCTCAACTCAACAAGTGCTCAACCCAGACCCAAGTCTACTTTTTGCTGTTGAGTTGAGCAGAAAGCGTTGCACAATATGGTAATTCGCTGATTTTTCAGCACTAACGCATTTGCCATTTTTTAGTCATTTCGTGATATGAAAAACAACGAGTTGCCTTACACTCGCTTAAAAAAAATGAGCGCCAAATTTAAAATAATCAAATTGTATCATAGCATAGAAAATTTTAAGTTATATTCGAGTGCAAAGTACTTTGGGCTCACAATTGACTCGAAACTCACTTGGAAACACCACATTTTGAACAAACGAAAAGAAATTAAAAATAAATTCCGATAACAATATTAGCTACTAGAAAAACAATCAAATTTAACACTATGTAATAAACAAGTAATATATAAATCAATAATAAGACCAATATGGACATCTAGAAATTTGGGGCCAGCCAGTAATTCTAATCTACAACTTATACAGAGAACACAATCCAAGATGCTTAGAACAATTTCAATGCAGCCTGGTACATAAGAAATGACGATATACACCACGATCTTTTTTGACATTGAGACAGTTGCCGAAACAATAAAGAAAAGCAGCAGTAAGCATACATTGAGACTACTGGAACCCGAAAACCGAAAAAGAGTGGCTTCCAAGAAGGCTTAAACGCAAGACGCCTACGAAACTAGCCCACTAAACCATATCCAGAAAATAAAATAATACATAGAATAAATTAAATAATAATAAGATAAAGATTCCAAGCCCCCCAACACCAATTACTATTGTTAATAAATTAACAGATCGTAATATTAAATGGAAATTAAAAAAAAGATGGCGTACGTTAAAGTCGGGCGCAGACGACTTTGGGATACCCTATACCACCACATTGCAATTAAGTCCGAAACATTGCTTAAAACCTCCAAAAATTACGATATTTTCATAAACAAACAGAAATCAGTCGAATTTTGCACCAAAAAATTTTTTTGACCGATCGGTCCTATGGGGACTATACGACTATATCAACCGATTTTGATTAAATTTAGTACACTGATTGGAAACTATAAAAAACTTCCGACTGCCAAATTTGGTTCCGATACCTTCAAAACCAAACGAAACACATAGAATTTTGTAAAAAAAGCGTTTTTTGACCGATCGTTCGTTCCTATGGGGGCTATATGATATAGTCAACCGATTTTGATCAAATTTGGAACAGTGCTTGGGAACTCTAAAAAACTTCTTAATGCCAAATTTGGTTACGGTATCTTCACAAACAAACGAATCACAACGAATTTTGCACAAAACACGTTTTTTTGACCGATTGGTCCTATGGGAGCTATATGATATAGTCAACCGATTTTGATCAAATTTGGAACAGTGCTTGGGAACTCTAAATGACTTCTTAATGCCAAATTTGGTTCCGGTATCTTCACAAACAAACGAATCACAACGAATTTTGTACAAAAAACATTTTTTCGACCGATCGATCCTATGGGAGCTATGATATAGTCAACCGATTTTGATAAAATTTAGTACAGTGCTGGGGGTCGCTAAAAAATTTCTGATTGCCAAATTTGGTTATGATATCTTCATGAACAAACGAATTATCCATCTAAAACTTTTGCTTTTTTTCGAGGTCCTCTGAAACACCCCTATGGGAGCTATATAATGTAATCAAAAAAATAAAATAAACTTGTCTCCTATGGATTAATAAGGGATCTAATCTGAAAGTTTGGTTGCTCTAGCTCTTACCATCTCTGAGATCTAGGCGTTCATACGGACAGACGGACATGGGTATATCGACTTCTCTAGTCACTCTGATCATACTTTAGGTAACTTTGGGGGGTCTCCGACGTCTCCTTCTGTACGTTACATACATTTTCGGCTTGCACAAACACAATATACCCTTTGTACCATACGGTACAGGGTATAAAAATATATATATATATATAACGTGTACCACACATCTCACCCTAGCAATAATGCACGAGGAGGCTCGGCAGTAATTATTGAAAAAAAAATGGCGTACGTTAAAGTCGGGCGCAGACGACTTTGGGATACCCTGTACCACCACATTGCAATTAAGTCCGACACATTGCTTAAAACCTCCAAAAGATATTTTATTCGGCAAATTAAAAAAAAAGAAATCAGTCGAATTTTGCACCAAACAATTTTTTTGACGACTAACGACAACAACCGATTTTGATAAATTAGTACACTGATTGGAACATAAAAAACTTCACGCAAATTGGTTCCGATACCTTCAAAACCAAACGAAACACAAAATTTTGTAAAAAAGCGTTTTTGACCGATCGGTCCTATGGGGACTATATGATATAGTCAACCGATTTTGATCAAATTTAGTACACTGATTGGGAACTATAAAAAACTTCCGACTGCCAAATTTGGTTCCGATATCTTCAAAACCAAACGAAACGCAATGAATTTTGTAAAAAAAAGCGTTTTTTTGACCGACTGTTCCTATGGGAGCTATATAATATAGTCAACCGATTTTGATCAAATTTGCTACAGTGCTTGGGTACTCTAAAAGACTTCTTAATGCCAAATTCGCCAACAATATCTTTACAAACAAACGAAACGCAACGAATTTTGTACAAAAAACGATTTTTTGACCGATTGGTCCTATGGGAGCTATATGATATAGTCAACCGATTTTGATCAAATTTGGAACAGTGCTTGGGAGCTCTAAAAAACTTCTTAATGCCAAATTTGGTTACGGTATCTTCACAAACAAACGAATCACAACGAATTTTGCACAAAACACGTTTTTTTGACCGATTGGTCCTATGGGAGCTATATGATATAGTCATCCGATTTTGATCAAATTTGCTGCAGTGCTTGGGAACTCTAAAAAACTTCTAAACACAAAATTTGGTTACGATATCTTCACAAACAAACGAAACACAACGAATTTTGTACAAAAAAACATTTTTTCGACCGATCGATCCTATGGGAGCTATATGATATAGTCAACCGATTTTGATAAAATTTGGTACAGTGCTGGGGGTCTCTAAAAAACTTCCGATTGCCAAATTTGGTTATGATATCTTCATAAACAAACGAACTATCCATCTAAAACTTTTGCTTTTTTTCGAGGTCCTCTGAAACACCCCTATGGGAGCTATATAATGTAATCCCGATATCAAAAAAATAAAATAAACTTGTCTCCTATGGATTAACAAGGGATCTTATCTGAAAGTTTGGTTGCTCTAGCTCTTACCATCTCTGAGATCTAGGCGTTCATACGGACAGACGGACAGACGGACAGACGGACAGACAGACAGACGGACAGACGGACAGACGGACAGACGGACATGGGTATATCGACTTCTCGAGTCACACTGATCATACTTTAGGTAACTTTGGGGGGTCTCCGACGACTCCTTCTGTACGTTACATACATTTTCGGCTTGCACAAACACAATATACCCTTTGTACCATACGGTACAGGGTATAAAAATTAACACAATATGAGGATGTTAAAATATCAACTGAAGAATTTTAGGCTACTTCAGCTGCAACGGAAGTAATGAATAAAAGCTAACATTTGTTGCTGTGTACAGCCCACCAAAACACAAAATAAAAAGCCAGCAATATAAACAACCCTTTAACACATATTCACACGGGCTAATTATGGGTGGTGACTTCAACGCAAAAAATCCAGTATGGGAGACAAGATTGAAAACAACAAATGGCAGAGAGCTGCTTAAAGCAGTCGAAGCAATTGGATGCTACGTAGTGTCTTCAGGAGAACCAACATATTGGCCAAACAATCCAACGAAGAATCCTGATCTAATTGGCTTTTATGTGTGCAAAAATATTTCACTGCCAAAACTGTAAGTAGAATCTGGATATGATCTCAACTCTGACTATATAGTCCTGTATACCTTAGACTCTTCGAGACGACTGTATTTGAAAATCAGCCGCTTACCTTATCCAACAATTTAACAGATTGGTCCTTTTTTAGAAGTGATAAAAATGAAGAAGAACTCCATGCATTTACAAAACATAATCAAATGTCTGCTTGGAGTAGTACTCCTGTAAGAAATTTTAAAATTATCACCTCATATCCGGATTAAATAAGAAATCTTATTACTAAAAAATGAAAGCTAAGGCGAAAATGGCAGAAAACGAGATCCCTAGCCTCAAAAAACAAAGCTAAATCAGTTAACACAGCAATTCTCTCAAGAAATAAAGAAATTCAAAAATGAAGCATTCCAGAATTATTTGCATAACATAAAATATGACAGCTCAACTAACTATTCGCTTCGGAAATGCACCAAAAAAATGAAAAGACCAGTTCAACAAGACTATCCGTTAAATAGTCCAATTGAAGTACGGCTATGAGCCGACGCAGAAAAAACCGCATTGTTTAGCAGCTATTTGGCTGACGTCTTAACTGCTGCTTGTACAGTACCTAGTCTGCTGATCAATCGATAAATAATGGTTTTGAAGACACTATTACGTCTGTCTCAGAACTAGAAATAACAGGGGTTATCTATCTACAGGGAATTGAAGCCACGCAAATCACCAGGATATGACCCCATAACAACTGAAGTACTGAAAGAATTACCTGTTAGAGCCATTTGAAATATGTACCTCTCACTTCAAAAGTCTCCGAAGTAATTATGATCCTTAAGCCCTTCAAAAACTCAAGCGAAGTAAAATCATTCAGACCTATGTCTCTGCTTCCTATAGTGTCAAAAATATTTTAAAAATTGCTAATCAGAAAGAAAATGGTATAAATAGAGCGGATTAGTTTGATAGCAAATCATCAGTTTGGATTCGGAGCTAATCGTTCTGCTATTGACCAGGTTCACCGCATATCCAATATAATTGAAAACTCTCTGGAGGAAAGGGAAGTCTGCTCAGTAGTTTTCCTCGATGTAGCACAAGCTTCCGATAAGGTTTGGCATGAAGGTCTAATACATAAAATAAACTCGATATTACCGAAGAGTTACTCAGAGATAATTGAGTCCTATTTGAACAACAGATACTTTAGAACAAAACATGGCAGCAGTTATTCTGACTTGTATCCAATAACACAGACCAACATGGTTTAGTTGTTGGAAAGCTATAGGTCATTTTCGAAGTAATTTGCTGCGTAGAATCCGAATCCGGTGCCAGAATTGGCCTAACACGTCAGGATTTTGTGATATTTGAGGTTATGCACCCAAAAACGGCGATTTTTCACATATTCACGGATTCGGATTCTACGCAGAAAATTACTTCGGAAATGACCCTTAGCTTCCCAACAACTAAACCAGTTGGCTTGTGTTATTGTCTCAAAGGCTCAATGCGAATGCTAATGACGTCGAGGGATATACTTCGTAACTTTGAATAGCCATAACTTTGCGAAAAAAAATCGTAATAGATCGCTTGAACTTTTTAATTAAAGGGTAAGTGTGGTTCTAAATGATGTAACTGGAGTGACAGACCACTTTTTTTTGCACCCTGTACATAACCTCAAAAGTAGGAAAAAACACAGTTTTTCGGGTAAATAGCCTAAAATATCGCAAAATCCTGACGTGATAGGCCAATTCTGGCCCCGGATTCGGATTCTACGCAGCTATTTACTTCGAAAATGACCTATAGCTTTCCAACAACTGACATGACCCCGGTATTTGTAGGCCTGTGTAGTAGCTGGTGTCACCCAAGGCAGTGTACTTGGACCGCTTTTATATATTATTTACACAAGCGATTTGCTGAGTCCAAACAATTCAAAGATGGCCACCTTTGCAGATAATACCGCTATAGTTGCAATAGGAAAATCCGAATTGGAAACCACAAGTAATCTACAGTCGGGGTGAAATGAAATCACGACATGAACAAGAAAATGGGGAATTAAATTAAATAATCTTAAATCTGTGCCTGTAGATTTAACGATCAAAAAAATCAGTTATTTGCCGTTATATCTAGATGGTATACAATTTCCCCACTCCGATACTGCGAAATTTCTTGGAAGGACACTAGACGCCAAGCTCCAGTGGGTTGAGCAGGTAAAGAAAAAAAGAAATGAGCTCAACCAGAAATTTCGAAAAATGAAGTGGTTAATTGGGAGAAGGTCCACCATCTCAATTTCAAACCCAAATCATGCTATGCAAGCAAATTCTTACGCCTATTTGGACATATGGAGCCCAACTAATTTAGAGACAGACAATAGTTCCGACAATATGGAATATCAATAAAAATGACACAACCACCCAATCAGTTATAAAGGTATGCCTCTTAAATCTTTAATCTTTTTTAAATAAATAAATAAAACACTACAGTTAAGTTGCAGATCTGCAATTGTTACAGGAGAATTTAATAGCTGGCACCCCACATGGGGTTCGGCATGTCATAACGAAAGAGCAAATAAAATTCATAGATTTATCACACAGAACAACTGGATCCTCCTTAATGATAAATAACCCACGCATTTCACTACACATAATTCCTTCCCTCACATAGATATAGCGTTTTGTACACCTGAAATTAAACCATTTATAACATGGAACGGAACCGAGTACCTTTGTCACTTCTGTCACTTAATGACAAACTAGGCAATCCAAAAAGAAGCCACTTTAAACTAAACAACGCATATTGGGATTAATTCGAAAGATCAATTGTGACAGCAAACAATAATACTCCTGTATCAGACGAGGTAAAGTTTACCTGGTAAACAAAGAGGCAGCAAATATTAGCAAAATAATAATTCAAAGTGCTCACACTGCCATTCCAAAAATTTCTATGCGTCAGCAGTCACGCAGTGTCCCTTGGTGGAGCCGAAATTAGAGGAACTTAAAAATTAAAAAGGAAAGCTTGGAATAAATTAAATAGATGCATAACTCAAGAAAATATACTAAAGTGTATGAAAGCATGAGCTAAAACAAGCTAAAAAAAAGTCAATATATGAATTTACTTCCGAAATAAAACCAGACACAGAACCGTCCAAATTATGGGCAAATATCCGCGCATTCTGTTGACTCAACCCTTTGAAATTAATACATGCAATCTGGAACCCCACCACAAACAAAAGTAGTACCGATTCTGCGGTAATTGCTAACACTCTTGCACAATTTTGGTCAAATGCTTCCGAAGACAGTAACTATTCGCATAGCTTACTAGAACATAAAAATAATTCGGCAAATATGCCCTCTGGTTATACTCCATGTAAATCAGCACACTCAATTCATTAAGAGGTAAAAATCCTGGCTTTGACAGAATTTCATATCCTCTGACAAAGCATGCCCTTCCAACTCTACAAAATAGACTAATTAAACATTTTAATTTCAACAAAAATTTCCCACAACAGTATAAAACTAGCCTAGTTATCCCTGTCGCCAAACCAAACACTGATAAAACCAAACCAGAATCCTACCGCCCAATATCTTTAAACAGGGGTGTCCAAGCCCTGCTTATGGAAGAGCAAAAACCAAGGCATATAAAGAAAAACACTAACACATTTAAAGTTATCAGTTATTACGGTTTATTGTGTGCACTGAAAAAAATGGTGTGTACATTCTTATAAGAATGGTAAAAAATAATGAAAAAAAGTTATGGTAAATATATATTTATAAAGAACTTAAAAATTGGTCAATATCAATATTTATTTTAGTTAATGATAATGATATCTTAAAAGTCCGACTTAACAAGTTTTTCAAAAAAATAGCAATGGAATCTAATACCGATTTTTTCGAGTACATGCTCAAACGAAAAACAACAACAAAATTACATTGAAAATCTGTGGGCCAGCAACAAATATACGCAAGGCTTGTTTTTATGCTCACGAGATCAGAGAGCAAAGAGAGTAAGAGAGAGTAAGCGGGAGAACGCTCGAAATGGTTTTTGTAACTTGCATTGGCATTGGTTGATATACAGTTAGGGCCGTGCATGTACACGCGCATTGCTGCCTATGTCTAAGAGCCATTACAAAAACAAAAAGAGCAAGATGAGCAATTGGCCTGGACACCCCTATCTTCAAACCAATGTCGTTATATATTATGCGCAACTAAGTTCTCGCTGTTTTTTGATGAAAATTTAACTTTATTATGAAAAAAATGGTTATCAATGACTCATTCAAAGTATTGCCCATCGCTAGCTACAACTTTTTCCCATCTTTCTGGCAGAGTTCGAATACCTTGACGGCAGAAGTGTTCGTCTTTTGAGGCTATCCACGAATCAAGCCATTTTCCGATATCTTCATATGAATGGAACTGCTGATTAGCCAGACCATGTGCCATCGAGCGGAACAAGTAAAAATCGGACGGCGCAATATCTGGGGAATATGGCGGGTGGGGTAGGACTTCCCATTTGAGCGTTCCCAAGTAGGTTTTAACAGGATTGGCAATGTGAGGCCGAGCGTTGTCATGCAGTAAAATCACTTTTTCGTGCCTCTGCTCGTATTGTGGCCGTTTTTCTCGCAGTGCTCGGCTCAATCGCATCAATTGAGTTCGATACCGTTCCCCAGTGATGGTTTCGCCTTGTTTCAATAGCTCATTATAAACAACACCGACCTGGTCCCACCAAATGCACAGCATAACCTTCACAGCGTGAATATTCGGCCGAGCCAGTGACGTGGAAGCATGACCGGGTTGTCCCCAAGATTTTTTCCTCTTTGGGTTGCTGTAATGAATCCATTTTTCATCACCCGTCACGATGCGATGAAGAAAACTCTTCCTTCTTTGTCGCTGGAGCAGTTGTTCATAGGCGAAAAAACGACGCTCAACGTCCCTTGGTTTCCAATCATACGAAACCCAAGTTCCTTGCTTTTGAATCATTCCCAACGCATGCAATCGCTTGGAAATGGCTTGGCGGGTAACTCCTAATGCTGAAGCAAGCTCTTCTTGCGTTTGGCACGTATCCTCATCGAGCAATGCCTCCAATTCAGCGTCTTCGAAGGTTTTGGGTCTTCCTTTACGTGGACGGTCGTCAACATCGAAATCACCGTCTTTGAAGCGACGGAACCAATCACGGCACGTTGTTTCGCTTGGAGCAGCATCTCCGTACACTTTTTGGAGCTCTCGATGCGCTTTAGCTGCCGTTTTTTTCGAACAGAACAAGAAAATCAACACTTCCCGCAAATGATGATTTTTTGGCACAAAACTAGACATTTTCACACAACCACAAGTAAATAATGCAAAAAGAAATTCACTAATGTGCCATAGCAGTTTGCTTACCATATGCCTAAGCTTCGTTTATGAAGTTTTGGGTATGTCAAAATCGACCAGAACTTTCTGCTAAAGCCATCTATTGAACTTAGTTGCGCGCCTAATAGTAATGGACAAAATCATAGCAAAACGCCTATGGTGGTTTGTAGGATACAACAATTTTATTATCCAATAACCAATTTGGCTTAAAAAAAAAAACAAATCAGTTGCAGATAGTCTATTATATACTATATATGGATCACCTGTTAACTAAAGCTCTCCGGAAAAAAAAGGCATATTCCAATCGTCTCCTTTGATTTTGCAAAGGCCTTCGACAGAATTGCTGTTTACGCTATTGTAGAGAAACTGAAGGAATGGCAAGTTGGTCCGTAAATGACCAAGTATGTTAGTAACTGTATGTCACACTGGAAAAATATAGTAAAAGTAGGCTCACAACTATCTCAAGTCGTCCCCATCTTCAATGGTGTGCAACAGAGCTCGCCACTATCAGCTATACTATTCTTAATTGCATGCTGGCTTAATTAATAGAAACACATTCTGTAGCTACGCGGATGATTTTCAACTCAAAATAAATTATAATAAAAACAAAATTTTAACAAAATGCTTAGACCGACTCTACCAAAAGATACAAGCTTGGGGTGATTTCTCAGGCTCCATACTTTCGTTTGAAAAGTGCGAGCACATTCACGTATGCAATAAACGGCAGTGCACCTGCCACGTAACTTCTAATAACATTCCTATCCCAACCGTAAAATCACTAAAAATTCTCGGACTAACTATTAATCAAAAATACAAATGGAACGATGATATTAATAGAATTGCAGCACAATTTCCACAATTTTCATTACAATAGTTCTATCTAAAGCTGACTTCGCACTTTTCCTATACGGTCGTGCGCCACCTTCCATACTAAACACAGTTAAAGTCTTAATAAATGCAGCAATAAGAATAGCCCCAATCAAAAGTCTCCTGTAAGAAGCAAATACAGTACCCTTAGAAATAAGACATAATTTTTTAAAATCCAAACTTTATAAAATCTTACTTCACTCTAATGACACACCCATTGCAAAATATTTAAAAAAGACTGCAATGCAAAAGAGCCGTTGGAGCAACTCCGCTTTAGACAACCTTATCAAAAAAAGGCAATAATCTCAATATACCCCTGAATCCACCAGAGAAGACAATGAATTTACCCTACTGGCTATTCAATAAGCACCTCATAAACGTCTCCTTAAGGGAAATGAATAAAACAAACACCGCATCGCAAATACACATGGGCATTTTCCAGAAAATTGGTACCAAGGGGCACAACTTTGAAGTTGTAAAAACTATATGTATTTTTTTTTTTTTTTTTTTTTTATAGATGTTTATTTATTTCATACAATATTATTTAATTACTATTATAAACATTAGTTGAAAAAAATTTTATTATTTAAAGCACTGACCCCGGACGGGTACTCAAACTTTGGCATATCAAATTAACATTTTAAAATTAATAATACAAATATTAAAACTATATTGACTAGTACATAGTATATAGTAAAAGAAAAAAGATATAGATTGTAATGAAAAAATTATATAAAAACATTACATTAAATGAGAGTTATTTATAAAAGGAGGTGTGAGAAAAAAAAAAAAAAAAAAAAAAATTTATACATTATATATATATAAAATAATAATATTATCAAATTTACATATGTTGCCACCAAAAGCGTTTTTTGATAAAATTGTTTAAAATGTAAGACAAGTCTTTACGAGACATACTTGTGTCAAATCTCAAGTTGGTACAGCTTACTATATCTGTTATATTTACGGATTTCTTGTTTGCTCTTCTGTAGACATGATAGAAGTAGGGGATCCCTTCGGAGTTCTGAATGTATCCCATTTTGTCCAAATACAAAAAGGCTTCAGGAGGAACATAGCCGGATAGTAAACATTTTTCCAGATATTCATCGCAGGTATAATAAGGAGCCAAAATATGATTGTTATTTATACAGTCAAAGCTTCGAACGATGTGTTTTCTTATAAGATCAATAATGAAGTTATCAATCCTTATAATTTTTGTAGAGTTGAGAGATAATTTATAAATTAGATCAGGGATGTCCAAACACTGCTTATGGAAGAGCAAAACCAATACATATAAATAAAAACACTAACACATTTAAAGTTAACAGTAATTACGGTTTATTGAGTGCACTGAAAGAAATTGTATGTGCATTCTTATAAGAGTGGTAAAAAATAATGAAAAAAAGTTATGGTACATATATTTATAAAGAACTTAAAAATTTGTCAATATCAATATTTATTTTAGTTAATGAGAGTTTTAATAATGCCTCTAAGTGTTTGTTTGTTAATCGACTTCTCAATTTTTTTTTAAATTAATTTTAAGCTTGAAAACGCATATTTACAAGTATATGTGCTTCCAAAAATAGATACAATTCGCAAGGGATATCTATTTACCAAATATAAAAAAAAAATATATCTATTTACCACCAGATTTTACAAAAAATATATATTTCATTCATGTGTTTTTACCAATAGCCACCTTCTGACTGTTATGTACATTGCATAAATCTAGTATACCCTTTATACCTAAAGGTACAGCGCCATAACTACTTTTTGTTTGCAAGCAATGCCTTAAAAGTCCCATTTAACAAGTTTCCCAAAAAATAGCGAAAGAATCTCATACCGATTTTTGTGAGTGCATGCTCAAACGAAAAGCAACAACAAATTACATTGAAAATCTGTGGGCCAACAACAAATATACGCAAGGGTTGTTTTTGTGCACACGAGATCAGAGAGCAAAAGAGTAACAGAGAGTAAGTGAGAGAACGCTAGAAATTGTTTTTGTGCATGTACACGCGCATCGCTGCCTATGCCTAAGAGCCATTACAAAAACAAAAAGAGCCATGGGAGCAATGGGCCTGGACATCCCTGTTATAGTTGTTGTCAGGGCCTGCGGTTGACATGGGTAGTATGGGTAGGGGTACCCACTCGGAATTATCGGACAAACCCTAAATTCCAAAACGACTGGAAGATGGCGTAACAGAAAACCATATTTTTGATTCCCCAAAAGATTATTACAAAAAAATATTTTGTGAGATTTTCGATCAGATAAATTTTTCTCTCAAAGAAAGATTTGATTCCATCAATGCCCGATTTTTCAAATCTCTAGAGACTTGCGATTGGCGAATCAAAAAATACTGACGCAATCATAAAATTTTACAGAGGAGATTTCAATGAATTCCGTTTGGCCAAAGATAGAGACTTCTTATTGGAGATAATGGCGCGTGAGGGTAAAAAAGCTTTAGATTTGAGCATAATTGTTAAGTTTCTTAGAGAAACGGAAAATTATCTGAAAATCGTTCCCGAATTCGTTCGTTTTCTTACATTAGTTCTGACGATACCAGGCTCTTCATGTTCCAATGAAAAAGTTTTTCTGTGTTACGCTGAATTAAAAATTATTTAAGATCTACCATGGCTCAGGATCGACTTAATCACTTGGCCATTTTACATACATATCCGAATTTGGTTGATACGCTTCATATCGAATCTTTAATGGACGCATTTATTGTTTGCAATCGAAAATTAACTTCAGGTTTTGCTCTACGAAACTAAGTTATATTTGAATAGATTAAATTAAACTAATGTACTTGTTTTTATTATATCCCTGTTTTAATCCTTTATCTGTATCAAAATAAATTGTGAAACATCATCCATGAAAGCATCAAATTGCTATTAATAATCATTGGTCAGCAAACTGCAACATCCATGTATCCATGTCTGTTCTGTTTTATAACAGCAAAAGATTTAAAGAATCGTATAGATTTGAAGGACGATAACCCATTTGAAAGTACTTCAACAAATAACAAATAACATTTAGATAAAAAGAAACATTCTCAGCAATGTCGAAGTACAATTCATGCTCCTCTTCTGGTTGAAACAGATCAAACTTATGTTCTTGAAAAGTGCATCGTTTCCGAATTACATATTTTACAAGGATTTGTTAATCATCTCTTCTGGAAAGGGTTAGTTCCTCTTGTGGGTCGGAAACAGAATTGATCTGGCCAAAAAAAATTTGAATGCTATTCCCAAACATTACCACGGTGAAATTTTTGAGGGGAACGCGTGCAGAAAAATGCTTAAAGAGGCAGACAAATTATTGGATCTAGACAGTTCTGTTAACGTCGGATATTTCAGATTGGTGCCCATTCTTACAACTTTGAAGGCTATGAATAAAGTTTTTTACTGCTGCTTTACAACAAATACTGTTGGCCCTGAGTTATAATAGATAAACATATCTCTGAATTGCGGAAAGCTTTGGGAAGCCTTTAGGATGTCTCTGAAGCACATACAAGATTGTGTGCAATTTTTAAATAACAATGGGTTAGGGCTGTGGTCTGAACAAGCCGGGGAATCTATTCATAGAGACTTCTTGACATTCGAATCGATATGAAATAAAAAACCTAGAAGATTCTTCGTTCAGATTAAGACTTAAAAAGGCAGTTGGTGCCTTCTAGTCGTTACTTAAGTTACTTTTTCGTTTCATTTCTTAAATCGTTGCTAAAACACCAAAATAAAAAAAATACAAATTAAAATCTAAAAAAAAAGAAAAAAAATACTGAAAAAAAAACAAAATGATTAATAAAAAAACACAATAAAAATATGGGATCGATATACCACTACGTCGAAGTAGTGTACAAGTACAGATCAAACCCCGAAAGGCGATTATAGCTACATTTTTATCAAACCTATTGACTCTTCAGGAAAGTCTAGTGTCAAGTCGTCCAATTCGAAATCGACGTCAATCGACATTGCTTTATGATTCTGATGTATGCATTTTACGAAACGATCGACATTGTGTTAATTGAAATGACAAATCGTTGGACATCGAATTGCCAAATCAAATTGAGGTAAAAATTGCGAAAGAGTTGAGAGAAATTGAACGGCTTGAAGTAGTACAGAGTCTCAGCGAATATATATATACCTAAATATATATTTTTTTTTTATTTTATGTTTATAAGAAATTCAAATATAGAAGAGTGAAGGGGCACAACTTTGAAGTTGTAAAAACTATATGTATTTGTTAATGGAATAATAGGCTATATATTCAGCCTTCAAAATATATAGAGTTAAGATTTTCGGTGATGTATTTATGAATGGTAGGAAATCACCTACAATAATCTCAAAATTTTGTTTTTGATCCAAAAAAATACATTTGTTAGATTACACTAGTTTACAAATTTATGGGTCATCAAGTCAACCATCGTAGAAAAGGGTTATTTAGGGTAATTTGGGGTCGAGAAACATGAAAATAGAAACATTTGTTTTTCTTAAGCACCGTTTTCGAGATATTTTCGAAAAACATGCTTTTGGTCACTTATTTCAGTTATTCGTCAATATCTAGTGAGCCAAATTGTATCGACATAAAAGACGATTAGATCGAAAGGTATTGATGTGTTCGTGACAGTGATATAAAATTATGTTATTATTGACTATTTTTCAAAGTTACAAATTTTCGCTTTGGCTTTTATTAAGGAAAAAAATTTTTTAAAATTATGTTTAGCTTAACGCTGAAAGTGAATTCTTTTACGAACATTTCGAGTCTAAGATCTTTAAAATCGGGTAAGAATTGTAGATGTTATGGAACCATAAAAAAGTATGTGTTTGTACTGCAGTTAAAAAAAATATGTATCATAAAGTATGTTACGTACGCAACGGCATGAAACTTCTCAAAAAAAAGGCCTACGTTAAATTTGGGTTCGGAAGAATTTGAGATAACATGTACCATCATATTGCAATCAAATTTGGTTTATTGTTTAAATATGTACTACAAAAAAAATGTTTGATTGCCAAATTTGGTTGCGATATCTTCATAAACAAACAAAAAAGATGGTGTACGTTAAAGTCGGGCGCAGACGACTTTGGGATACCCTGTACCACCACATTGTAATTAAGTCCGACATATTTGGCTACGATATTTTCATAAGCAAACATAAATCAGTCGAATTTTGCACCAAAAAATTTGTTTTGACCTATGGGGACTATATAATATAGTTAACCGATTTTGATGAAATTTGGTACAGTGCTTGGGTACTCTAAAAAACTTCCGAGTGCCAAATTTGGTTATAATAATATAAGATATATAATATAGTTTAACAAACGAATTATCCATCTAAAACTTTTGGTTTTTTTCGAGGTTCTCTGAAACACCCCTATGGGAGCTATATAATATAACCCCGATATTGGAAAAATAAAATAAACTTGTCTTCCCTGACATAATTACGCACCTAATCTGAAAACTTGGTCGTTCTAGCTTTTACCATCTCTGAAATCTAGGCGCTCATACAGACAGACGGACAGACGGACATGGGTATATCGACTTCTCTTGTCACCCTGATCATAATTTAGGTAACTTTGTCTCCTTCTGTATGCTACATACATTTTCGGCTTGCAAAAACTTAATATACCCTTTGTACCATTCGGTACAGGGTATAAAAAGACGAATTTCGCACTAAACACGTTTTTTTGACCGATCAGTCCCATAGAGGCAAACAAATCGAGTTTTAACTCAATAGCTTAAAAAACAACAAAGTTGGTCCAAATCGGACAGATCGACTATACGGCAGCTATACAAAATATTGGGCAGATCCGGACGAAACTTGGTAGATCGTCTTGAGGGCTCAAAATATGCATAAGTACTAAATTTGGTGCAATTATCTCAATTTTTTAAGGTTTATGCCAAAAAAGTGGCCAAAAAACCCGTAGTGCATAGTAACGACCAATCAAAAAAATATTTTTGGTGCAAAATTCAATTTATTTCATTTATTTATAAAGTTATCGTCACCAAATTTGGCGTTTGGTAGTTTTTTACAGTGCATAAGCACTGTACTAAATTTTAACAAAATCGCTTGACTATATCATATAGTCGCAAAAGGAATGATAAGTAAAAAAAAAAACGGTTTTGGTGCAAAATTAATTTTTTTGATTATCCTAACCAAGTTAGCAATCAAAATTTGTTTTGAGTATTTAAGCAATGAACCGCATTTGATTGCAATGCGATTGTACACGTTATCATAAAGTCGTAAAGTTTGATCGATTACGAAGAAAATGAGTGGTTGTGTATCAAAATCGGAGTAAAAGTATGGAATAAACGGGAAATTTTTTAAAAAGGACAAAAAGTAAATTTTTCTGAAAACCTAAAGTTTTAGATTGTTAATTCGTTTGTTTATTAAGGTATCGTAGCTTAATTTGGCATTCGAAAGTTTTTTAGAGTTCTTGAGTTCTGTATTTTATCATATCATATCATAAGACCGATCGGCCAAAATAACGCTTTTGATGTAAAATTCGTTGTGTTTCTTTTGTTAATGAAGATATCGTAACCAAATTTTGAGATTGGCAGTTTTTTAGAGTTTCCCACCACTAAACCAAATTTGATCAAAATCGGTTGACTATATCATATAGCCCCCATAAAACGGATAGGTCAAAAAAAACTTTTTCCAACAAAGTTCTATGTGTTTCGTGTGTTTTTGAAGATATCGTGACCAAATTTGGTGTTCCGACCTTTTTTTGCTGTAAGCTGTATGGATATATGTATCTCATTCACAGCGCTGATGGTATTAAAAAATATGCATACGCATGTAACGTACGCAACCTGGGAAACGCGCATATATACAGATAACCACAGAAACTGAAGTAATTAAATATGGGCTTCTTCCAAATTACTCATCCATTAAATCAGCTGAAATAATAGCTGTAATGGGGGCGATTTATATTTGCAGCAAGTCCCCAGGGAAATATACGATTTTCTCAGATTCTCTCTCATCATTAGATGCAATTGCAAATACTAATAATAACGATTTTTACCCTATACTAATCAGAAACCTTCTGATTAAAGATAAGCTTGCGCAATCCGTACCTCTGATATGCATCCCCAACTTCAACACAAAAGATATTGATCAATTTAAAAAATAAGAAACTATAGAAAACAAAAAGAATATTGTTTCTGCATTTGGAGCCCTCAATACCGCCTTTATCAGGACAGGATTGAGTCTGTTCAAAAGCAATTCCTCCTCTTTGCACTTCGCGGCTTAAACTGGGGTCCACTTATCTGACTGCCTCCATATTCTGACAGACTTCGCCTTATAAAGCTGCCCTCCTTAAATAACCGTAGAACATGCACGGTGTACTCTTCTTGAACTTGAAATGGCTCAGATTTAACAGATTTACCGGGATGGGTAAAAAGCTTAACATCATAAGAGGAAAGATTAATGTCCCCTCGGCTACCGTTTATGATAATTGAGTCATTGGGATAAAAAGCAGGACAGTATCAAAGGAGCCATTGTAAACATTTTTATTCCAATTGTGTGTCCGAGCAGCGACCTGCATTGTATCAGGGTATTTTAAAGACGGGCTGATATACAGAATGGAAATAGAGAGTTAGACAGGGTATATACAAATCTGGATAATCTGAATTCAATAAAGCAGATCGTACGGGGGTTGTATTTGAACAGAATCGAGCTTTGACAGCTCCAGTTCTACATAAATATTCACAAACATCATTACGTCACTTAAATTCACTAAAATAGACCTAGTATGTTGATGAAAGACTTTTTTGCAAAGAAGCTTTAAAATTGGGTATGTATCACAATAAATAAATATAAAAAAAAAAAAAAACCTCAAACATTGCGAAAAAACGGCGGAAGCAAAGTTTTACTCCTAATATATTCTATATATATATATATATATATATTTATTAATGTACGTACTGCTCGTCATTAGCGACTACATTTTCCTATCTATTTTTTGACTTCCTCATAAGAGTGGAATTTCTGGTCAGCTAGACCAGACCCATGAACCGAAACCCATGGTAATCCGAAGTAGCAATATATGTAGGTAGAACATCCAATTTAAGCGTGTCCCGGTATGTCTCAACCGGTGTGGCGATGCTGGATGATGACTTTGTCGTGTCTCTTTCGGTACTGTGGCTATTTTTATTTTAATGCTGGGGACATCGATTGCTTTCGATACCGATCTTCTGGGATGGTTCTCCTAAGGCGTTTCCAAATCGCCTGTTGAATAATACCCAATGCTCTTGCCATTTCTTTTTGCGTTTGGCACGAGTCTCTATCAAGCAATTGCTCCAATTCGGAGTCTTCGAAAAATCTCTGGCCCCCCGCTATGCTGTAGCAGAAAATCAAAACTTCCCGCAAATGACGAGATAAATTTTTGATGAAAGTACAAGTTCACTGATTTGGTTAAGTCGTTATGATGGCAGCTGACTAAGCTTACATGCCGCTACAGTTATGATCAAATTTTGGGACAGTGCTTAGGAACTGTAAAATACTTGGCAACGCCAAATTCGATTTCGATATATTTTTCCATCGAGTGGGTTCCTTACAAAGAGGTGGGGCGCTCCGACCTGAAGATCTTTTGTACCGTGCCCATAAATTAATTCAAAAGACTTTCCGCATAAATAGCAGAAGGTCTTTGATCTAAGATGGAAAGGACTTATCCGTTCCCTTTCCATGTAACAGGCTCTGTCCCACACCAATTTGTCTGTTAGTTTCATCGTCTTCGACACAGAGTCTACACTCTGACGAATCCGATAGGCCCATTTTCTGTAGATGGTATCTTACAGTGTGGTGCCCAGATAGGTATAGCCCCATTTCGCTTTTGCTTGTCGCAGCCCCGGTAAGGAGAGCCACTATATCCTATGTTCTACAGCAGCCCACAGAAAAGCGCACGAGATTTAGTCGGGGTGGAGGCACCCTGTCGTGCTAGATCATCAGCGATCGCGTTTCCTTCTACTCCTGAGTGTCCAGATACCCAACAAACCACGACTCTGTTTAGGGAGGACAGGAGTTGGAGGTAATTATGGCATTCTTTAACCGTCCTGGAGGAGATACTCCATGATGATTGTTTGGTTCAGCAGCTTACTTTTGATAATGCATACATATATCGATTCATATACATAACCTTAACACAATACATTATATCGCAGCATAAATATTGAAACTTGTAATAAATCGCACCTAAATCAACTACGCTTATCATTTAATGCACTGTTTGAGTTCTGATAATAACCCAATTTAAAAAAAAAAAACTGGCAAAAAATATTGTTTGCTCAACAATAATAGTGCCCTAATAACAGCTTGGCTCTCTAAATAAATAAAAATGTTTGCTCCCCTAGTTCTCCTGTGAAGGATACTGTGGGCGCAGATCTCTATGGCATGAATCTCCGCTTCAAAGACACTGGGCCAAATACCCATTGCAGTAGAGATTCTGGTCCAGCGACTCCAACAACTACACCTGTGCACCTTTTCAGTTTTGGACCCATCCGTGCACCATTGTTGCCACCGGAGGTTTCATGTCCAGTGTCACTTGCTAAGAGTCCAGATGTGATCTGGATACGTAGTAGACTCTGCAAGGCGGATTTTTTGATGAAAATGTTGGACAGTAACGCATAGTTTCCAAGAGAGATATAGGCATACTAATCTTTGAAGCTTGCTGCATTCTTAATGGCCACATTTTGCTGCGTCTTGGGCCACCACACAAGGGCTCCCTAAGTGACGATAGGCCGTACCATCATACGGTCAATCCATTCTATAATATTAGGGCTGAAGCCCCATGTGCTGCCGAAGAATTTCCTACAAGCCCATAGAGCTCGTGTAGCTTTGGCGAGCACTTATTCTACAGGGTTTTCCAACAAGAGGTGTTATTTTGAATCATCCGGTATTTCGGTAGCTGTCACTTTTGAAGCTTTTATTCTTTGACATTTGACAAGTAGAACCTATGCCATTACTAAAAAAGGAACGATATACGCTTCAACAACGCATTGAAATTATTAAAATTCACTACAAAAATGGTGAAAATCTTGCAGTCACAGTTCGCAAAACTAAAGCATTTTGGGGTCGTCGTGAAGCACCTTGTCGGACCGCAATACAGAAATTGGTGGACAAATTCGAGCTGTTGGGACCAGTTAATGATGTGAAGAATAAAACCCGTGCACGTCGCTCAAGAACAACTGAGAATATTGCTGCTGTAGCCCAAAGTGTTGAAGAAAACCCAGGTTTGTCCATTCTTCGTCGTTCTTTGGAACTGGGCATTCCACAAAACTTGTGTCTTAAGGCTTATAAAGTTAAGTTAACACAAGAACTCAAGCCGGCCGATCATCAAAAAACGTCGTGTCTTTGCTGATTGGGTCCTTGAAATGCATGAAAATGATCCGGAATTCCATCGAAAAATCATCTTGACCGCTGAGGCTACGTCAACAAGCAAAATTGTCGCATCACAGGGGCTCGGAAAACCCAAGAGTTATTGTTGAAAAGCCTCTCCATCCCAAACGTGTGACTGTTTGGTCAGGCGGGGTCATTGAACCTTACTTTTTCGAAAATGAGGTTGGATCAACAGTTACGGTGAATGGATTGCGCTATTGAGAGATGATTAATGATTTTTTATGGTCGGAGTTGGATGGTATTGATCTGGACAACGTTTAATTTCAACAAGACGGCGCTACGTGCCACACAAGCAAAGAAATCATTGCTCTTTTACGGGAAAAGTTTCCGGACCGTGTCATCCCTCGAAGAAGTGATCACAATTGGCCACCGAGATCCTGTGATTTAACACCTTGCGACTTCTTCCTTTGGGGCCACGTGAAAGATAAGGTCTAGAATTCGTGAGGCTATCGAGGACATAGGGCAGCCAATTTGCGATTTGGTAATGGAAAATTTCATGAAGAGGATATGGTCCTGTAAGCGTGGTCGTGGTGGCCATTTGGCTGATGTTGTTTTTCATTATTAACGGCATACCTTCCTCTTAATAATGAAATAAACATCCGATCATTTATCTCAAAAAATTGAATTTTTCTTTGAATACCAAAATAACACCTCTTATTGGAAAACCCTTTAAATAGGAGCTCCAGTTGAGTCGTTTGTCTAGGACCACTCCTAGATATTTGACCAGGTCTGAATACTCCACCTCAATGTTATTTATAACGAGGTTCCGAAGCTTCATGTTGTATCTCTTTGTGAAGGGAACAATGACAGCTATCTGGAGGTTAATGCTAAGCCCTTCGCTTAGAAACTTACCCGTCACTATGATAGCCAGGTTATCTGCATAGCCGATGACTTTATAACCAAGCACAACGAGAGACCATAGCAGGGGAGATAACACATCTCCTTGTGGACAACCTTTTACAGCTCTAATGCTAACTGTTGTACGATCTAGAGATGAAATAATGAACCTCTGTCGGAGCATGGATTCGATCCATGCGATCACGTGTGGTTCAATGTTTCTACGTGCCAACGCTCTAGAGATAGAACCAAAGTCAGTAATGTCGAAAGCTCCCTCGACATCCAAGAAGGCACACAAAACTATATTCTTGGAGTCAAAAGCGTTTTCAATCTTTCTGACTAAGTGGTGTAAGGCAACCTCTGTTGACTTTCCCTTGGAGTAAGCGAACTGCATTGGGTGCAACGGGGTCGTGACTCGCAGTTTGTTTCTGATGTGCAGGTCGAGAAGCCTCTCTACTGTTTTCAGAAGGAATGAGGTTAGAATGATTTGTCTGTATGACTTGGGCTTATCTATTGGCCTATTGCCAGATTTGGGGATGGAGACTACACGTTCAGACCCCTATGTATTTCCATACAAATGTATGGGAATTTTCGATTTTGGACGTGCATTCACGGTCATTTTTATCACGCACAGGTACAAATTTTGCATTACTTCTTTTACTCAATGCCTTTCGCATATGTTCAATTTGATCTACAGAAAAAAAAACAACACAAATACAGGTAGAAATATGGTTAAAATACAGGTAATTTTTTTTTTTTTTTTCATACATTTTTCAGTTTATTTTTAAGAAGATAATTTATATAAATGAATAATTGTGATGAAACTCTAATAGTCAGGCTTGCTCCGGAATCAGAAAAATTCAATCCGAACAATTTTATTCGGATTCGGATTTGCGTGCTCCGGAATCAGAATTTTTTGTCGATAATTTCCTTTTTTATTTTCGATACATTAGAATATTTCCCTCGTTTTTATCGATAAATTCACATATGTTGTGGTGTAACCAGCGGACTGCCTTTTGTTAAAAATTGTAAATATTGCAAAATTTCCATTTATTTTCTCGATTGCTTGTTTTGAAGCTAAAATAAGGCGTTAAATAACACTAGTCGACGATGAAAAATCTCCAGAGATGAGACTTATATTTTATGTTAGGGTAATGTTTCAGCGTTAAAAAACCGGTTTTTTTTTTATCCTCCCATAGCTTGTTTTTTTTTATGACTATTTTAGTGAAAAATGCCATTTTTCAAAATACGGTTGCACATATGAGGTCATAAAAACTGTACTAATTCGAATTTTTTCATTATTATTTTTTTTTCAAAAGTAGAGAGCACTACCTTTCCAAAATGCCCCAAATCATAAAAATTGGAAACCTTCAGAAAAAACTACAGCCGTAAGAGTGTGCCCAAAACCCCAAAAAACACAACATTTTGGTGACTTTTTCTACGAATATCGCTATTTCTTTCAGAAAAACTCTTGGACACTTGAAAAGTTAGCTATTTAATGTTATTGGTCATGATATGTAGATGCGATTTCTGTATAGTGTCGATTTTTTATGATACAAAATGACTGATTTATTCAATTTTTAGTAAAAATGAAAAAAATACAATTTTTTTCGATAGAATTTTTTTTTGTCACTATCAACTGCATTTAAGCTCTTGAAAGTGGTTGATTTTTCTATATTGGGAACTTTTACATAAAGTAATAGTCATTACCTTTCAAATAAGTCCTTTTTCATGAAATTCGGACTATCCATTGAACACCAGCCGTTCAATGAATCACACGAAACCTCATGATTTCACCAAAAATATACGAATTTTTTGTATATAATGGTGCTTGCCTTGAAACAAACGGACTTAAGGCAATTGGAAAAAATAGAAACGATATGGCAATCGCTCACTTAGAACATGGGTACCCCAAGTAAGGCAAACAGTAATTTAAGAAAGGAATATTCGTAGATCCTCAAATTCGTAAAGCAATGAAAAGTAACGAATTTTGAAGAACATTACCACCTGAACAACTGTATGCGTGGAATTCCTTTGAAGAAGTTGAAGAAAATTTCTTAGAAAGATGAAAAGCCCGAATGCTAAGTAAATTATTGAAATGCTTTATTGGTATGAAAAAATTGGCTCGACATTGAGTCTAAAAATGCATCACTTAAAATCACATTTTCACATGTTTTCTGAAAATTTGAGTACGATGAGCGACCACCAAGGTGATAGATTTCATTGAGATATTAAAAGTATGTAGGGTCAGCTTAGAGGTCTTGTCACATAGAAAATTTTGGATGAATATTGCTGGTTTTTAGTTCCATAATCAGATAGGAAGCTCAAAAGAAAAAAAAGAAATATACACTTTAAGTAACAATTTTTGTCCAAAGATTGTTGGTTGATTTCTTAGCTTTATATTTAATAAAAAGTATTATTATCAGTAATTATTGTTTTATTAAAGCATAAGGATATTTTTAATAAGATCAATATGAAATAAATGTAAGCAAAGGGCCATAGAAACTGAACCAAGAAATTGATGATCAAAGCCGTTTGCATTTTATGTTGGATTTTAGTTTTAAATTTGAGAGTTTTGTTTGTGTTTTTATTAAGGAATCATTATAATTGAAGTGTAGTAGATTATTCCAATGTATCCTAACAATAATGTCAATTATTGTCAACGCAAGCACCATTATATACAAAAATTCGTATATTTTTGGTGAAATCATGAGGTTTCGTGTACTCATGGTGATTCATTGAACGGCTGGTGTTCAATGGATAGTCCGAATTTCGTGAAAAAGGACTTATTTGAAAGGTAATGACGACTGCTTTATGTTAAAGTTCCCAATATAGAAAAATCAACCACTTTCAAGAGCTTAAATGCAGTTGAAAGTGAAAAAAAAAAATTCTATCGAACAAAATTGTATTTTTTTCATTTTTACTAAAAATTGAATAAATCAGTCATTTTGTATCATAAAAATCGACACTATACAGAAATCGCACCTACATATCATGACCAATAACATAAAATAGCTAACTTTTCAAGTGTCTAAGAGTTTTTCTGAAAGAAATAGCGATATTCGTAGAAAAAGTCACCAAAATGTTGTGTTTTTTGGGGTTTTGGGCACACTCTTTCGGCTGTAGTTTTATCTGAAGGTTTCCAATTTTTATGATTTGGGGCATTTTGGAAAGGTAGTGCTCTCTTCTTTTGAAAAATGAAATAATGAAAAAATTCGAATTAGTACAGTTTTTATGACCTCATATGTGCAACCGTATTTTGAAAAATGGCATTTTTCACTAAAATAGTCATAAAAAAAAAACAAGCTATGGGAGGATAAAAAAAAAAACGGTTTTTTAACGTTGAAACATTACCCTAACATAAAATATAAGTCTCATCTCTGGAGAAAAAAAAAGTGTTAAATTTGTCGACTAGTGTAATGGAAGAATCATGTCCTTTTTGTTTTCCCCTGCAATCAATATATATTTTTTAGCATTAAATTCTTTTGATTATGTATATATGTAGTTACATTGTGTTTGTTGGCGCGAAATGGTTTTTTGTTTGATACAAAACAGCTGACATGGCTGCCGTAGTTGTGCACCTTTTTATTAGTACATGTTGTTAACATTTCATTTTCATTTTATATAGCTAGTTATTTATTATTTTATTTTTTAAATAAAATTTCACAAAAATATTAATTTAGCAGCAATGTTTATTAAATTCAAACACGATTTAACTATTTTTGTTGCAAGGGAAATTTTATTTGTGTAACGCGGGAACCCTGTCGCATTTACCGGCCATGTGTGCATGTTTGTTACACACACATGTACAAACAAAACGAAAATTCGTTTGGCTTGTGCATGCTATTTTTGGGTTGTGTCAGCAAAAAAAATATTAAAAATAGTTAGCAGCTAATATGCAAATTAAAGTTAGCATAAATAGAATCTAAGAATATCAAGGCATATATAAAAAATTACTTCAATATAAAATTTGTGCTTTTTTAATACTATTTTGACGATTCGGTTTCATTCCACTTGCAACAAAGCAGTCGGTTTCAAAGCACATAAAAAATTCGGATTGGTGGAAATGGGAGCAGCAAACATTCGGATTCAAAACGAATCCGCATAAATTATTCTGATTCGGATACCGGAGCACGCCTGAGTATTCGTATTATTGATTAAGTATTTTACATTTGAAGCAGATATATTGAACCTTTGACTGTTGCTGGCACACAGCATCATTACATATTTTGCACAAAAATCGAGTTTTTGGGCGTAGTTTTTCGCTTCCTTGTGAACAAAGTACCCATCATCTTTCTTTTTCCCAATGTAATAGGGCCGTTGTAGTACATTGGCGAAAAAAGAGGATGCGTACTTTGTTCACAAACAAGCGAAAAACTACGCCGTAAAACACGAATTTGGGCAAAATATGTAAAGAGGTTGTGTGCAAAACCACTCAAAGGTTCAGTATATCTGCTGGAAGTGTGAAACAGTTAATCAAAAGACGAATACTATAAGTTTTTCGTCACAATCATTCATTTATATACATTTTATTCTTCAAAATAAACCGAAATATGCATGAAAAAAAAAATCGTACCTGTATTTTAACCATAAATCTACCTGTACTTTTGTTGTTTTTTTTTTTACCTGTAGATCAAATTGAACATATGCGAAAGCCATTGAGTAAAAGAAGTAATGCAAAATTTGTACCTGTGCGTGATAAAAATTACCGTGAATGCACGTCCAAAATCGAAAATTCCCATACATTTGTATGGAAATATATACGGGTCTGGCTGGACCCATGTGCCAAACCAAAGGTTATCGGAACATGTGCCAAACGGAGGGTTAATATAAAGTAATTGATTTTTTTGAAAAAAAAATTATGGTTACACATTATTATTTGCTTTATTGATTTGCAAAATGTTTTAAAGAAAAAAGTCATATAATTAAAAAAAAAATAAAAGTATACAAAAATAAGCCAACACCTAATTTTTTAGCTCTAAAACAGATCAATTTAATCCAATTTAACTGCCTAAGTCAATTTACTACAACAAATACACACAGTTTCCAAAATGTTCATTGCGCCGGCTTTGTTTTCTCTGCTTTCAATTTTTTTGCAGCAACAGCTACTCACGTACATACATATGCATGTATGGTCGTTTGGTACTATACTCAGTGTTCTCATAACATTTTGCCTGTGCTTATGTTAAAAAATTCGTGGAAAAGTAAGAATAAAACTAGCAGCTGTAAAGAAAGGTGACAATACAAGAGCACAAAGAATGGACACTGAAAAGCTTAAGAGAACGCAATACGTAAAGCAATTCTGTCCGGATGTTCGAACTGGTTATGAAGCTATTGCTGATACCATTGAAAATGCATCAAATGTAGAAGAGATGGTGAAAACAGCTACAAAACTCTACCAAGAAAGTGGTTATAGAGCGCTAGGTCGCAAGCATAACAAAAGAAAACCGTGGATGCAACAGGAAACTTGGGACATGGTGCAAAATAGAGCTAAAGTCAAACAGAGAATGCT
Source organism: Chymomyza costata (assembly GCA_018150985.1). NCBI lineage: Eukaryota > Metazoa > Arthropoda > Insecta > Diptera > Drosophilidae > Chymomyza > Chymomyza costata. Next base: position 135,342 of record JAECWU010000806.1, on the reverse strand, counting down.
TGTCGAAAACATCAGTGAGGATACGAAAAGACACTTGCGACAGCAATACACACAAATGTGTGAATCCATCAAAAAGTGCTGTAGACGCGACAAGAGAAAATGGATAGATGATAAAGCCACAGTAGCTGAGTCAGCCGCTGTCAGTGGTGATCTGAGAAAACTCTACTCAATTACAAGAGAGTTGTCTGGCATCAGTTACAGCGGGGAGAAACCCGTCAAAGACCAAGATGGAAATATCATAACAGACCCCAAAAAACAGCTCATACGGTGGGCTGAGCACTTTAAAGAAGTACTGAATAATCCATCAGAAACAACCCACGAAGCAGATACCTCAAGCGAAGACGAGTCGCCAAGTACACGGTTACATGCCCGTCCATTTCATTGCGTTAATGTAAATCCCCCAACTAGAGCTGAGGTCACAGAGGCAATAAACAAACTTAAGAATAATAAAGCTCCAGGTGCAGACAACATATGCGCAGAACTATTAAAATGCGATGTCTCACTTTCTGTTGATATATGGTGGCCAATTATGAAAAAGATACAGAAACTATACCTGACAGCTGGAATGAAGCGCTACTAGTGAAGATACCCAAAAAAGGAGATACAAGCGATTGTAACAACGTTAGAGGAATAAGCTCTTTGCAGCGATCATACAAAATAGAATTTCCGCCGTAGCAGAAGCTAACCTAAGACAGAACCAGCATGGTTTCCGAAAGAACAGATCATGCGTGGATTTGATAAATACTGTCCGGATTATCTGCGAGCAGTGCAATGAATTTGGAGTGCCAATATGTGCGGCTTTCCTAGATTTTAAAAAAGCTTTTGATAGTTTGAGAAGACCGTATATTTGGGCAGCACTCTCCAGAAGGGGAATGCCAGAAAAGATTATAACTCTTTTGAAGGGAGTCTACCAAAATGTAAATTGTCGCGTGATCCACAAAAACCAACTCTCACAGCCTTTTGATATCAAAACAGGCGTACGACAAGGGTGCATACTGTCGCCATTGCTCTTCATTCTTGCGCTAGATGATATTCTTAGCAGAGCTTTAAGTGATACCAGAGGCATCCAACGGGGCTTATTTGAATATCTGCAGGATTTAGAGTTCGCAGATGATGTTCTGCTTTTGAGTCACAGGCCAGGTGAACTACAGCAAATGATATCAGCCATTAGCGAACGAGCAGAAGCCGCTGGATTAAAGATAAGCACTGAGAAAACAAAAAGCATGACGAGCGGTTATAGCGCAGTCCAAAATTTAATGCTATATGTAAATGGTGGGGAAGAAATCGAATGCGTAAACTCTTTTACCTACCTGGGAAGCGTTGTAACGAACAAGAGTGGGGCTGATGAAGATGTTCATGCTCGCATCAATAAAGCGAGGTGTGCCTTTGCTAAATAAAGCAACATATGGCGATCCAGTGAGCTCACTAGGCAGACCAAAGATTCGCATCTTTAATACAAATGTGAAATCTGTCTTGTACTATGGCTGTGAAACATGGAAGCACTCAAGAAACATAGAGAAAAAGATGCAAGTTTTTATTAACAAATGTCTACGCAGAATTCTTAAAATATGGTGGCCAAATAGAATATCGAATGAACAACTGCTAAATCAGACTCATCAAAAAGCAGCACAGACCGAAATAAAAACGAGGAAGTGGAAGTGGATAGGCCACACACTTAGACAGCCTAGAAGTTATATCGCAAGACAAGCTTTAACATGGAATCCGCAAGGCAGTAGAAGACCTGGTGCACCAGCGAAAACGTGGCGAAGAACTGTCGAGAGTGAACTAGCTGAAGCACGATATACGTGGAATGACATCTGCACTGCAGCACCCAACAGAGTCAGATTTAAGAGAATCGTCGAGGCCCTATGCCCCACTGGGGGAAGAGGACAATAGTATTAGTAGTATGTTAAAAAGACAGCATGCATGAATATTCACTTCTGTGGGTACTGTAAAAATGGGGTACTGTAAACTTTTGAATAGAGTATTTGTGAGTACCACCAAAGAATATAGAACTACATAGAATGCGCATCTCGCCCAAATTCATTTTAGCGCTTCTTGGTACGGGCGGGCGGCAGCAAACGAAACGAAATGTTGGTGCTATTTTTAGAACATGCAGACTCCGTTAATTTGCAAAGTTGTTGTCCTTCCAAAATGTACAAGAGACTTATTTTAACATAGGTTGCAAGTTGGTGTTAATGGGTCAGTGGTATGCTTGCCAACTCCTTGTTCAACTCCAGGGCTCGGATTTTTTAATATATTTTGCTTTTATTTGTAATATTTTTTGATCGGTTTCACAATTTTAATTTTTGATTTTATAGGCTTTATTTTTTAATACGTAAAAGAAATTTTTATTTTGCGGTCTAAATAAAAATTATATTTTATTTTTGTGGTCTCTACAATCAACAAAGAACAATTCGGGAATCGTAGTGTGGCAAAGGTGAACGATGATATGTATGTTGATTTATTTGTTATTCCTCTGGTTATTTCTTAAAGCAATTGTGAAAAATAATAATATGTCCTTTTAATGCTTCGACTAAAGAATAGGAAGTTGGAAAGAGCCCACCGAAATCAGATTTAGAGCAATCATTTTTATAAAATAAAAGGACCTATGCTTACTCTCTCTATCATTAACTGCATCAGTTGTGCACACACAAGAATACATGTAAATTCAAGTATTAGTGTTTTTGTATGCATGCGGTAAAACCCTTAAACAAATTGGAAGTCGATAGCAAAATACCCTTTTTCGCATTTTTCTCCTTTTTCACATGCATTTGTTAGTGTGAAGCCAAACGTGGTAAGAAAATGTCATAGCAGACACATTCCCCGAAAGGGCATGCATGCTCAGAAAGTAAAAATTTACATTTTTTGCTGAGGCTGAAAATATGAACATTGCCGACAGCCAAAAACGAAGTTCAGAGCCGAGATCAATTGCCAGCGCTCGTGAAATGCCTGTGCTATTTTTAGATTTTCGCGTTTGCTCTGCCTGCCGGGGTAAACAAGAGCTGTAAAAATTTTGCGCACGGAAATGAGAATGCAGTTTGTGTGTATACGGCGTATACTATACGCCGTAAAACTATTCAACAGTATAAGAATCGATAGCAAAATACTCTTTTCCAATTTTTCTCCTTTTTTACATGCATTTGCAAGGGTGAAGGCAAACGTGGTTATGAAGTGTCATACCAGTTACATGCTTCGAAAGGGTATGAAGGCTCAAAAACTAAAAATTTACAAATTTGGCTGAGGCTGAAAATATGAACATTGCTGGCAGACGTTTGTTCTCTGCCCGCCCGCACCATAGAGCTCTACAAATTTTGCATATACATCTAAGTATGTATATTGTCATTGGGAAAATAGTTGTCGGCAAGAAATACACACTCATTTCGTCTTGACACTACCGCCTTATTATACCTCACAAAAGTGCTTATTTTACTATGAAATTAAATGCATAGAAAGCGTACTGTACCTGCAAGGATATCAAAATACGAAAATGAAACATTAATTTTCTTACGACAATAAAAAAAAATAAAAATATTTAATAGAAAAGGAACAGAAATTATGGAAAATTTACAAAAAAAAAAAACAAGTTGAATCTAACATCATCTTGAGAATCGAATCTCGACACATTAGACTGTGAGTCGAACACGCATTCCACTAGGCCATTGCCACTGCGCGCGTTTCGTTTTCAAAATTTCATATTCAAGCAAATGTACAAATGCAAGCAATATTTTCTGTGGGGTACTAATATCAGTACCCCACATAGTAAAATTTTTTTGTATGAGATGCGCATTCTATGTAGTTCTATATTCTTTGGTACCACATAGTACTATCTAGTACCTCTAATGCATAAGCACACATACATACATATTAACATTACCAGTAATATAACATAACACAAGACATAACATAACCGCAATGTAAATAGGCTAAGCTAACATAAGAGAACAATAAATCGTTGTCAAATTTTTCTCGTCAAAGTACAAACTTGCCAATAGAAAATTTCGTTCTTGCTTTGAGACTCCGCTGATATAAACTTTGAGCAAATCCTTGCTCCGATGTTAAAATCATGCTGGGAAATCTTGACCTCAACTGTATTGACGTTAAAGTTATCAAAAAAAAACTACTAGATACAACCATAATCTGATTCTGTATATCGTGTATTTCGCTTCCAAGAGCATAACAGTGAAAAAACTACGTGATGACTATTCGCATATTAATCATACTAAGGTTCGCTGGGTATAAAAGACCAAAACTTACAACAAATTGACACAATGCTATAACTGTCAGCTCTATGGTCATGGAGCTAATCATTGTGCCGTTAAAACATCATGTGCCTACTGTGCTGGCACATGACTCCTGATTGCCCCGACAAAACCATTAAGAAGTGCGCAAACTGCAAAGGGAACCACTCCTCAACTGATATAAATTGCCCATGCCGACTTTCATACCAGTCCCTGCTGACGAAGCGATCGACACGTGGCAAACTCTACACTGCTAATAAACCTACTATTGTGCCGAATCATAACAACAGATCCGCTCCAGCAACATCCAGGGTGAACCCTACACATAATCCACCTTACAATGTGCTTTGTAGTCCGTCCCCAGCTACAGTCAAGTCGTCACCAATGGCGGCCCAAATCAATCTACCAGCGATGATTTATTCACCTATGAAGAGATAACTGCTCTTACCACTACCTTAGTAAATTGAAGGACTGCACCACCAATTCGGACCAATTCCATGTTATCACACAACTAACGCTTAAATATGTGTACCACAACAAATAGTTTACCAAAGACCCTAAATATTATGGCATGGAAAGCTCGTGCTGTTAACAAAAAACGATTAGAATTGATAAACTTTTTAAACCTAAACAAAATTCACACTTGTATGTCTTGTCAGCGAAACATGGCTGCCGCAAAATATTAAATTCCCTATTCCCAATTACATAGTATAAAGAAATTACCGTTCTAACAATAGGGGTGTTGCAATTATAGTGAAAAAATCTGTTAAGCATACGCAGATTTATAACATTAAGACCCATTTAATTGAAAATATTGGAATTGAGGTTTGCATAGATTCCCAAAGATCATTTAAAATTTTATGTTTTGTACTTCCCCGGTCTATCAGCCAAATGTCTGTCAAAACGATGCAACTTGAAATCAACACGACACATAAAAGACATGTTCAAGTCCGATCTTCCTAAAATCTCTCGTATTGATAGCGAATACATTGTTGGAGGCGACTTAAACTGCAGAAATAGACTATGGAACTGTGCCTGAGACAACAGTTTTTCAAAACCTTGGCTGATCTCTCTTTTTTGGGTGAATTCAGTATAATTTACCCAACTTATGTTGCGGCGAGCTACAAAGGCAACCCATCTATACTCGATTTATTTTTGACACATATACCCAAAAACATTTCTGAACCTATGGGCTACACAGATCTATCATCTGATCATCTCCCAGTTATATGCAAGCTAGCCAACTATGCAAATCCCAAAAATGTTGAAACTTTCCTCCAGTATTCCAAAACTAACTTAATAAAATTTAAACATGCTTTAGCTGATACTGTTAGTTTTGACTTAGAAACTTTTAATGCTCTTACCCCCGAATCGTGCAATAATTGACATGATGGCCTAAAACTTCGTCAAAATATTACTCAGTCTATTGAGCTCAGTACACCTAGAAATCACGTCAAGCTGCATACCCGTAAACTTCCAGAAAGAATAACAACTATCATTGTTAACAGAAATGCTACGCAAAGACAGTGGATCAAAACAAGACAACCCATTTTCAAAGCAAGAGTTTACTTTTTAAACAATCTAATCAGTCAGGAGTTGTTTAATTATAATAACGTAATGTGGAATGAAAAATTGTCTAAACTGGGCAATAACGCAAAGACCTTTTGGAAGCTCACGAAAATTATTAAAAATAAGAAGCAATACATTCACTGTGTTTGGTCCAGCAGCTACCATTTGATTTAACATTTACAATATTTCTCTTTGTTGTATAACTTGCCCTGCGTGGCAAGAGAACTGCCTTTATTATAACTCTCTCTTAAGCAAAGTAAGCTTTCGCGCAAGCGCATTGCATGCGTCGGCTACAACGCCGACCTCCCAAATGATTTGCTGATACAGATCAGTTCTTTCTCGTCGCTAAATAAACCTAAACGCATCTACGCACCTTTCGCAACTAATACCTCATAAACATTGTATATCGCTTCTTATATACCTAGTTATATCGCTGCATAAACATTAAAAATTCTAATAAATCGCATACAAGTTAATTAATTAATTTGTTCTTATTCAATACACGGTTTCTATTTAAATGCTAGCAAAAAATATTGTTAGCTCAACAAACTGCTTTAACCATGAAAATAACCGGTATTTCACCGCTTTACAAAGGCAAACATACTGGCCGAAATATTTGAGTCAAAACAGTAATCAAGTCACTTAAAGTTAGAAAGTCGCCAGGGGTCGACAAAATACCAAACATTTGCCTTAAGAAACTTACAGTTAACGCATTGCATTATTTAACGCTACTTTTTAACAATTGCATTAAGATCGGCTATTTTCCACTTGATTGGAAAGCTACAAAAGTCATTCCCATTGCCAAACCAGGTAAACCACCTGACTCTCCTCTGAGCTATCGCACGAGTCTCTTGTGCGGCATATCCAAGGTTTTAGAACGCTTAATCAAGACCAGACTTTGTACCTATGTATGTAGAGGAGAAGCGCATTCTACCTCCAATGCAATACGGATTTAGAGCCGGCTTTAACTGCATACATCCACAAGCTTTGTCAAAGCAAATTTTAATTTAAAAAAATCCGTCCGCTAGATGTGGAAGCCGCATTCGACACTGTGTGGCACGATGGTTTAATTCACAAACTGGTGACTTGCAACCTACCTGACTCAAATCATAAAAAGTTTTTTGACCGACAGACACTTTCATGTTTCTTTGGATGGTTATATATGTAGCCAAAAGGTTATCTGCGCTGGTGTTCCACAAGACTCTGTCCTCGGATCCATTCTATATAACTTTTATACCTATGATATCCCCAGATTGGAAAGATGCAACTCAATAATTTTTGCTGATGACACTGCCCTCTACTGTTCGGGCACAACTTATTCTGATATTCACTATAATTTGCAACACTCGGTAAACTCTATATCTGCGTATTTCTATAAATGGAAAATTAAGCTAAACGCGACTAAAACTAAAGCAATTTTCTTTAGCAAAAAGCTTATTCCATGTTTCCTTCCTGACAATAATCTCGAGCTTCATAGCTCCTACATTGCATGGGAGGATTCTGTGAAATATCTAGGAATCCACTTAGATAAAAAACTGCTATTTAGTGGTCACATCAGTAACACATTAGATAAAATTAATAAGACTGTACGTACTTTATATCCATTTATAAACCGTGAATCTAAACTATCTATAAAAAACAAACTTACTATATATAAATCCATATTTATACTAATAACCATATACGGAGCTGAAATATGGATTACCTCAGCTAAATGTCATTTAAGGAAACTTCAAATTGCCCAAAATAAAATATTAAAAATGATCCTCAACCTACCATATTATTATAACACTAGATCCTTGCACAAAATAGCAAATGTTATCTTAACATTGATGATTGATGAGCTTATCATCAACCAAATTTTTCATTAAAAAATCTTATATTACACTAAGTATGTGTTGAAGGGTACATCACCTAACTGTGGTAGTTTAAAAGTTTTATTTTAAAAGCTTTTGAAATCATGGGTTTTTTCCTCCTGTTTCCCTTGTTCACTTGAATATTTTAGGTACTATTATTAAAATGAACATAATTTAAAACAAAATATTAATGTTTCAGTTGCATAAGTTTATACCTCGACTCTGTTTGTACTAAAATTAAGCTAGCTTTAAGTATTATGGTTCAAGGTATGTGCATGAGTCTAAAAGCCTCTCCATACAAATGTCAACCTCGGCCTTCACGGGGCGTTCCCCGTGTTAAACATATGAGGCAACGGCGACCGAGCGTTCAGCGCGATAACTGTTCCATTCCATCTGGTTCTCTGGGGAAATACCTAGCTCCATTAACGTGCTTTGGGCATGTTCGGAGGCCTACAGCACATCGACGTATAATCTTTTATTTTATTTAAGGTAGCAACCGTCAGCCGTCGCGTCTGAAATTCAGCTGATTCGAGTATCTACAAGAATTCAAGCCTCGGAACGGAATGAAAACCTGATGACGAAACTTTGCAATGTTAAACGGACAAGATTTGGACAATGGAATGTGCGCACGCTTTTTAAAGCTGTAAAATTTGCTCAGCTCTCTGCTAATTGTGAAAGACAAAAAATTGACTTGCTGGGAGTAAGTGTAGTTCGGTGGAATGGCAGCGGTGAAGTATGCAATAATAAAGGTGGCAAGTTTTTGTTCTCTGGCATGCCAGGCGATGGCGATGCACATATTCGAGGCGTCGGTATCTTCCTTAGCAAACGTCTTAAAAATACATTGATGTCTTGGAAGGCTGTATCTGAGCGTATTATTTCTTTACGTCTCAGAGCCAAAAACCAAAATGAAACAGTAGTACAATGTTATGCACCTACCGAAGATGCTGTAGGTGTAGAAAAAGACCGATTTTACAGCATCCTACACTACAAAGTGTAAACAAGAAGGACCTCATAATCCTAATGGGAGACTTTATTGCCCAAATCGGTTCAGAATATATGGGCTTTGAGCAAATTATGAAACCCATACGTTAGGCACCTGCAACGAAAACGGCGAGCTCTTTTTAGAGCTATGTCTGAACAATGATTTAAAAATTGGTGGCTCAATGTTTCCCCATACGAGGAATCACTTGGCAATCGCCAAATGGTGTCACAACAACACAAAAAGATCACATATATGTATCCCGTAAATGGGCAAATTTGTTACTAGATGTTCGGAACAAACGTAGCGCCGAAATAGGTAGTGACCATTACCTAGTGATAGCTGAAATTAGCTTATGGTGGTGCCCGAAAAATCGACGGCAGCATACCCGTCTACGCAATTTTCATGTAGCAAGACATCTTTTGAACATCAAATAGCTTCCGCCTCAATTATACGTGCATAGAAGTATTAAGATATGCAAGAACAGAGAAAAAGGAATGGCTATCTCAAGTCTTTTGGGATCTGAATGAATAAGAAACCAAACTTAAACAAGAATATTAGGGGCAGCTAGCGAGACCCGCAAAGCTGAATTGCAAAGCGAATTCAGACGTCTCTCTAGGATGATAAAATATCAAGCGAAACGCGATAAGCAGAGCTTCTACGAGAAATTAGGGGCAGCAGCACAGAATGCTTTAGATAAAGGTGACCTTAAAGAAGTATTTAAGCTGAGTCGTGATATAGCTGGTTACAAGAATTTCAGCGCAATGCCTGTTGAAGATGAGAATGGTTGCCTGGTAACAAATGCAGACGAACAGATGGCAGTGTGGAAGAGGGATTTTGATAGAACGCTTAATATAATTCAGGATGAAAACAATGGCGAGCTGCTAAATATTAGACGGCGCAATTCCAGCAGATCGATTGACTGCAGGCCGCCCAGCGTCGAAGAAATACGTGAGGCGCTTCTATCGCTAAAATTAGGTTAATCTACTGGAATCGACAGCCTACCAGCATAAGTTTTTAAGGCAATCCCGGAAACAATGTCTCTTAATCTGCATATTTTATTCGTCGAGAACATATGCCGACTGAGTGGAAAGAAGCTAGGGTCGTTAGGGTCCCTAAAAAGGGAGACAGGAAAAAATGCTCCAACTGGAGAGGCATATCGCTGCTGCCGACAATCAAAAAAATTTTCATAAAAATAATTTTGAACCGTATCGCTGAGCCTCTGAACAATTTAATTCGACGTAATCAAACCGGGTTTCATGCTGGTCAATCCTGCCTGGATCACATAAACACCATACGAATAATTATTGAGCAGTCGTTAGAACTCAACTCCAACTTGTATCTTACCTTCATCGACTTTGAAAAGGCTTTCGATACCCTTAAACGTGACTATATGTGGAAAGCTCTTGAAACTAGAGGCATTCCGTCAAAAATTCTTAATATAATTAAAGGCAGCTATGATGGTGCTACATACCGGGTGTTACACAATGGCGCATTAAGTGACCCATTCGTGTCATCCAGTGGCGTGAGACAGGGGTGTGCTCTTTCGCCACTTCTGTTCAAAACGGCATTGGATGCGGTGTTGGAAACCCTGAATACAGAAAGATATGGAATCAACTGGGGAATAAGAGATAAATTATCCCACCTATTGTATGCCGACGACGTGGTTTTTATGACGAACACGCACGCTAATATGCAAGCCCAAATTGCTAATGTTGCGGAAGAATGCACTAAAGTTGCATTCTATTCTAAGACTATAAAGTCTAAAGATTTATACCGCTAAGACTAAATCTATGCGCATCAATACACGTGATGATGCCCATCTGGTTATAAATGGTACGAATGTTGAAAATGTTGAAAAATTTTAATATCTAGGCAGCATAGTAACAACAGATGTGGCACTAAAGAAGATTGTGCCAACAGGCTACGTAAAGCTAGAAGTGCATTCGCTAACCTTAAGAGCATTTGGCGTTCGACAGCTTTTCAACTGAAGACCAAAATAACAATATTTAATGCTTGCTGTTGTACGGATCTGAATCGTGGTTTGTTACTACCGCAATTACACAAAAACTGCAAACGTATGCGAACAGATGCTTCCGGCAGATACTAAGTATTTGGTGGCCAAGAACGATACTTAATGAACGGTTGTGGGAAATAACTAAGCAACAGCCGATCGACAAACAAATATTAAGGCGGAAGTATGGTTGGCTTGGAACACCCTACGTAAACCTAACGACGAAATGGCACATAGAGCACTGGAATGGAATCCTTAGGGCAGAAGGAACCATGGACGTCCAAAAAGTACATGGCGAAGATCAATAAGGAGGGAAACGAACAAATCTGTCAGCGAACTTCGAGCAATAGCGCGAAATAGAAATAATTCGAAAATCTTTGTAGATAGACTAAGTTCTTAAATTTTTATTTTTTTTTAGAACATGTCATAATAATAATAATTAAGCATTATTATAAAATAAAGGAAATAAAGCACAATAAAATACAAAAAACAAAAAAGTATTCTGTCATCGGCCGTTGAGCTAATAACACGCGTTTTAATGTCTCACTGGCGTGCCGCCTACAATAGTGACATCAAGTATGGCCTCTTTGATCCGAGTAATTTGCTCGGAACCTACCTTGATGCCTTTAACTACGCTGCTGTAGGGCATCTAGTCGGACTCTGTGAGAGTTCGCTTCGGTTTCTTTGTCGCCGTATGTGGCGACTTATCGTCAGATCGGTTTCTCTTGATCAATGCCCCTGTGACATTGATTGATTGCCGATCTGACGAAAGATAGAGCGCACTGTGGTCGATTTAACCTATCTAGCGGAAGAAAAACCTTATTTTAAAATGAGAAAACCTGTATAATTTTGGGTTGCATACGATTATGAAAACATCATCGAGTCCATCGACATGTTTTTATTATTGTATTCGCCATATTGGATCAGTTGTGAGCTTTCAAACATATCATATGTTCCAGCAAGTCCACATCAAAATATTCCCGCGTTTATTAATGTCAGCAATTTTGGCTTGCAAATTGGAAAAAGTTATTTTATTTCATAATATTTTTGGGTTTTTAAATATTTTAAGGTATGTATTTATAAAAAAAAATGTCATGCCTGTGCCTGTTGTAAAGGAAAATCGTCGGGGAAGTTTGCAAACTTGCTGAACTTTTTTTGTAACATTTTTTCGATTTTAATGGTGTGTATCTTTTAATGTAACAATATATCTCGTATAAGTCTTTTTTTTTTTGTAAAATGATTCGTTGTCTCTTTAAAATAATTAAATTTGCCTGCTTCAACTTGCTACCTTGAATAATATATGATTTTTTAGACACTATTTTGGGTTGCAAGTGCACTGCTTTTAAGCATGATGCGCTACAGCATTGATTTATCAGCTATATGATATAATCACCCGATTCGAACTAAACTCGGTATAATTGTATATCTACTCAAAATGTTTTTAAATGCCGAATTTGGAGGACATGGATTTTGGTTTAGCGGAGATATGGTCAAAACCGATTTCGGGATATATGGCATCTATATATATGATATAGTAGTGCGATCCAGATCATATTCGGCATATACGTGTATCTTCCTAGTCTATTTTTAAATATCAAATTTGGTGCAGATACAATTTTTTATTGTATCTGGAGATATCGTCATTTTGCAGAAAATGCGTTTCAAGTTTTTAATGTTATGACACTCTTCTTGTAAATGAGCGATATGATAAAAAACCGATTTCAAATTATTAGTAGCTATATAAAATAGTCATCCGATGCGGACCAAACTCGGCACGTATATGTAACTACCTAAAATTTTTCTTTTTGCCAAATTTGATGAAGATAGGTTGATTATTTTAGAAGATATTAATTTTCTTTCGTTATATAGGCCAAATCGACCACAATGGAGCGTCTGCTCTAGAGAGTCCCTTGTCAGTGTCATCTGCGTCAGAGACCAGGAGTTCTTCCTCGGAGCTGCCGATGAAGAAGCAGCGGTCTTTTCGATTGAAGGTGTGCCGGCTGTTCTTGTAAAACAGATTCCGGTGGTTGAAGCACAGTTGACCTTATATTATAAAAATAGTATAATTTTGTGTAATGAAAATAGAGCTGAGAAATTTTTAGAAACGAATCCGCGTCTCTAGCCCGTTGGGTGAACTTTTTAAAGATATGCACCTACTCACATCACGAATTGGCCAGATACTAGGATTTACAAAAGATCACCGTTGACCAAGTGAGTGAATCATAATATAAGATTGGTCAAGGATGCTCGAAGTGGCAAGTCAAGATGACTTAAGATAGAAGAAGTGATAGATTGAATAGACCGTTCGAAAGAGAGTAAATTGTAAAGGTTATTATATTTAGAGCATAAAACACGGAAAGGATCGAGCAAAGTAAGATCTACGTAATTGTAGGTCTAAGGGTCGAAAATTACGAGTTACTATGAATGGTTTGAAAAAAGTAACTTTGCTAAGAAGTACATTGGAATCAATAAGGCCGAGTAACAGCTTTTGCACGAATAAAATGCCGTGGCATGCTCTGCGATAATTTAAGGAAGGCAACTTTATAAGGTGAAGTCTATCAGAATATAGCGGAGTATGAAGAAATTGTTTTTGTACTGACTGAGGGGTTAAAACGCAGGAACAATATTCCAAAATTGAACGGACGAGAGAAATATAAAGAAGTTTGGTTGTGTAAGGGTCGTTAAACTCTTTAGACTAACGCTTAATAAAAGCAGGAACCCCTAAAGCTTTATTTACGTTGTTGCAAATATGATTATTAAGTTTAAGATTATGATCAAACAAAACACCAAGGTCAGACCCACTCAGGATAGAATAGAATACTCTAAAGAGCAAGCAGCCGAATAAGGGGCAGAACGATTAAATGTGATAACATTACATTTTGTCTTGTTGAGAAAGAGTTGGTTAATATTGCACCAAGATTGCATTCTATCAAAATCATTCTGAAGAAGTAAGTACTTATTAATATCGGAGTTGGACATACAGACATTAATATCATCCCCATCCATTAGAATGCGAGAAGACGAAATTACTTGAGAAAAACCATTTAAAAATAAGTTAAAAACAAGAGGGCCTAGATGGCTACCTTGGGGTACCCCTGACGTGACCTTAATTTCTTTAGAGTCGCAGCCTTTAAAGTCAGTATAAATGATATCAGCTTGCTTTTTGCTTTTTCCGTAAAACCATGATTAATAAGAGACGAAAGTTCTAAAAGGTAAGTAAAAGTGGATCGACGTTTTACGAGCCCATGTTGGGAGTCCGATATTAAATAATGACAGTATTGTTGCAATTGTGAAGTGATAAACCTTTCAAAAACTTTTAGAAATCAATGAAAGCTTGGCAACAACACGGTTTGCCTTAAGAACCAACTAGTAATGGTATCGGGGCCAGGGGAGAAGGATGATTTAATGGACAGTAGGCAGTGTAATTCGACGGATTCAAAGATTTCTGAATAGGTAATGAGATTTGAGTGAGGCAGCTTATAGGGATAGTTAAGCTCAATACTATTAGGGTTTCTTTCATAAGTTTTTTTTTAAATTCCGCAATCGAGTCTGCGATTTCAGAATTGTTAGTGGAGCATACATTTTTGAAATATAGCGATGCAGGAAATAAGGAAGATTTACGTTTAGAACTAGCAAAAGAAAAATTTTTCAGGATCCCTACAGACTAGCACTAAACCAAGGCTGCTTTAAAGAATGAGTCGGGACAGAATAAGGGACATAGTGATCAAAAGCAGCATATAAAATCCGATAGAAATTAGAAATGGAAAGTTCCGAGTCCCCAGTAGACAACAAAGAGGACCAGTTAACTTCGGATAAAAATTTATTAAGACCGACAAAATAAGACATACGAAAACAGCGATACCGAGGAACATGAGCATGAGGCTGACTACGGTAGTGACTATTAAACGTTAAAGTGACTCGTAAGGTCGGATGATACGGATCCTCAGGCAACGAAACGGACAGACCCTTTAAAATTCAAAATCCGAAGCATCACTTACAAAAACAAGGTCAAGCATTCTATTAGAGAAATGATGAACGAAGTTAATTTGGCTCATAGAGATATCAATCAGTGCTGTAACAAACTCATGATGACCAGAAGGAAATAGAAAATTAGAATTGACTGAACTAATCCAAGACAATATGCCTATAGAAAAATTTAGAAAAAGTAAATGTGATTCTAAGGCGACTTTTACAGCAATAAGAACACCATCACCACGACCGGGAGACCGGTCTAGCCTGTAGGTTACATAGAAGTTAACAAAAATCTCAAAATCATAGACAGATGCATTAAGCCAGGTTCGGAGAAAGCAATAACATCAGAATGAAAATCTACGCTATTATTGAAAAGTCTACTAAGTTTAGAGAGGAACCACGAACATTCTGATATTGAATGGTAAGTATAGAATTTAGTTTTTTGAAACTGTGTTAGCTTCAGGTATGAAGGAAGCTACATTAGATGCTAAAGTCTTTTTCGGTTTTCTAATAAACCCATGCACAATAGTATTAGTAGGCCATAGTGAAGGATTAAGTATAGCTGAAAAGAAATAATCAGGGACACTAATCTTAAATAAAGAGACTAATCTTAAACGAAGAGATAATAGGGGATTTAACTTGAACGATGAAGCTATTATTCATTGTACTGACTTCTTTAATGCAGTTATTTGTTTAATTTACAACACCGATCTCCAGTGCGGCAACGGTGACCGCCATGTCAGCGTGTTAACATACAGAACACATAGTCAAATATTTCAAATACATTTTTTGTTTTCAAGCGTTAGCGCCATACATTCATATATATTCTTTTTTTAGTGAAGAAGACGTAGCAGCTCAAAGGCCATTTGTGTGTCCTGATACTACCTCTATTAAGGCACCATTGGGTGAAGGCTGCCCACGTTGTGGTGGAGCCGTTTTTGCAGCCGAGATGCAGTTATCCAAGGGTAAAATGTGGCATAAACAGTGCTTTACCTGTGCAAAATGCCACCGTCCACTAGATTCAGTTCTTGCTTGCGATGGCCCTGATGATAATATATACTGCAAACTTTGTTACGCCAAGCTTTATGGTCCTAAAGGATTTGGTTATGGTCATACTCCAACATTGGTTTCTACAAACGCAGAATCCACTGCAATTAAGTAAGTATTATAAAATATATGTCAATTATACAAAAATCAGAAATTATTCTAATTGTAAGTTTTAAGTTCTGTAAATAAGCGAAAATTATGGTGAAAAGGACTTTAATGGAATATAGGAAAATAAAACTCTTAAATTATATATACGTTTTCCTGCACAGCATATTCTCTGCTGCTGGTTTCTTACCCCAAATGTTTTGATTATCAATGGAGCTTGATTGTATATGCGGCAACGATGTTTTGCTTTTTTGCTTTTAAGCCATACTAAGTCGATCCTAGGCATTCATTGCTTTGAACTTCTCGCATAAAGATATCCTATGTTAGTCGTTACACAGTTCACAAGAAGAGTATGTAGGAGCAAACGATAGATTGTTTCCGGATTTACCGAAAACACTACAATGCGATACATGTCCGGCAACGCCTTAGGCGATAGGGCTACAGTTGGTATAATTTGTAATTAGCATTTTTAAGGAGATTTAAGGAGCACGTGCTGAACCGGGCTTCTTAATCTGGCTTTGGAACTCATAAGACGTATTAATTGGCGCCCAAGACCAGCGGCCTGTTGTAATAATATTGTAACTAAAAAGAAACGTCGTAAGCATCAGCTTCGTGGGACGAAAGGGAACAACAGCACAAAGCAGACGGAGGCAGAAGCAGCGGCTATAAATTTAATAATTTCATTAATTAATTATTAATTGTATGAACCCTTGTTAGTGATAGTGAGTTAGAGGAATTAGTGTCGGACTTATACCAGCTGAAGGCGGAGAGAAAAATTAGTGGCATTGAAAAAAAATTGGTGGTCCGATAGATCAGAAAAACCCACAATGAACACCGAAAATCTTAAATTTTCAATTAAGTCCACGGTCAGAGCTGCACTTGAAAGTCAGGCACAACACTTTGAAAGAAAGCTTAAAGAGGTAGAAAATAGGTTAGAGAAACTTACAGGGACTACGTTAGAGGTCGAAATTTTCAAAGATGCTGAAGTAATTGCAGGCACGGAGTGTTACGAAACACTTGATATCATAAAAACAGTCCCCGACTACGAAGGGAAACATGAGACATATGTTTCGTGGCGTAAAGCTGCACACACAGCCTATAGAATTTTCGAAAATTATCAGGCATTACCAAGCTTTGGGCAAGAAACAAAATAAAAGGCCACTGTGGCCGCTTTTCTTAATTAAATAGAGCAGATGTCTTAAGAGCATAGCTCGCAAATAACAGTTGACCGTTTTTCCTTTGCGGTCTACTCGCTACACGCTAACATAACCGAAAAAACCATGCACGCTTGCTCTTGTCAGAGCATAACACTTCGTTGAGCTATTCTTGCTACGGTCTTTCAATAAAAACTTATTGAGAGCGAGTCGATTGAGCGCTCGCACATTGAGCATCAGCAGATGACCGAAAAAATGAAATGCTCAGCGCAATCGGTTTTTTACGTTCAATTTGCTTTGTTGAGAATGCTGCGCTGTGGTGTTACTAACAAGCCAAAACAGACGCCTCGCTCACATACACGCATACAAACGCAAAAGACCTTTATTTTTTCGCTCGCGACAAAACGGTTGGCAAATAACCAGAGCAAAAGTGAAACAAAAAAATTGATTTTTGGTTGAACGCAGAACGCAGACCGATTCATTAAAAGAGCAATGTGAACGGTTGATCTCTGACACGTTGCTCAAAGAGTCATTAAATAAGAGTTACTTTTGGACAACGAAAAACGGTCAACTGTTATTTGCGAGCTCTGCTTAAGAGTATTTATCTCTTGCAAAAAAAATCATTAAGCGACATACTTTTTTCGGCACGTCCCAAAGACTTACCATCAGCGTTAGCATTTGTCTCGTCCAGTTTGCAAACAACCTTGCAAAAAGCCTGGAAGACAAAGATCAAAAAGAAAACCGGATTCGGACAGAATCCCAAACGCAAAGATTAAGAGATGGAAAGCCTTTATAGATGAACACAATGCATTAGCCACCGTACATAGCGAGCCATCCCTAAAATACACTATTGAGACTACTGACCAACCGGTAAATTGTTTTAGAAACCAAATTATTATAGAAGAAAAAGCGATTTCATCAAAACACATAATATAATTATGTTTGTGCAGATGACAAGGCACTTCATATACTCTTCTGATAGGGAAAGCCTTATGGAAAGCGTATGTGAAACGGTAAAGCCAAATGTGGTAGAAAAATTCCCGACTACAAAGTTTTGACATTCCAAACGAATGGTCATGGACATCCTTGATAGAAATGAACAGAAAAAAATAATAATAGCAGAGCACAACAGAGCGCATAGAGCGGCGCAAGCAAAGTAAGTAAAACAAATACTGCAAGAGTATTTTTTCCCAAACATTACCCGATTGGCGAACGAAACAGTAGCAAACTGCAGTGTTTGTAAAAGATTCAAGGTATGATCGGCATCCGCAAAAGCAGCTCATTGGAGAAACACCCATTCCTTCTCAAGCAGGAGGGACGTTTTGTCAACAGACAAAACGCACTTTCTAACTTGAATAGATAAATTTTCAAAATTTTCGATTGTTCAGCCAGGACTATAGTAGACATAGAACCGTCAATTTTACAGCTTATGAACTTTTATCCAAACAGAAAAACCGTATACTGCAACAACGAACAACGAATTGTCCCTCACTCGGGACAATTATATCATTAAAGCGATTATTAAGCGCTTTGATGTCCAAATAGCAAATGCGCCGCCTCTCCATAGTTCGTCAAATGGACAAGTTGAGAGATTTCATAGCACCCTTGCGGAAATTTCTAGGTGCTTGAAGCTGGAGAGACACCTGAATGGCACGGTTGAACTGATTCTTCAGTCAACTATAGAATACAACAAAACAATACACTCTGTAACCAACAAACGGCCAATCGATATAATTCATTCGTCCACGCCTGAATTCGAAGCAGAAATAAAGAATAAAGTAAATAAAACCCAAGAAATACAAAGACTCAATAAGACAAGGAATATAATCTTCCACGTAGGCGAAAAAGTTCAAGCAAAATCAAATAGGAGGCTAGGCAACAAGCTTGCACCCTTGTATGAAGAGAAAAAAGTAGAAGCTGACCTGCGGTTCTCATAAAAGGGAGGGTGTTCCATAAGGACAATTTACGATAGGATTCCATTTGCATCCTATATTTCCATACAGGATAAATTAAAAGTGCATATGATACAGTAGAATCCAATCGAATCAGTAAATTAACAGGAAGTCATAAATACTCGAGTGCAAGAGCATATTAATAAACTAAATAGTGCCGCTAATATTATCATTAAAGAGAAAAATTTAGCAAGTAGATACTGGTCATCTCTATGAAACGTTTCTCGCAAGGGACACAGTTTTAATTTGGAGTTTGAACCATTAATGTTGCCAGTTACTCTTGCAAAGATTTATATTGAAAACCTCGTCTCTCTTGTATTTTAAGATTTAAGAAAAGTTATGAAATGAGCCCTCTACAAGTATTACAATTACCAATTAATTTAATTTAAAATAGCTTATATCAAAACTTTGTTTAATGATATAATAGTATTTGCACTTTAAAACCATACTTTCCTATACAACACAATGCTACGATAATTAATTCGCATGTGCGAAGGCCGAGGATAAAGAATCTACGATACATCGGCGGCATCGAAAAGCCGTTCACTACAAAGCCTGTAATGTTCATTGCCATTGGATTTCTCCTCTGGAAATCATACCAGAAGCGTAGCGGAGCCAGAGGAATCCCCAGCCAGCCTGAGTAAGTCCGCGGACGGCCTCAGGGGGTCAGATATCGACAAAAATTGAAAATCTTCATCTGCGTCACAATTATTCGCATCTTTCGATAAAATTTCAGCTCCTTAGCTCTAATAGTCTCTAAGATTCTTGTATATATGTATGTGTATATGTAGCTTAGGGGGTCTACCACGCCTCCTTCTAATTGTTACATACATTTGCACGAACTTATATATAACAAAGTTGTGTTAGATACACCATTTTTGAATCAAGATCGGCTGGAAAGATTTTAATGATTTATGATTTTTTGCGATTAGGCTTCACCACGAATAGCACCGTCGATCTGTCTGTGTATTGCGAATGTTATTATTAAATATTATTGAGCGAAGTTGCTCTTTAGCCTTTGTGAAGTGCGGACGCGTTTTTATTGCTCTGTTTCTTAAATAAAACTGATAGTTTCGCACGACCTTTGTCAACTCGGGCTCCGTCGACTGATAAAGGTTTGACCTGAGGTGTCCCGCTGACTGGGCCTTGCGTGACTGGGGACCTCCGCTTTGGAGCAAGAGCGTCGCGGATAAATCCTCTCTAGAGGATCCCCAACAAACCCACATGCGTGGTAGTGATTTGAAAGTGATTAAAGATCAAAGAACGTAGGAAAAAAACTTAAATTGAAACCAAGGGCGTTTGGTCTCGGAGCCTCGGTGCTTCCCACTGCGCCATAGGCTGGTAGCCAGTTCCCGCCACTCAAACGCAGCTAAAACCAAGAACTACCCTGTGGGTAGCGGTGCATTGCCTGACTTACACTGCTGAAACGCAGCACCGCGATTTGCCTCGACAATACGCATCGACGCAATAGGCCAGTGGATAACCACTTGGATCAACTGCTTATGGGACTCTGGTTCACTTCCAGGTTGAGGCACCTTTTTTTTTTTTTTGAAATCGTCTTAAGTCATTAAAAAAAAAGAAAAGAAAAAGAAACATGAAGGAATTTGCTTTTGGAAGGGCTAGACTAAGCCGAACTCCACCACCAACGACAGGGACTGCGGCAGCGGCACCAAGCGCCCCTCCGACTACGCAGCTACTTACAGTATGCACTGATGCGGAATGAGGAGGCGCTCTGCCTCATGGTTAATAACATCCACGCTCACATAAGAGAAGATGCGAGCGAATGCGCAAACAGCCTGTTCCGACCCGTTGAAACAGCTTGCGATGCTTCTATGGTGCGGAAACGAAGGGGAAGCCACAAGCAGCAACCAGTCTACTGGTGGAATGAGGATATAGAGCAGGCTCGCAGAGACTTTCATGCCGCGCGACGCAGAGAGCAACGGGCGCGTCTAAGACCCAACTTTCCTGAGCTTCTGGCCGACTTCCAGACAAAACGAGCTGTCCTAAGCAAAGCAATCAAACGAAGCAAGGCCAAATGTTGGCAGGAGCTGTGCGACGAAGCAGATATGGAACCATTAGGGAAGGCTCGTTATGAGAAGGCTAGGCAAACAGCCAATGCCAACCTGCCCCGACAAATCGTGGCTACGCTTTTTCCCCCGCAGCCACTACTCACCGCAGAAGTTAGGCTAGGCCGTACCTTGATAATACCTCCGACCGATGAAGGTGAAATTGTGGGTGCACTTTCCCGAATCCACCCCAATAAGGCGCCCAGACCAGATGGTGTTCCCACTAGGGCGATCAAGGCCGTAATTGCTGCGCAACCATTAGCGTATGTCAAGCTATTTAACAGCTGCCTTAAACAGCGCCGTTTTCCCGGCGTAAAGGAAGGTACAGAGGCTGCTGCTAATCCCGAAAGGCGGCAAGCCACTGGATAATCCATCATCGTACAGACCGTTATGTATGCTGAATGTCGTTAGAAAGCTGTTTGAGCGTATTATTTGCAAACGCTTGAAGATGCTTGAGGAACGGCAGGCACTCTCAGCTCTACAATTTGGCTTCCGCAAGAGGAAGAGCACTGTTGATGCCATAAACACCGTCGTCGATATAGCAAGAACAGCTATTCAAGGCACAAGATGGCATAATGGCAGCAAGAAGTACTGTTTGATAACTACGCTAGACGTAAAGAATGCCTTCAATACAGCCAGCTGGCAGAGCATAATACAAGCGCTCAGCAGGCTCCAGATGCCGGAATATCTAGTCAGCCTTATATACGACTATTTCCGAAACCGAGTCCTGTTGTATGATACCTCTTCCGGGCGTAAACAACACATTATTTCCGGAGGCGTACTACAAGGATCGGTATTGGGCCCTACATTGTGGAACATAATGTATGACGGTGTGATCCGCTTGCCAATCCCAGACGGTGCGACGGATGTGGGTTTTGCTGATGACATTGCGGTGGTAGTTCGCCAAAGAGCTGCATGGAGTCGAGCGCTGCACCAATGCAGTGATCATTTTGGTTACTGACTGGCTGGGAGATCACGGGCTGGCATTGGCGCCGCTAAAAACAGAGGCAGCTTTTATAAGCAGCAGAAAGAAGGTCGAGACTGCCACAGTCCAATTGGCAAATACAGAGATGTGCTCCAAGCCGGCAATGCGATACCTCGGAGTGCTTCTAGATCACAGGTTGACCTTCAAGCACCACTTACAGCATGCTGGTGACAAAGCTGCGAAAGCCATTAATGCACTCACTGGCATAATGGCAAATATTCGCGGGCCGCGAAAAAGAACCAGATGGCTCATTGCTAACGTGGTACCGTCTATCCTCCTGCACCAGCAATGGCGGTCCGCACCTACAGTCGTGGGTGCAAGTCGGCATACCGAAGAAGCGCCCTTCGAATGCTCTGTGCCTATCGGACAATATCAGAAGATGCAGCTCTCGTACTGGCAGGTATGGCACCTGGATTTGCTGGCAGGCGAAGCACCAAGCAATCACAGCCGTGCCGACGAGAGGCGACCCTGGCGACATGGCAAGAAAGGTGGAGAGCTTCCTCCAACGGCACGTGGTCCCAGGCATAAGGTCGTGGGTGAGTAGGAAGCATGGACAAACTGACTTCTACCTAACACAATTACTTACGGGACATGACTGCTTTAAGTCTTATTTACACAGGATTAAGCATGAGACGGATCCGTTTTGCACATACTGTGCATGGACCACGGAAGACACTGAACATGTATTTTTTGTCTGTCCTAGATTCTCTGCTGAACGGGAAGAGCTAGGCTTAGGAATTGGGAGGCTATTCACAGTCAATGACTTGATGGATATCCTACTTAGTTCGCAAAACAATTGGGCTGCTAAAAGCAACATGGCAGCAGAGATAATCAAATCCTTGCGTCGCGCTGAGTGCCACCGTAACAATTCAAATCATAGATGAGAATTTAGATGTGGCTGGCATGCCTTCTCCCCCTCGAGAAGTAATACTTAGCGGTGGTACCTTGAGAGGGAAGCGGAGAGTAGGTGGTAGGTTTAGTGGGTGAGGTAACACAAGTCCCACACTTTTCGGCTTTTCAAGCTTCCTACATCTATATAAACAACAAAAAAAAAAAAAAAAGTTACTGAGCGAGTATTGCCACCACCAGTGTTGTTCCACTACGCGTCGGTTTTAATTGTCGACAGTGTGACTTCGACAATGTCGACAATACGTCAAAAATGTCGACAATGCATCGAAAATGTCGACAATGCCTCGAAATGCGGTTGTTTTAAATCAAATGATTCTGGTAAGTGATGTGCATTTGAAATGAAAATCCATTTTTATCATGCTCCAATACTTTTTTACATCACTAATTGCGGTGCAAATTAAAGTAAAAGTGTAAACTGTAATTTAATAATTTAATAATCACTCAAGCGCAAGAATTCGGTTATCTTTAAAAAAATCAAAAAAACTGTTATACATATATTATTCATAAAGAATCAAAGATGTTGCTGAAGTCGAAGATTTTGATATTGAGTAAATAGAACAAAATTATATAAAGTGTACAACTTTGCTTTTTTTCCCCCCATTTTATGTGAAAAAAAGTAGTACCATATTTGTAGAGCCTGGGTAGCTGTAGTGTTATTTAAACATCACTTTATTCTCTTTCCATGGTATACTTTTATTCACAAATTGTCTTATCACTTATTTCTATTTAAAATATAGTTTTTTTTTCATTGTTTAATCTCTTCATTATTTTGTAACTCAAATGGCAACATGACATCGTTTCATTCATGTTTAATTTAAGAAGAACGAATCTTTCTTAACATATCCATAACCATAAAATGTCTCAAGGCAATTTTCGACGTGCTATAATAAATACTTCTCCAATAAGAAATGCCAAGGGAGGATAGGTTCTCCTTTACTTGATCTTTCCATCGGAGTCGTGGTGGGGGACGAAGGGGACGTCTCCTTTCGTCGGCTTTCGCTTCGAAAACCTTTCTCGCTGGAGCTTCTTCACCCATACGTTCAATATGCCCGAGCCAGCGCAGACGTTGTATTGTGATGCGCCGTCAACATGTCATCGTTGAGCTCATACAGTTCGTGAACGAACGGGACCAAAGATTTTACAAAGTATTTTTCTCTCGAAAGCCCCAAGCGTGGCTGCATCCGTCCGCGACACAGCCCATGCTTCTGCGCCGTATAAGAGCACTGGCAAGATGAGCGTTAGTTTTGTTGGTCGAGAGAGGTCTTTGCTGCACATCTGCTTAGTGACACCATAGTAACACCTATTGGCAAGTGTGATTCTTCGTTTTATCTCCAGGCTGATATCATTTTCGGTGTTAACGGCGGTGTCAAGGTACGTAAATTCCTTGATAACTTCAAAAGCATAGCGGTCCGCTACATGGGAGCCTAGGCACCGTGTGTCCCTGTTCGTAAGGAGCTGGACACTCTTGTAGGAAATAGTGCCATTGCGATGTTCACTGGCCTTTCGCAGTACCCCTTCCATCACGAAATTTAAACAGGTCAAGCTGTAATACCAAAATTTCAAGAAGTCTGATCATCTTAAAAATTTTCATAGGGGTCAAGGAAAGATGACAATACAATTATTTAATAACTTTGCTCTAATATCCGGAGTAGGATCATC
The DNA here is from genome assembly GCA_018150985.1 of Chymomyza costata. Classification (NCBI taxonomy): domain Eukaryota; kingdom Metazoa; phylum Arthropoda; class Insecta; order Diptera; family Drosophilidae; genus Chymomyza; species Chymomyza costata. Next base: position 110,834 of record JAECWU010000806.1, on the reverse strand, counting down.
ATATTTGTTATCATAACGCATTACTCCGAATGATTTTCTTCTGATATCTGTACTTCTGCATTATGATTTATAAAAAATTCTACAAAAGCTTGCCGAAGTGAAAGTCCAAAGTTTGATTGTTTTACTCAATCACTTAGCTTCCGAATAGGCTTGGTTCTTCATCAAAATGTATTTGAAATCGTTTGTTGAATATAACAAGATCATCTTTGATAACGTTAAAATTCCGTACGAGTATCCATCATTTTGTATAGAATTCTTATGTAAGCACTAGTATTCTCTGTCGATTCTTCATTGGTTTCAACTTCATTCAGACGATTGCTTGCTACTAACCAGAGACCTGCAATGGTACACCGGAACTACTACAACACTAGTTTGAAACAAACTCTTTTTCAGGCATGCTCATTTTGAAGCACTTCAAAAAATGAAGTGCTTTATTTTTGCAGTAGTTTGCAGTAGTTTTGTTGTGACGTGTGTATATAAACACAGTATCATTTGAATACACACCTCTAAAATTACTTAGTAAGTTTTGGTATGTATGATTTTTGAAGTGGCATTTTCATGCTGAGTATTGTAACACAAACAACCAAAAATACATGTGAATACATTTACTGTGTTTTATTATTGCGCTACACTGTACTTTTTGCTTGTTGCTTTACGTTTTTTTTACTATGCGCCTTATGTATGTAAAAACAAACATTGCTGATTGTGTTACATCAGGTGAAGCGTAATTTAAGAGACATTATTCTCGGATCCTGATGGATTTTTTAATTAAATATGTATGCATATGATCTCTCTACTAAGAGAGTCTACTTTGACATGTTTTTGTGTTACATGCCTTTTCTAAATTCTGTTAAATATGTACGTTGCTTTGTGTTGTTAGTTAGTGCGAGCCTCTAGCCAATTAATGAATGGTACTTATGCTAGCGGCTCTAAAATTTTCTGTGCCAAAAAAGGTATACATATATATGTATGTACATTCACTATATATGTACTCGTACTGTACTTGTGATTGCAGTTTTAAAATATTCTGTATAAAAAAAGGAATACATATATGCATACATTTACTAAATACGTTCCGCCGTCCAGCACTCATTATTATTGTGTCTCTAACGCATAATCATAGCAAATATAAAAAGAAAACTAATTGCCAAAATTACAAAAAAGGAGAAACAGAATTTAATAACTTTCCTGAATCAAAACCAATGGAAATAAATAAAAAAACAGCAAGCCCACTTCGACCCCATCAAAATTTTACACAAATACTACTACTAGTGTCAGCGATGCGTACTAAGTATATCATCAGCAAATTTAAAAAAGCACAAACTGCAAGCCGACACTAGTCAATTTTGTGTAGTAGTATTTTTGTGACGCGTCATTTCACCACAAATGATTTTTTTTAGTGTGTAATGCTACACTACTATTTTTAGTAATCTTATGCGAACTACTAACACTTTTAAGACTAGTAACTTGTAGTACCACTACTTTTAAAAATTAGTATTAGTATTAAAAATGTTTTTTGTGTTACAAAGCTTAAAACAATAAAGTGACACTAATTTCTAATGAAAAGTTAAAATGTGCATGCTCCTTTTTATTTATATAAAATAAAATTTTAATTCCATTTTCATACAGGATTTGTATATTGATATACAAAATATTATTAATATATACTAAGCAAAAGCAAGCGTTCGATCGAGCTTTGTTGTGACGTTTTTGCTTTCACTTAGGTTCGGTTTGACCAAAGACAACCATTGCCTCGGTCTGTGTTGTGTTGTGTTCGAGCAAAGCAAAGCAATATGAAGCAATTTCGAATTTCGTTTATTTTGCTTTGCATTGTGTTTTCGAGCCCAAGTCACGCAGAATCTTTTTCGAGTTTCGAACTCGGAGAGAATTTTCGCCTCTGTCTATTTCTGGGTGGTCATGACTTCGGCTCTTGTTGAGAGAGCGAGCCGTGGTCATGGTATAGAGCAGTGATGGGCAAAACTCATACAAACAAACATTTCTTTGTGTGAGTAAACAGCGCAGTAAGCAAAAGCGCACGAGAGAGCAAGAACCGCAATCAAGCAAAAACGAGTGAGAGATTTCACACACTTGGACCGTGCATGAGCCGACTGCGGCAGATTTTGGTGCAATAGCCTCGCGAGTTATGCAAATTGAGAGACTGCCCACCACTGGTATAGAGCATGGTAGAATTATACAGGTAAGCTATTCACTGCAACCTTATTTTTAGTCTGAGCAAACCACCCCCATTGCTGTTGCTGATGGTTGCAACTAGAGTGGCATATTTTTGCCCGTTAACATTCTCGTGTAAAGCATCAACGAAACTAAAACAAACCTTATGTTTGTGTCGCGAAAAATTTTCGGGAATAGCTTACCTTGTTTATTCTACCATGGGCATAGAGAGGAGAGACAAGTGGCCGCGGCTGGTCAGCTAAAGCACGCAGCACATGTGTATGTGTGTAAACGAAAACATTGTTTTTCTATGGATTGCGTAAAATTTGGATGTGGATTTGTTCATTAGAGGCACATGAATTAGCTTACCAAAATTGGTGGTTCTAGGTCATTTGTTACTATTATTACGTAAAGTCAAATATTGACACAGTTTATTGGCAAGGGGAGGTGAAATTTTTACATTTTAGACTATAAATTTTGTTGTAATTGTCCGATTTTGTTTATTTTTGACACACAGATGTATGTAACCACATCGCATCGCTCTGTCAAATTAAAATATTAAACGGTTTAGCTAAAAACCGCGAAACTCTGCTACGGGGGAACGGGGAAAGATATTGACATGATTCAACAAACTTGATCTTCTCAGGAAATATGCGCATCAGCTGGTAAAGTTTCGTATCTCTAGCTCTTATAGTCTCCAAGATCTAGGTGTTCAGACGGACATGGCTCAATCGCTACCCGAGGTTATGATAAGCATTTTGGTATAAAGGACTTGGGGTCTGCCACGCCTCCTTCTTGCCGTTACATACATTGCACAAATCTAGTATACCCTTTGTACCTATAGGCACAGGGTATAAATACCGTAGATAAAAATTGTAGATCATAAAATTATCTACAAAAATGTATCAAATTTTTTCCTACGAGCCACCGTTTTTGAGATATAACGATTCAAAAAGTTCTAAAAGTTGTAATCGTCATAATATGCACACAAATGCGACATACATCATTGACGGAGGATAATTACTACATCGCGTTGTGTGGGATAGTGAAGAAACATTCAACATTATCTTAGATAAATACGTACAGTATGTACAGTATGATGGCTATAATGATTGCACGGGAATAACCAAAGCTGCAGAACAACGTCGTCGAACTTTATGAAAATTTTCATAAATTGATATTTTATTTGATGAAAATATGACAGTTCCAACCAGTCAACAAAAATTTCTTACACATACTCACAACAAGTCTCGGTTCATTTCAATGTTGAAAGAAAAATATACTGCTGAAAATATATTTAGGGTATTCAAGCTTTGTGTTGAGTTGAGGAAAAAGTCAACAGGCCTAAGCGTGAACAGCCCTGTTGAGTTTTATGAGTTGAGTTGAGGAGTTTTCTTCTTCTTCCCAGAGTTTGTTTACATTTGTAAATTGGTACAAATTACATTAAAATTCAAAAACTTGAATTAAAAATGCCAAGTCGAAGAGTAAAATCTATACTTACAGAATCTACAGCTAAAGTAGCTATGGATTACACAGATTTTCATTATTTTGTTGCTGCGAAAATGAAATAATTGAAGAAAAACCATATTTGAGTTTGTGCTTCTTCTCCTTGCGTGTGTTTGTTTACATTTGCGATTTGCGAAATGCTTCAAATAAATATTTAAATTAATATTATTTAATAAATTATTTAATTTGATTTAAAAATGCAGAGTCTTATCGTAAAGTGTGTTTTGACTGAAGCTGTTGCTAAAGTGGCTTTGGATGAAATTGATTTTATTGAGAAGATTCGTCTGCTAAAACAAATTCATCGTATAAAAAATAAATTTTTATTTAATACAGAGACAATGGGGCTGCGTGGCGACGCACAAATTGATGAAGCTATAGATAATTATCTAGAGGACATAAGTGCAATAATACTCTTGCGTCGGGGCGACCACTTCCACATCCCGAAATCAATTGACTGGCGCCAGAACGTGCTGAGTTCCTTCGACGAAGCCCGATTTCTTCAAATGCTGAGGGTAACTCAACAACAGTTCCAGCATATATTAAGCCTTATACAGCCGCATACAAATTTTACAAGTCGAGGATCGCACCTGCCGATTTGCAGGTGGCGATAGTTCTTTTTAGACTAGGCTAGTCAGGCAACAGTGGGTCTAAAAAAAAATTGCGACGCTCTTTGGAATTGGCGATGGAGGCACCTTGACCAAAATAACACATCGAATTTTTGATGCCTTTTTGGACAAAATGAAGCAGTTTCTTTATTGGCCAGATAAACGATAACGGGAAAAGATTGTGTGCTATACGATAAAAGCACTGCCGCACTGCATTGGATACATAGATGCCACTGAGGTTAAGCTCACAGAAAAGCCTAGGTACCATCATGAAGGTTACTTCTCGAGACAACGAAATTATGCCATTAAGTTGCAGGCGGTATGCGATTATAAATTACGGATTCGCGGCATTGTGGTCGGATACCCAGGCAGCTGGCACGATGCCAAAATATTTAAAAACGGCATCATTTATAATCGAAGTTCGGAGTACTTCAGTGTTGGGCAATGGATGGCAGGTGATTCTGCGTACCCACTGTCGAAATATGTAATTGTCCCGTATAGAAGCAGGTCTCATTTCATGGACGCCCAAATGCGGAAAAAATTCAACCAACGCCATAGTCGATACCGCGTCCGAATAGAAAACTGCTTTGAATTATTAAAAAACAAATTTTGCAGCTTGCAGGAAATGCGAATAACAATAGGAAACATGGCCAGCAAGAAATTTTTCTGTAAATGGGTAACAGTGTGCTGTATATTACACGACATATTGCTCACTGATGAAGAAGTGGAAAGTATGCAAGCAGAGAGTTAAGAAGATGATGACCGCCATCATGACACATTTTCTAACAATATTTCTAATGAAGAAAAACGACACTCTATATATATAATTTAATGTTTAATGAATAAGTTTTATTTTTTGTAATGTGTTTAATATATAAATTTTACTGTTTTCCATATTTTAGTTCTAGCTCATATTTTTTCAACTCCTTTATGTTTTCCAACTCAAGCTTTTTCAGTTCAAATTCCTTACCTATTTTTTTTTCTTCTTACTGCAACCGTTTTTCCTCCTGCTCCAACTGCCGCTCCTCTTTCTTGCGCCTCCACTCTTCGGTCTCAACTTCGAGCTTGAGTCGCCTCTCCTGTTGCTCCAGCTGTCGCTCCTCTTTGCTGCGCCTCCACTCCTCGGTTGTAGCTTCCAATTTCAGCCGTTCCTCATCGTTTTTTAAAAGTTGGTCGACGACACTCTAGACTTTCGTTTATCACCTAAACAGCAGTTCTCTTTCTTTTAAGGCGTTCCACGAAAGACACTTCTGGTACTTCTACCTCTGTGTCTTCCATGGGCGAGTCCATATTTTCTTCTGCGCGAAAAATTGACGATACGCTGCTGCTGGTTGCGTTACCCAAAAAGGCTTCCGAATGGAACGCAACGAACTCCGCATCCTTCTCCTTTTGGAAAATAGCTTCGAGGGCATCAAAATAAGGGCACATTTCCCGCAATTTGGCTGTAATTGCATAATTTTTACATATTATTAAATCAAAACAAAAAAAAACCTCATACCTTCAAATGACAAGTGACTGTCTTCATCCTCTAATCCAGTGCCTGTCGAATTCAAGTATCGTATCTTGCCCGTGAGCATCGCCCAATTTGCATCCATCTTTAGCTCGGCCAGCATCTTTTTGTAATACGTCTGCGCCGTTGGTTTCTGTAAAACAATCGCTTTATTTTCTTGACTTATTAGTTCCACAAGTATACATCTTACATCGAAATTCCTGTGCTCTAATAAATAATTAATTATTTGGTCAACATTTTTTTTTTTTTCCCCGTATGGGTTCCTCACAAAGAGGTGGGGCACTGCGACCAGAAGATCTTTTGTACCATACCCATAAATTTTGGCAAAAGAATTTCCGCTTTCCGCATGAATAGGTGGTCCATTTGTTTACCATGGTTTTGATTGTGGACCAACCAATACCACAGAAAGGCGCAGGGGCAGTGGTCAGGGTGGAGGCACCATCATGTTCCGGGAGGACAGGGTTTGGAGGTAATTATGGCATTCTTTGACCATCCTGGAGGAGATGCTCCATGATGATAGTGCCCTAATAGCAGCTTGGCTATCTGAGTAGATACAGATGTTTGCTCCCCTAGTTCCCTTGCTAATGATACTATGGGTGCAGATCTCTATGGCATGAATCTCTGCTTGAAAGATGCTGGGCCAGATGCCCATTGCACTAGAGATTCTGGTGTTGGGCCCAACGACTCCAACGCCTACACCCTGCTCAGTTTTGGACCCATCCGTGAACCATTGTTGCCACAGGAAGTTTACACAGGGGCTGCCATCAGCCCAAGTCTGAAATAATTCCGTGACCATAAAATCTGATCTAGAGCAGATCGATACGTCAGGAAGGAAATATTTAAGTGCGGCATGACCAGTGCCACTTGCTAAGAGTCCAGATGTGATCTGGATACGTAGTAGACTCTGCATGGCTGACTTTTGGATGAAAATGTGCAGTGGGGTAAGTCCAAGGACTGACTCCATGACAGCTGTTGGACAGGTACGCATAGCTCCCGAGAGAGATAGGCATACCAATCTTTGAAGCTTGCTGCACTTCTTAATGTCCACATTTTGCTGCGTCTTGGGCCACCACACAAGGGCTCCCTAAGTGACTATAGGCCGTACCATCATACGGTATATCCATTCTATAATATTGGGGCTGAAGCCCCAAGTGGTGCCAAAGAATTTCCTACAAGCCCACATGGCTCGAGTAGCTTTGGAGAGCACTTGTTCTAAGTGAGAGTTCCAGTTAAGTCGTTTGTCTAGGACCACACCTAGATATTTGACCTATTCTGAAAACTCTACCTCAGTGTTATTAATAACGAGGTTCCGAAGCCTAATGTTGTATCTCTTCGTGAAGGGAACAATCACAGCTTTCTGGGGGTTGATGTTAAGCCCTGCGCTTAGACACCAGTTCAGGGTTATCTGTAGAGCATTAGCCATCATCTCTATGATGGTGTCCTCATATTTAACCGTCACTATGATAGCCAGGTCATCTGCGTAGCCAATGACTTTATAACCAAGCACTGTCAGCTTAGTTAACAGTTCATCGATCACGAGAGACCATAGCAGGGGAGATAACACACCTCCTTGTGGACAACCTTTTACAGCTTTTATGCTGTCTGCTGTACCATCTAGAGATGCAGTTATGTCCCTCTGTCGGAGCAGACATCACGTGTGGTTCTATGTTTCTACGTGCCAACGCTCTAGAGATAGAACCAAAGTCAGTGTTGTCGAAAGCTCCCTCGACATCCAGGAATGCGCACAAAGCTATATTCTTGGATTCAAAAGCGTTTTCAATCTTTCTGACTAGGTGGTGTAAGGCAACCTCTGTTGACTTCCCCTTGAAATAAGCAAACTGCATTGGATGCAACGGGGTCGTGAATTGCAGTTTGTTTCTGATATGCAGGTCGAGAAGCCTCTCTACTGTTTTCAGAAGGAATGATGTTAGACTGGTTGGTCTGTATGACTTGGGCTTATCTATTGGCCTATTGCCAGATTAAGGGATGAAAACCATCGGAACTCTCTTCCAACTGTGAGGTATGTATCCCCAGTCAAAGCTTCCTCTAAACAGACAAATCAGTGGGTTCAGAATGAAATCCAGACATTTCTGCAGAAGTGCTGGAAAAATGCCGTCCCCACCAGGTGCCTTGAAAGGTTCAAAGGTCGGCATCAAATATAGTGTCAGATATTCTGGCAGCTCCTCGGAGGTTTGGCTCGATCCAATCTGTGAGTTGGGCATCTCCATTGCAGATTGAAGAGCCTGGAAAGTGTGTTTGGAGTAAGAGCTCCAAAGTTTCCTTACGGTCTGAGGTGAAGGAGCCATCACTCCTGCTCAACAGACCTACCCCATATGAGGACTCTTTGGCTATGACTCGTTGAAGTCTGGCCGCTTCTGTTAGGTTTTGGACACTATTGCAGAAGTTCTTCCAGGTTTCCCTTTTAGAATTTCCATTGTCCCTGCTCTAATCAGTAAGAGCAGCCTTGTACTCATCCCACTGTTTGTTTTTTCCTAGCTTTATTAAAGAGTCTCCTAGCAGTTTTCCTTTGAGTCGTTAGGTTGGCATTCCACCAGGGAACCTCACGTTTCGACTGGTAAGAGCGCTCAACTGTACTGGCTTGGAAAGAGGAGCTCAGCACATCTTCAAGCTGGTTAGCAGCCATATCCATCTCGTTTACCGAGTTGATGTTGGAGACTAAAGAGTCGACCGCATGTTCGACCAGTGTCTGAAAGTGGATCCAGTTGGTCTTCTTTGGATTGAAAACCCTCTGCCTTAACTCTAACTGCCCCGGCAAGTCAAACCTGATGTGCTGATGGTCTGAAAGTGTGGCCTCATTAGTTACCCTCCAGTTACTTATAAGGCCAGACAGTGAGTTGCTAGCCAGAGTAAGGTCTAATAACTCTTCTCTGATAGCATTGATAAAAATGGGCTTGTTCCCTCTATTTACAACATTTAATTGACAGCACAATAAATATTCTAAGAGAGACTCTCCTCTAGCGTTGACGTCACTACTACCCCAGATGGTGTGGTGAGTGTTTGCGTCGCAGCCGACAACTAATGGCCTTTTACGCTAACTGCAGGGGTCAACGAGCCGCTTGACCTCTGTCGGTGGGACATCAGCCGTGTCGTCTGGGAAATAAAAGTTCGTAAGTGGAAGGTAATTGACACCATTGTCAATGAGCATCGCAGTGCGAGGCACATCCACTTGACGGTCATATAACAACTTACTTGTTTTGACATTTAAACCTCGGACTTGGCTGACGCTCCTTTAGCGTGGTGCAGAATCACCTGGAGCACCCTAGCACTGGACGAGGCTGTCCCCCTTTGCCTCGAGCGCCCTTCGGAAGCCGGTCCGTCTTTACGCGGATGCTGGTAGCAGTGCCCTGGCCCTTGTGCGTGCCCACCTTAGCTAGCCCAGCAGCTTTGCTAGTTGTGGGTCGCGAGTTGCTGTCAGCATTAAGGGCCGGATTTTGTGGATCCGTGGATACTGAGGGCACTACAGCTTTCTCAGTTGTATCCACGGAGGGTGCCACTGGGGTGGTGGTGGAAGCGGTTGCGGGCTGCTCCGTTTGGGAAGGTTCAATAGTCTTAGGGCCACTACCCTTAAGACTAAGCTTAACCTTCCCAAATTGGTAGTAAACGTGCTCACCCAGTTCCACCATAAGTCCCATCAACGGCAAGGACAAGATGCAGAAGTTGACCATGCGTCAGTCTCTGCATAACTCGTCATTGCGCGGTGCAAACTGCGCGTTTTTTGCAGCCGGAATCATTTGCCAGGTTGATGCTATTGGGGAAATTACCTCGAACCACATGTGTTCGGGGAAACTCCTCCTCCGATATCAACCTGATATCTAGAGCCACCTTGCTCTTGATATGGCAATAATTGGTGCGAACCCACGTAGCTGTGGGTTCATTCGCACATATCAGCAACACCCAGTTCGAGCGAAGGACACATCCTTCGAACTGTGGTGTCGCATCACCAGCGAATTCGATTGTAGCATTGAGAATAGCCTCTTTGATCCGAGCCATTTGTTCGGAAGTAAGAGCTGCAGCGTTTGAAATGAAATGAAACCCAGCTTGATGCCTTTGACTACGCTACTGTAGGGCATCTTGTTGGACTCGACATGAGTTTGCTTGGGTTTCTTTGTCGCCGTATGTGGCGACTTATCGTCAGATCGGATCCTCTTGACCAGTGTCGCAGGGGGTGCCGATCTGGCGGAAGCTAGAGCGTCAGTTCTGGAGAGACCTTTGCCAAGAGCGGCTTTAAAGAGTGTCTTCTCCCGAGAACTGAGTTTTTGGAAAGGAGCATCAGACTCCAGATTAAGGGTCTGGAGTGTGGCTCCGATACTGGTACCAGACGACTTCTGCGAGACTACACTCACAGTGTCAGCTCCGTCAGAGACCAGGAGTTCTTCCTCGGAGCTAAAGGCCGACACCTCGAGCTGCCGATGAAGAAGCAGTGGTCCTTTCGGTTGGAGGTGTACCGGTTGTTCTTGAATAGATTCAAGTGGTTGAACCCGAGTCCCTACCGTATGCCCAACAGCACTACAAAGGGGGGTCGCTGGCTGCGGCACATCAGCTACAACTGTACACAGAGAGGTCGCCGTGCAGACTTCCTCTTGGAGTGATGCTTTCCGAGTGTCATCAAACTCATCAGAAGTATTTAGTCTATCCATACAATAAAGTTAATACTCGGGGCGGGCATGTCGCCCACGGGATGGCCCAAGATGCCGTGGGAGGTCAATGATTAAAACTGGAGTTTGACAGGTATCCAGAGTCCGCATACTAGCGACCGAGCACCCCCTCTTCTTCTCTTCGCCCGACTACAATTAGTCAGCATCCAAGGCAGAGACATGACCATGCCAAGGACCTGCTTCCAGCCTCCCTCACGGGGAGAGTATAGTCGAACTACCAGTAGTGTATCACAATTACAGCGCGTACCACACAAAGTGGTTACACGTTGATCCCCTTTTAATACCTATTGGCTGACGGCTGGTCAACATCATCGGCGGTCCATTTTTTTTGGCGCTTAGGGGTTGATTCAGCCACTTAAAAACAATTACAATTAATTCACTTCATTTACTACATAAAATGCACGATACTTACTTTTTTATTTCTTTCAGTTTAAAATAACAAGCAAAATATGTAATTAAATTTATTTTTTGCCACAAATGCACACTCTTTTTCTTTTATGTTATTTTTTTTTTGTTTACTTAAATTTTGGCGCTCTTTTTTTTAGCGAGTGTACGGCAACTCGTTACTTTTCATATGACGAAATGGCTAAAAAATGGCAAATGCATTAGTGCTGAAAAGGCCATATTGTGCAACACTTTCTCAAAAACTCAACAGCAAAAAGTAGACTAGGGTCTGGGTTAGTTGAAACGCAGGGTTGATTTACAGCATGTATTTGTTTTTGTAAAAGTCCTCAACTTTTCAACTCCTCAACTCAACACAAAGCGTGAATACCCTAATTGGTAAAACAAGCTAATAATGATGCTGATGTATTGATAATTGAAACAGCAATAGACCAATTCAATTTGACAAATACAACTATTGTTGTCGGTGAAGATGTAGACTGGGAAACTTTCAAATTTTATTTTTAATTATATTTTTAACAATCTTACTCATTTTCAGCTTGGTGGGAATTTAGGTAGCTTTATTCTTATTTTTTAGTCTTGTTTGTTTTCTTTTTATGCTGCTTTATTACGCGCTCAGTGCAGAGGAATTACTATTGATTTTGTTCTATTCGCACTACTTAAGCGTTGGCAGAATGAAGGTGATAAATAATAGTAAAAGTGATGTTTAAAGATATTTTTGTATTGAAGCTATATTGAGGTAACTGTATGTTCAGTTGTAATATAATACAATATAAATACAAATTTTAATATATTATTTACATTGTTTTCATTGACAAGTTTGCATATTTGAACTCACTCTCACGTTTTGTTTCAGCTAAGGAGCGCAAATTGTAGGGCATTCATAACGTTTTTAAAATTCACGTGCAGTACAAGCACGCGTTCCTTCACTTTCATAATTATTATACTAATTATAAAGTAATGTTAAGACGGCTAAACTAAAGAAATAAAAACAGCGTAGAAAAATAGGTTAGGTTTGGCGAAAAGTTTTACTTCTAACGCGTGCTTCTGAGGCACGTGATTTTTTTTTTTAAATTGCAAAAATTTGACATTTATAAAATGTGATTTACCCAGCAGGATATTTCGATTAGCTTGCAGCTACAGAATGCGCTGACAAGTATGACATTTCAATAATCTTGGCACGAATTCTCGTTGAACTCTAAGAAAGAGATAGCTGCGCACTCATTTTAGAGATTTAAAAAAAATAGACATTTGTTATTTCAAAAAATTTGTCATTTTATTGTAGAGCTTTCTTATAAACTACATTTTTGGTTTTCCAATCTTTGGCTAAAACGAATAAGGCAGAATGTTGCGAGAATTCGCTTCCGAACTTTCAGAGCACTTGCCTCAGTAACAATTTAGGTTTATGTACAATATCTATTAATCAAGAAACGTGTGTTTAAAATATATGTGATAGTGCAAGATAGTTATTTTATATGTACAGGCAAAAATGTGTTTTAGAAATGAACAATAAGCAATGCCACTACGGACAAGAAATACGCTTTAAAAAAATACGTCTGCTCCTCTCGCTTAGACGATTGCCACTAGATGGTCAGTTTTGCATACTGTACTTCGAGCGCTCGCTATGCGTTGCTGCAGTAGCGGGCGTTCGAAGAACAGCATACACAAAGCGGAGAGAGAACATACGATGCTACGGTTATTTTAGTGCCGTTGCTATGTTGTTAAGCTGCTGCTTCCAGTCTGTTTTAGGCTGGTCCCAAAAATTAGCCGCTTGTTTGTTAATTTCAGCAACACAGATGGTTTTCCCACACGGGAACAACCAACATATAATTGACCATGTGAAAATACAGGTTCTTCAAAATTTATACCACAAATTTCCATCGATTGACCTTGCGCCTTGTTTATTGTAATAGCGAAAGCTATTTTATGATCATCCGATGGCATTCTTTCCAATGCTACTTTAAACAATTTCACCAATTCATTCTCTTCACGCAATAATTGTTGCAATTCATTAACAATACAGTTGAAATAATTTCACAACGACGATTGGCTTCTTCTTGAGAATTTCCAATGAATTAAATGTGGAGAAATTCATAATCGGAATGCGGATTTGGTAGCAATGCCCCAGCTCTATGGTAAATCTGGCCTTGAATCTGCATTTCACATGAAGAATGAATCATTATAATATTCTGCAAGCAATTTGAAGAAATTACCTTGAATGTGGGCATAAAATTATTTCTTATTACATTCGTTGCTCCAAAATATGTCATTTGGAATAAGCTTTTGTATTTTTGAATCCTATCCAAAAAATGTCTCGGCTCAGATGATGTGCCAGAAACCAAATTACGCAAAATTTCAGGTGGAGTATTCAATTGTGGCAAAATCACTTTTCCTTTCATGCAACACAATCCAGTGTTTCATTTTTGAACTTAAATGCACCACAATGCACACAAATAATATTCATTGCTCCATGGTCAACAAATCCATGCGAACTGTAGTCATCTCGACTACTATAAAGGAAAGCAATATTAAGTAGCTTTGTTCTTCCAGTAACTGGACGTTGAATTTCAATTTCGCGACTCGTTGCTATTTCATTTTCATTGCTTTCATCTCGTTTATCTCTTCGTGAACGATTAGAACGTTCCCTTGCTGAACGTTCCGTTTCAATGTTTAAACGACGCTCCCGGTCTTCATCAGACTCCACTGATCTAGAATCTCTAGTTGCCCTACTTTGGCGTGTCGTACGGCCAACATTGCAGCGTCTTCTCGGCATTAAAAAAAAAATATTGTTCTGATCTGAATATAATACAATACAATTTTTCTCTTCAAAAAAAATGTGCCTGTGGACGACGATAGTAAGTCGATATAAATAATTTAACACATATGAATTAAATTTAAGGACATATACTTATTTATTTCGACTTACGTCTTCTTGTGTTTGTTCACTGTACAATTCACACTGTTCACACATACAATTAAGACCAAGGTGCTCTTTTAGTATTTTACCAACCTTTCACAGTCACAAAGCACGTAAAATTAAAATTTTGCACGCACCTCGTTGTTATTAATAATAAATGAATAGTGAAATGTCAAAGTGGCACTGCCGGGTTTGCAAAATAGGTTGTTTTGATACGATTAAAGCCGATATGCTACTGATTTACCTAAGGCATACATTATACAACGTGTCGTACGACACGTCTGTTTATCGAGCTGTACGTTTTGCACCCAAACGATGCGACAAAATGTGCAACCTAATTTTAAAATATATGCATAATTATTATGTATAAGAGAAGGTGCGAAGATGCGTTGAGGTATGATTAGCGACGAGTGAGAACCTGATCTGCATTAGCAAACCATTAGACCGCGCGTACACAGGGCGCTGATACGCGCTTACATGACAAGAACTTATCAACGCGGATAAGTCAAACACACTGTACTCAACATGAGTGCGTACACAGAGTGCGGACGCTGATTTTGCAGCATTGCAAATGCTTGACTTATGCAAGCTTAACTAGTAGTGTTTATGAGTTTGAAGTGAAACAACATGGACATTGAGCTGCTTATTAGCTACGTTCTAACGCGTCCAACTTTATGGAACAAAAAAGACAAAAATTATTGCAATAGAGTTATTACCGAAAATCTTTGGAAAGAAATTTCCAATAGTGTAAAATGTTCAAGTAAGTAAATACACAAACTAAATGTTGTTATATTTTGTAACAAATCTTTTAGCTATCACTTACCGTTATAACTGTTTATTTCATGAAGAGTATATAAAAAAATCAAAGAGTAAAAAATTCCCGTTATCAAAGTGATTATGGGCAGCCCATAATCCAAACGGACACTTTTTGTTCGTGCACTAACGGCAGATCGCTCTCTTTTTGCCCAGCTCTGATAAAAATGCAATACAAAATATTTCTCTTTTTTAAGAGAATAGATGCATTAATCGCTCTTGTTCAGAGCTAAGCAAAAAGAGAACGGCCGAAAGAGGAGACTGTGCTAGTGAGCTATATACTGCGCAAATGAATTGTGTTGCAAAATGTTGTTGCAATTACTTCTTATATTCATCGTTATAATTATTAATCAAATATAATATAAACAATGACCAACAATTTCATTCAATATTCTGCATTTCAAACACATCGGCGGGATGGTTGCAATTGTTGATTAAACTGCTAGGGTCAAATCAAAAAACGAATAATGATATAAATTATTAAAGTTATGAGAGTTATGTTATTATCTATTCCAATGGTGCAATTTCAGAGTTTATAATAAAATTTAAAAACTTATTCCTTATTTATTTAGATCTATGCCTATAATTATTATTATTTAGAGTAAAACAATCGTCATTTGATATTTGCTCGTATTCATCATGTTTAGGGGGGTGGCTTCCTGCTTGGGTGTATGTTCCAAAATGTTAAGTCTTCTGGTTGGTGTGTGTTGAATGTTTATGTGTTTCTTGTGGATTGTCTTGTATATGACAATGTGGTATATGTGTATGTGTACAATATGTTTGTAAAAATAAGCAAAACGAAAAGATCCGCGGGCACGGGTGTGCTTACTTTAAGTGTGACTTTAATACTAATTTTAATGCGCTCAGTGCAAGCTGCGCTTGACTTGAGCGCGGCCGAAAGCTTCGCTTGTGTAGCTTTTGACCACGCTGCACTTTAAGCTCTTTGGCTAAGCTTAGTACGGAACGTAGCTATGCCCACACATGCCGTTTGGCATAAACATACCGCCCCTCTTGCAACACTTAGTTGCAAAAGGAGCTGTAGTTGGAAGAGGGTGTGGGCTTAGCCGACTGCTAGCTGCAGTCGATCAGTGACTGCAAGACCCGGAAAGGATCCAGCCAAAGACGGTGCATTGGGCGACTGGGAGCCCAGGCTGGCTTGCCAGGAAACCTGCTCGGATCACGCTGGGGTACGCATCCGCGCCGAGAACAATTGATACCGTCGACGGTTGGTGGAAGATCTCGTCAGCAAGCACGAGACTTGAAAACTTCTCACGGACGGTCTCTTCGACAGCCCGAAGAGGCGTTCGCATACCCAGGTGTGGGCCGGTCTTAAAAATAACCTCCAGCTTCATCAATGGCGGTGCAAGCCGTCTCTTCGCCGACACGGGTCATCGGCAGTTTGAAGGCTGCCGTCAGTGACGAGTTGATGCGCACACGGGTCAATGAGTGATTTGGTCTCGTACCGAGTGGCACCATCGTCGATGGTGATCGTTGCCGTGGGGAACACCTGGGTTCCCTGGTGCATCAGGAGAGATGCTAAAGACGGCGATGGGACTGACTCCGATGAGCGTGGCAGCGTGGAGCGGGGCCTGGTCTCTGAGCGTGGGCGTTGCGCCGTAGACCGAGAACGGGGCTCCGTGTGGGAGCGAGGCCGGCGACGTTTGGACGTACGCAGGTGGAGGAGCGTATAGTGGTCCTCCTTACAAATGCGGCACCGGTCGCCGCTTCGGCAGGAGCGGCACTGGGAGTGCTGGTGCGCCAAACAATTGGGACAGTACTTGTTAATAGGTACTGCCCGTAAACGTTTTTCTGCGTTGAGCCGCAAAAACGTACGGCACTTCCTTAACGCATGGATTCCTCGACAGACACGGCACCGGAATGAGTTGGTTCCCCTTGGAACCGGTGTGTCTCTTTGACGTTGAGGAGCCATCTTTGTCGTGGAAGTTTTGAGCTGTGGATGAACAAAAAAAGAGTTAGTACAAGTGGACTAGATGGCTTTGGAAATTTCTTATGAGAACAGGACAAACGGTTCTGTAGGAAGAAGAACGAGTTTCGCTACAGGCCGTTTTAGGGTACCGCGCGTTGTCATCAGGTCGACCACGCGGACCTTGTCGTCAATTCCCGGGTAAACTTTTTGGACCCGACCTAACCGCCATTCACAAGTGGGAAGGTTGTCCTCTTTAATGACGACCATGTCGCCGCACTTAAGGTTCTTTTCTGCTAATTGCCACTTGGTCCTTTTATGGAGCTCTGTTAAGTACTCGGCTTTCCACCGAGCACAGAATTGCTGGTTGAGAGCCTTCAATCGTTTCCAGCGGTTTAGCATCGACATCGCATCACTAGGAATTTCTGGTTCGGCAATGGTTCTGGTTCCTCCAATCAAGAAGTGCCCTGGAGTTAGCGCCAGCAGGTCTGTTGGGTCCTCCGACATGGGGGATATCGGCCTCGAGTTCAGACAGGCTTCGATTTTACTGAGGAGCGTGGAGAGTTCCTCGAACGTGTATTTAATGGAGGCGGTACTTTTATAGAAAAGCGTTTTAAAGCTTTTCATGCCGGCTTCCCACAGTCCACCCATATGTGGTGCGCTTGGCGGGATGAAACGCCAGGAAAGATTATGGAGACTATATGATGCGGTGACGGAGGCTTTGGTCGCCTGGAGGAAGTCACGAGAGAGGACTGCTGAGGCCCACGAAGGTCTTTCCGTTATCCGACTGGATTTGTATTGGACATCCTCTTCGCGATATAAATCTTGCGAATACCGCCAAGAATTTTTCCTTAGTCAGATCCGACGTGGCTTCGATATGAATTGCTTAAGTTGTGAAGCACACGAAGACACATGCATACCCCTTCGTAATAAGGCATGCTCGTCCCGTATAGTTTTTGATTTCGAAGGGTCCTGCGAAATCAACACCGGTATATGTGAACGGCCGCGAGAAGGCAGTTCTTTCTGGAGGAAGGCTTCCCCATCAATTGAGACTGCAAGCGTTTTCGGTGAATTGTGCAGACCTTGCAGGAGTTGATGACGGATCTTGTCATATTCCGTAGTTTGGGGATCCAATATTTGCATCTCAGCAACCGGATCATCAGCTGATTTCCACCGTGTAGTGAAATCCGATGGGTGAAGCACACAAGGAGACGAGCTAGAGGACTGGTATACGGAAGAATTATAGGATGGAGCGATTCGGAGGTGCTTAGACGACCGCACGCCCTTAAGAGACCCTTTGCATCAACAAACGGGTTAAGATTAAGGAGTTTACTGTTGGACGGGATTGTGCGCTTAGCTTCCAAACATTTGCGCTCCTCCGGAAAGTGCCTTCGTTGAGTGGCAACGATAAGCGTGGGATGTGCAAGGGCTATTTCGGCAGGTTCTAGGTCTTGCGTGGCCGCGACTGCTCTGCGCTTGCAGCGTGTGACAAAACGGAGGACGTATGCCATTACACGCAGTGCCTTACCGAGGTCAGAGTATGATTCGAGGAAATCCACATCCTGAGGGATCATTGCTTCGTGGCTCTTGATTGTTCGTTGCTCTATGTCGGTGTCCTTGTACTCTTGAGGAGTAGGCCATTGTCCTTGGGGGAGTTTCAACCACTCTGGTCCATGCCACCATAGTTCATTGTCTATTAAATCGTGGGAGGAGGTACCTCTACTGGCCAAGTCTGCTGGGTTGCTTTCCGACCGGACATGGAACCACCTGTCGGATTTGGTGGCCTCAGTAATCCTTGGCACTCGGTTGGCCACGAACGTTGTCCAGCTGCAGGGTGTCTTGCCGAGCCAGGCTAAGACAATAATCGAGTCTGTCCAATAGAAAACTTCAAAATCGATTAGTGGAAGTTGGGAAAGGATTGTTGTACTCATATCAGCTAGCAGCACAGCACCGCAGAGCTCAAGACGAGGTATGGACAAAGTTTTGACCGGTGCAACGCGAGTCTTCGCTGTGAGTAGATGCACTGCGCTACTGTTGACGTGTTCGACGCGTAGATACATGGCCGCACCGTATGCGCATTGGGAGAACCCTTGGATCTGGATGTGTGCTTGCGGCGTGTATCGTACCCATCAGGGGACTCGGATGTTAGTCAGAGCAGGATAGGTGTTGAGTCGCCGAGCTTTTTCGGCAACTATAATTTAAGCAAACGTTTTTTAATAATTTTAAAATGTATTTATTGTTTGTTTCGATAGCTTGTATGTAATTTGTGTTCAATGTAAATTTAATGTTGTTCAGTGTTAATGTATGTTGTTGAGTGTTAATGTGTAAAATGTTAAGCCTCGACAGCAAGACTTGACAGCGAGAGTAGAATTTTAACATTGAATTGAGTGACTTAGAGGATCAAACTCTAAGCATGCAAAAGATGTTGTAAAAGAGCGGCTGAGTGCGAACAAGGCAAACAAGTGAAAATAGAATTAATGTTAGTGCACTCTTGCTATGAAGAGCAATGCCGCTAGTTAAGAGAAATGAAAACGAGGTTAACGTTAAACGACAAGAAAAGACAAGTGTGATGCTGCTGTAGTTTAAATTTGTTTTGTTTATGTTTACATATTTGGCTGCTGGATCAAACATTCTCCCCCCGTTGGAAGATTAAGG
Source organism: Chymomyza costata (assembly GCA_018150985.1). Taxonomy (NCBI): domain Eukaryota; kingdom Metazoa; phylum Arthropoda; class Insecta; order Diptera; family Drosophilidae; genus Chymomyza; species Chymomyza costata. The sequence continues at coordinate 91,657 of JAECWU010000806.1, read as the reverse complement.
CTTTCAACAGTCGGGCTTTGGCAGCAGCCACAATTTGTTGAAGAAAGTGTTTTATAAGCGAGTTTGTAATCGAGTGTTGTTCGGGTAATACAATTGGATGTCGAGAGTCAAAGATACGAAATGAGTTTTCCAAACGACCGCCGACACGCAGAAGTCCGAAGTTGTCAATAAACGGTGAGAGTAAACTAAGGTTGCTCGATGACTTGACAGGTAGTTTTGAACGAAGTACTTTCAACTCGTCCCGAAAATGCGAATGTTGGACAATTCGAAGAAGTAGTCGTGTGCCATTTTGAATCTCAGCTACAGTAAGGCCAGGAGTCTTGATGCGATGTATAAACTTTTATACGTAGGAGAAAATTCGTTGCATTGTTGAAAAGGAATTAACGTATTTGCTTGATTCGATAATGTCAGGTTGAGGAGAGTCTACAAGCGTAGGTTTCCGAACTTCCAGCGTAGGTTTTTCCAAAAGGCACGATACTGGCCACTGCGTTTTGTCGAGTTTTAGAAATTCTGGACCATTGAACCAAAGCTCAGAAGAAATAAGCTCGCTTGGTGAAGCTCCTCTGGACAGCAAGTCAGCGGGATTGAGTTTAGTGGGGACATATCGCCACTCCATAGCGGCTGTGCGTTGTTGAATTGTGGACACTCGGTTGGCGACGAAAACATTGAACTTGGTAGACTCATCACCTATCCAAGACAAGGCTACTGAAGAATCGCACCAGCAATAATATTTGCAAGAAAATAGTTGCATTTCTGATAGTTCATGCATCAATTGTGCTAACAAGGCGGCTCCGCAAAGATCAAGCTTGGGCACAGTGATCGACTTCAGAGGTGCTACACGAGATTTGGAGCAGAGTAAGTGGGCAGAGCATTCTCCATGCGCCTTAGAGACCAGGTAAACGCATGCGCCATACGCGTCAACACTAGCATCGCAAAATCCGTGCACTAAAACAGTGGAATTAGGAAGTAATGCCAGACGAGAAAATGTCACTTGCTGAACGGTGCTGAACTGATCGCACATGCTGAGCCAAGTGGTGTTTAGTAAAGCTGGCAAACTCTCATACCAGTCTAGCTTCTCTTTCCATAGCGTCTGCATGAACATTTTGGCTTTGGTAATGACAGGACCAAGTAAGCCAAGTGGATCATATAATCGAGCAATGGCTGAAAGGACAGAACGCTTGTTAGGTTTATTTGATGAAACAATTGGCGAAAATGAAAATAAGAAATTGTCTGATGCAGGGTCCCAGGCAAGTCCCAGGGTTTTTGTAATATCGCTGCCATCATGGAATTTTAAAAATGTTTCCTTGTCCTCAGGCGAAATATCTCGTAGAACGGCTGGATCATTTGAGCACCATTTGCGTAGAGTAAAGTTGCCTTCAGCTAGCAAAGCCTTAGTCTGTGTGATTATTTCTGCAACTTCTTGAGTAGAGTTACCACCAGTGATAAGGTCATCTACATAGAAATCTCGCAAAAGGGTTTGCGAGCCGATGGGAAACGAGGATTGTTCGTCTATGGCGAGTTGATGCATTGCACGTATAGACAAGAACGAAGCTGGCTTTGTGCCGTAAGTGACGGTATCCAGTTTGTATATTTGCAGCTCTTCCTGTTCAGAATTACGCCACAAAATGCATTGCAAATATGAGTCGGATTCCGTCATGCGAACGCAGCGGTACATTTTACAAATGTCACCTGTCAGAGCGACTGGAAAGGTGCGAAATCGTGTCAGTGTATTGAAAAGTTTGGCTTGAATGGTAGGACCAGCCATGAGTAAATCATTCAATGAACATCCAGATGATGTTGCAGCTGATCCGTCAAAAACAACGCGTAGTTTTGTTTTGGTACTATCTTCCTTAAACACGCAGTGATGTGGAAGAAAATACTTGCAAAGTTGACGAGACTCTGGGCCAACATGCGACATGTGATTTAATTTCAGGTAATCTTGTATAAATGCCGAATATTGGACCTTGATGTGTGGACGCTTTTCTAATTTGCGCTCCAAGTTTAAAAATCGTCGGTATGCTTGTTGATACGATTCACCTAATGAGTCTATATTTAACTTGGCAGGCAAGCGTACAGAATATTCGCCAGTAGGTAATCTCGAGTATGTTGACTTGAAATGAGCCTCGCACTCAATTTCTTCCTTTGTTGTTACAATTAGTGGGTCGCTGCAACTTTTGATTTCCCAAAATCGACGAACGAGATCATCTAATTCGGCAATTGACTCTGACTCGGCCTGATGTGTTGTTTGTGATGCCATCAATGTTGTTTTGCGTGGTTTCTGACAACTTCCAGATACAACCCAGCCAAGGCGAGTTTTTTGTAGTGTATATTCCAATCTGAAGAGTCGAACGAAAAACTTGGATGATTATCTGTTAACTTCATATCCATCTGTTGGAAAGCTAGAGTCACCAATGCCAGAAACAAGAGTAGATGATTTAGACTTTTTTAGCTGCAGTTGATGAGCAAATCGTGAAGTAATTATATGTAGTTGTGATCCAGAATCGAGAAGGGTACGGCATGGAACCAATGTACCAGAACGGTTTTTTACCAAAACAATAGCGGTGGCTAAGAGCACAGCATCAGAACAGAGATTCTGGGCAGCAAAAGTTGTAGACACAATTGGCGCTGATGCAACCATGGAGCTATGAGATGACGTTGAAGAGTGAGAATCAGGCAAGAGACCAGGTTGGGCAGTGACAATGGTATCTGGCAACCGAGAATTTCCGAGATGCAAGAGTGTGTGATGTGGTTTGTGGCATATTCTGCAAAGTCGCGAATGGCAATCCTTTACACGATGGCCCTTCATCAGACAATTTATACAAAGTGAGAGCTTTTGAGCTTCTTTAAGACGCAGCGCAGGAGAGAGGTTACCATATAGACAGCACTTAAAAATATTGTGGCCAACGTCGTCGCAAAATACACAGCCAGAAGGTGTAGCATTAGTAGCTATAAATGACTTAGTGTTGTTAGTTGATTTGCTGTTCTTGCCCACCTATGAGCCAGGCGTACGTATTGCCATGGCATATTCCACATTTTCCAATGTCTGACAGCGTCGCTCCAAAAAGTTCGCTAGTTGATCCCACGTAGGCAGTTTTTTTATACACATCGACTCTTCCCATTTTGCTTGAGTCGTGTTGTCAACCTTTTGTAGAAGTGTGTGTATAATGAAACAGTTGGCAATCTCTTTAATGCTACCAATGGTTTGAAACGCGCGCATGTGTGAGTTGAATTTATCCGAGAGCATACGTAGCTTGCTGACTTATCCAGAATCCACCTTCTTGAGCCCTAGAATCTCTGCGATGTGTGCCTGAAATATTAAGCGTTTATTATCAAACCGTTTTTCTAATAAATCAAGTGCAGTTTTATAGTTATCATTGCAAATATCCAGTGATCGGATTGTGTCCAACGCAGTTCCCTTAAGGCATGAACGAAGATGCTGCAACTTCTCAATATTTGTCAGCTCGGAATCCTTGTCGATGATGGTTGAAAACATTGAAAAGAAATCTGCCCACTCGGTATATCCACCGCTGAATATGAGTAATTTAAGTTCTGGCAGCCGGGATCGGGAATTGACAACAACAACAGGTTGATGTTCTGACGTTGCAGCACGTAGCATAGTAGAGCACCCTGGGCTTTGATTTTGAACTTTGCGCTTATTGAGCTGAGACCGAATGCATACCTTTGATTCAATTATCAATTCATCAAAATCTTTACGTAATTTACTACCGATTTCTTCAAAACATAACTCCTCTAAGCTGTCGTGTACTTTATCAAAGGATTTTTGGAGTTTGTCAAGAATGCACTCACAAGAAATTTATTGTTCATCATTTAGGGAAATCACATTGTCACCAGCTATATTAGCATGCTTTTCTAATGCATGGTCATATATGCATTCAGCTTGCCGTTTAAACATGTGCACTTTAATAAATGTCGCATTTTGTGCAACTTGTACTTCTTCGCCTTCACTCATATTGCGCGCACTTAAAATATCACCCTTAATTGTAGCGGTAATTGTGTAATGGCACAAAACGAATGCGAAGAACAGTGGCGTAGTGTAAAGTCACAAACGTAAGCGAAAAGTAGCGGCAGCAATGCAAAGGCTCAAATGAACGCGAAGAACAGTGGCGTAGTGTAAATCACAAAAGGAATACGAAAAGTAGCGGCAGCAATGTAAAGTCACAAGACGAGCGCGAAAAGTAACGGCTGTAGCGTATGAGAACAAAGCGAAGGCAAAAGTAGCGGTGTCTATATACACGTATTAGACGTTAAGGTACAGCCACACTTCTTTGGTTATTGGTTTTATATATTTATATACACTTTCACGTTAAGTTATATACAAAATATATAGCACTCACATATACATACATATATGTTTGTCCGTTTAATAGAATATTTATGCCGTTTTTTATGTTCAAATGTCAAATGAAATTGCGATTTTGTTAATTTGTTAACACAAAAAGTTAAACGAACAAGTTGCGAAACGAAATGACGCAACTATAATTAACAAACGTTTTTAATAATTAAAATGTATATTGTTTTTGATAGCTAGAATGTGTCAATAAATTAATGTGTTCACTGTAATGATGTTGTAGTGTAATAAAATGTTAGCCCGACAGCGACGACAGCGACGGTAGAATTTTAACATTGAATTGAGTGACTTAGAGGATCAAACTCTAAGCATGCAAAAGATGTTGTAAAAGAGCGGCTGAGTGCGCACAAGGCAAACAAGTGAAAATAGAATTAATGTTAGTGCACTCTTGCTACGCAGAGCAATGCCGCTAGTTAAGAGAAATGAAAACGAGGTTAATGTTAAACGACAAGAAAAGAGCAGTGTGATGCTGCTGTAGTTCAAATTTGTTTTGTTTATGTTTACATATTTGGCTGCTGGACCAAACAATAGGCTTTCAAGAAATCCTGCCATTTTAGTAGGAGGTCAGCAGGCAAGGTGTCATCCCACCCGATCTCTCTTAGCCATATTTCCTGCATGAAAGTCTTGGAGCGGACGATAAACGGAGCAAGCCATCCGCCGGATCAAAGAGTCTGGCGATTTTGGAAAGGACTTCGCGTTTAGTCCAGGACGGCTTCTGCACCACTTTGGAGGGGACAAAATAAAACTCATCGGAAGTCGCTTGCCAGCGGACTCCCAAGGTTTTTGTCATACTCGCGTCCTCAATTTCCAGAAAATCAGCGTTCAGTAAATGGTCCTTGGGAATATCACACAGGACATCCTTTTGGTTGAAGGTCCACTTCCTAAGAGGGAAACTAGCTGATTGGAGTGCGTCTCTGAGTTGCTTGATTGCAATCACTGCCTCCTGTCTCGTGTGAGCGCCGGCTAAGACGTCATCTATGTACATATAATTCCTAATGATATCGCTAGCTATAGGAAAGCGAGTCTGTATATCCTCGGCGAGCTGCTGTAGGACCCGGATTGCCAGGAACGGCGCACAGTTTACACCAAAGGTGACTGTCGTCAGTTCGTAGTCGCACAGTTCACCTGTATCGTTACGAAACAAGATCCTTTGGAACGGGGTGTGAGAAGGGTCGACACGGATTTGTCGATACATCTTAGTTATGTCAGCATTGAACACGAACTTGAAGAAACGCCACTTCAGGATTTGTAGCGTGAGGTTAGACTGGAGGACAGGCCCAGGGTGTAGCGTATCGTTCAGGCTCTTGCCGTTAAGAGATTTGCTGGATGCATTGAATACGACACGAACCTTCGTGGTCGTGTTCTCTGGCTTGAGAACAGCATGATGCGGTAAATGGAAATGATTCGCGCCGTTTGTAGGAGTAACTCGCTTCATGTGTCCCAAGTCCAGAAATTCCTGGATAACAGCATTGTAAACTGCGTTTAAATGAGGATTTCGTTTCAGTCGTGCCTCGTTCTTTAGGAATTGGCTAAGCGCGATTGGGCGTGAGAGACCCCGATTAATTTGATCTGGAGTCTTGAACGGCAGTAATACTACATAGCGCCCGTCGTCCTCTCTTCTCGTGGTCTGAACGAAGTTCCGTTCTTAGATCACATCAGCGCTTTTCGTCAACTTCTTTGGGATATCCTCCACCTCCCAAAATTTGGTGAGAATTTTATCCAGTTGTGGGTCCTGGCTGAGGAAAACCTTTATGCTGAAGGAGGAAATGGCTGCCGTTGTGTCACTGGGAACTGGTCCCGTAAGGATCCAACCAAATATGGTTTCTTGACCTAGCAGCGATCCACATATATTGTGCTGGGTACCCTTCAGCAAAATTGAGGGAAGAATATCTGCTCCGATCAAGACATTAACTTGAGAACTTAGGAGAAAATTGGGATCAGCCAACTGTAAGTCTGGCATATTCCCTAGCGATGAGCGAGAGATTGAATTAGTTGGCAAACTGCCAGCGAGGCTTGGCAACACATTAGCCGACGTCTCGATTTGAAGTCTTGGCTTCTGGAGTGGAGCTAGTTTAAGGTGGCACATTTTGTGCGACTGAGCCGCTACCGTATGGTTTAATCCCAGAGCCTGCGCCTGGACATTTTGAGAAGGCAGCCTTAGTGTGTTAAGAAGCAGTTCAGTTATAAAGGCTCCTTCTGAACCTGAATCAATAAGAGCACGGGTCGTAAAGCTTGTTCCTAGATGGCAAACGTTTACGAGCGCCGTACCTAAAAGGACTCCTCGGGAATTTGAAGCAAAATAATTCTGAACATTTGCTTGCGATGGATGAGTAGTGGACTGTATATTTGAATTAGGAGTTACGACAGTGGATTGCGGCAGGGCCGTATGAGTGGATTGCCCATTGTAACTTGCAGAGGATACTTGCGGAGGGCCACCACGATGAAGCAGAGAATTATGGCGTCCTTTGCACGTGTAGCAATTATGCGTACTTGTGCAGTCTCTGAGGATATGCGTTCTTTCAAAGCAGTCTAAACACATTTTTTGTTGTTTAATGTACGTTTCTCTCTCACCGACGGACATTTGGAGAAAACGTGGGCACAGGCGTACAGCGTGATTTTCTTTGGAACATAATTTGCATGTCTGTTTGGAGGCCGGCGCTTTTATATGAAGCTTCGCTTCGAAGGCATTTAGTTTGTTGGGGGCTGAATCCTTCCTTGACTGTCTTGTATGGGCTTGCGTGCTTGTAGACGGTTTAAGATCCTCTATAGCTTCGAGAGTTCTATATCGCTCAATAAGGAAAGCATTGAGCTCTTGCCAGGATAGGATGTCCGCTTTGCCTTTCAGAGATTGCTCCCACAGTGACAGAGTGAGCTTCGGCAATTTGGAAGAGCATAAGATTACGAGAATGCAATCCCAATTCTCGGTTTGAATTTTTGAGTGCTTGAGTGCTAAAAGGCAATTTTGAACGGTGCTCTGAAGTTCCTTTATGGCAGTACCTGACTCGTGTGTGACTGAGTTCAGGTTAAAAAGGACTTTTAATTGGCTGTTTACCAGCAATCTTTTATTTTCGAAACGCTCTCGTAAATTGTCCCATGCGGATTGGAAACCTTCATGGGTGAGCGGGGCCTTGGCTACAATATCATTTGCTTCGCCTCTTGTTTTGGCCAGGAAATGGAAAAGTTTCTATACTGGCGCTAATTCTGGATTATCTATGTAAACTGCTGTGAATAAATCCCGGAAAGTGGGCCATTTTTGGTATTCGCCAGTGAACACGTCGGTGTGGCACGGCGGGAGTGCGACGCCTCGACTAATTGTGGCCGTTTCGGGAAGAGACTGTGCGGATTGGCGGCTCGCAGCCGTTGGGCCTTCTATGCCTTCGGCAAGGAGGGATGTACACCGCTCATACACTGTGTACGAGTATTTGTACTTAGCTTTTGTAACCTGTAGGTCACTTCTTGCGTCATCGCTGTCAAGCGCCCGTAGGGCCCGACAGCAGATCTCGTATTCTTGCTCCACTTTTTCCCATAGCGTTTTCATCTGATCACGCCGAATCTGGAGAGTGTATAGGGAAACCCCTGAGGTGGGAGCCTCGTTTATTAATTCTTCGAAATCGACAAGCTTGTCTGTGGAGGCGTTGAAGTTTGCGAGGGCCATGTCGCTGTGTGCTTTGCGTTGCTGAGATTGGCTTCTAGTTGAGATGGTGCTGCTTGAAGCACCTTGTGAGGGAGACGTGGACTTGGCAACAAGCTTGGAATAGGTAGGCACAGTCAGACGATGTGCTGAAGTAGGAGCCTTTTTCTCAGTGCGTGAGATTGGAGTGGGGGTTGTGGCTTGTGCACTTCCTCTTGATGGAGCGGAGGATGTGCGGCGCACAGCTGATTGAGTTGATAGAGTAAGCTTATTATCGCTTTTAGGACAGGACGGCTTCTGGTCTTTGTCACTGCCGTTTGGCATAGTATGTTTTGCAAGATTTAATAATTTATTTGGTTGGGAAACAGATGAGTGGAATAGAAACTCAAGTTAAAATCGAGGTTTTGATGGTATATTTATTATTACTTTTCTTGTAGAGTTATTGTTTAGTGCGGAACGGAAGCACGACAATATCTTAAATAAATATCAAATTGTTCATCAACGTGTTGACGTTGTGTTTATTGAAATCGTAGGATATTTCGCGTATAAAATATTTGTGTGTGTGTTTAAATATTGTGTGCGTATAAAATGTGTGTGTAAATATTTGTGTGTATAAGAAATATATAGTTAGCTATTTTGTATATTAAAATAAGTGGATAAATGTTGTGTGTTTAAAATGTGTGTGTAAATATTTTTTTGTATGATTTTAATGGTGTAAATAGGTAAATTATATATATATATATTTTTTTTTTATCTGTTACTATTTTAATTTATTAAATTTATTTGTATATATTTTCTTTTTTTTTTGTAATAAGGTTTTTTTTTTTTTCAATAAAAAATCATTAAACACAATAAATTGCCTTTGGATAAAAAATAAAACACGATCGGAGAGTGGCTTTATTTAATTTTGTGCCAAATATAATATGGAGTTGAATTTAAAACTATGTATGTAGTTTATTCAAGTGTGTGTGCGATTATATTGGATTGTGTGTGTGCGATTATATTGGATTGTGTGTAAGCGTATTTAAATGTGTATGCAAGCAGATTGGATTGTGTGTAAGTGTATTTAAATGTTTGTGCAAGTAAATTGGATAAAATATAGTGCAATCAAAAAAAAACTTTGGAAACAGTGTGCGCATGTTGTTCACATGTGTTGGTTGTTATTTTGGATAAAATAGATATATTTTTACACTTGTTGAAAATATTTGATGGTTTGAAGATGAGCTTACACTGCAAACACTGCACTTTTAATTTGTTTGGAATGGAGAAAAAACACTACATACATACTCTGATGATGAGGAAAATGCTGAAAATCCACCGATGATTGAAGAGGGGTCGAGCAATCCGGCTCGAAGGACCAACATACCCCCTAAACATGGCTTCTATTTTTTTTATTTATTTTTTATTAATTTTTATGTTTTTTTTCTATTTTGATTTTTTTATATTTTGGTGTTTTAGAAACAATTTAAAAAATGAATAAAAGCAAATTAACAAGTGTCCATAGGTTAATACTTTTGTGCATTGTACCTTGCGTTAAAGAAACCTATGAAAATATGGAACTTCTATTCAATTTAACTAAACTCAATAATCGGGGGTGCCACAGAAATCTTTAAACATTTTTTCAACGCTTTCAAGCCAATCCGTCGAACAATTAACTTCGAATGTTTTTGCTTTTGCAAGAATGGCAGCAGAGGGTTGCTACTTTGCACAAATTATTTTAAAACATTTAGACACTCATTTAAATTAATGTTTATTAACAGTGATCCAAAAAAGGTTATTCTTTATTACATTAAGCGATAATTTGCAGCATATTTTGCATCATTTTGTTTTCCATTTGTACAGAATAAATTGAAATTAAGTTTAAATATTTGTTCCGCCCAATACAAAAGTTTGTATGGCAACGCTACGGCTCAACAGCTGTTCACAGCGTTGTGAATGGCAAATTTCGTTTGTTTACATTTGCAAATTTGCACGAAAATCGAAAATAATTTTTAAAATGCCAATTGCGGGATTGTTAGCCAATGAGGCCTTAAAAAAGACACACAAACATAGAAACCGTCGAGCGAAGAGGTCGAAGAACCTCTAGATCGCTTCAAGGCTGTCATACAGTCCAGCAAAGGTTGCAACATTTATGTATGTATGCTGTGCACTGCATAACTGCGCCAAACAAATGAAATGTAATTTTAATATAAAACACACACACTGATGAAAACAATAATGCAAATGGTTAGGAAAATTGTCATTCTAATTGTTGTGCCCTTGTAGAAGTTAGATTTAGTATTTTCGATGCACTCGCCAATTATTTAAAACGACGCCATATTCAATAAATATTACTTCATTTATTAAAATCATTTTATTAATTTTTTAAATTTCCATATGCTGTTGTGGCTTCTCTCTCCTTAGGTTGCGCTACTGATATTTTCATTTTGAACTTAAACTGCTGAGCTATTGATATTCACACGTAAAACGCCGTACATTGGCACCTTGAGAGAAAAAGGTGCACTGCACTTATTTATTTAATTATGCATGTTGAAACAGAATTGCAAGTATACCAACCATTTTAATAAGGACTTCGCCAAAATGAAAGTCATGAATTAAAACATTAAAATTCTCAAAACATAAAGATACAGAAATTAAATACACTTTCCAAATATGTAACAGTTTCTTTGAATAAAATAGGTTTTGTTGGTGAATTTAATCAAATCTCATGCAATTCCCTCTAGTACGGGGGGGTAGTGCGGAACTAGTGATTTCAGTAGGCACCAGGTAATGACCAGTACTTACCTTGCTATTTACCTCTTCATTTCCATCTTATTAACAAATGTCATAGGCGGTAAGCAATCGCCACCACCCCGTTTACCAGTAGACAGCAGAATCACTACTTACGCCTTCGTTTACCAGTAGACCGCGGCATCGCTACCTACGCCTTTATTTACCGGTAGACAGCGGCATCGCTACTTACGCCTTCGTTTACCAGTGGACAGCGGCATCGCTACTTACGCTTGTGTACACTGGTAGGCAGCGTAGTAGTCGATAGAATTTTATACCTACTGAAATTCATTAAAATTGAAAACACATATATATTTTAGTACTATTTTATATTATATATATTTTATATAATTTATATTATATAGAATTATTTTCATCATTTATATTTTTTTTATTTAAAACGCTTGTTTTTTTGAAGACGCGTTTTTTTTTAAGCTGGAGGGCCTTTTTAAGGTCGACCTCTGACGGTCCAGCTCCACTTCCAATTGCATCTGAAATTATAAAAATTTAATTAAAGATATGAAAATATTTATGGAGAGTTAAAAAAAAGCTTACCGATCAATAACTCGTAAAAAGCTTCAAACTGCTTTAAGCTTGCTTTTCCCTGTACGCCATCGACATTCAGCTGCATTACTAACTCGTCACACATCACGTTTTTTAAATTTTTCGTCACTCCGTCTTGACCGAAAATGGTTTGCATTGCCGATACCTGCAATAAAATGAAGTATTTGAAATTACAGTTCTTCATAATTTGCATAAACATAAAAACATACGTATGCTGTCTTGTTTCCAGGAGTAATGTGTTTATTCATTGACTGGAGGTCGTCGAGATTTTTAATTGGAAATTTCCCAAGCAAATCATTACTAAGCTTTGGTCCCCTCATCAAGGCATCTAGAGTGGCCTTCTGCCCAGCCACAGCATCTGCCAGAAACTCAATTTGCTTCTTAGTAATCGTATTTTCAACTGAAAAGGATGTATGTTTTATTACAAAATAAAAAAAGTTCTTGCCTTCATTTTACCTTTTTGTTCTTCCATTTTTACTAAAATTTTATCAACAGTTTTTTTAATGTCTGTTAATATATTTTCGCAGTTGCATTTTGGTTCTTTTTCTGAAATTAAATTAACGTAATTGAATCATTCACATATATCAACATAAACAATAAATTTTTAACTACTTACGGCACAAAGTAAATTCCATTTTCTTTATTTTGGGTGGTATTTCGGACATATTCAGTTAACTTAAGGGTAAATATTTTAAATATATTATCTACATCACTAGGCTCAAGATCAACTAAGTAAATCCCTATATTGGTAGAATCAAGTGGCTCTGTATAAAAACTCCTAAGATTCCTAAATCTGCTACCAACTATGGTTCCACCATTTTCTTCGGTAAAAGATTTTATTAAAAAGGGTATATTGTTTTTAATATATACGTAACAGTCGGGAGGTTTATCTGTCAAAACACATCCTTCAAATGCAACAGAGTTGCCTCTTAACTGGGGCTCATTTAAAAAAAGAGGGACTTTAATTTTTTCTTCTTCGATTTTTCTATAAATTTGTTGTAATATTTTGCTAGGTTGCGCTTAAGAACCTGTAAATAATTTTCAAATGAATAACAAGACCCTTCTATTGGATCGCCTACCTGCTGAATGGTCTCCTTTAAATGAAGCAAACTATGAATGTTATAGCTTAGACTATTTTCCCCGAAAATAAGTGGAAAGTTTTCTACAAAAAGGTTTAGCAATTGTTGGCATTTATTTAAGTTTAGAGAACGCTGTTTTGGGCTACATAACATTCTATAAGCACAGTGGAGTAAGAGAAACACATAATATTCATCGTCCGTCAGTTCGTTTTTAAAAACAATAATCCCTGTATATAATAAAAATTGCCTTAATTCTGTGGCCTTCCAATGTAATAGTTCATTTAATGATCTAGGCTTTCTAGCGAACTCTCTTGGTATATTTTTTCGCATTGATATTAATTTATTGGACATATTTATTTTTTTATGATTTGACAACTTAATATTCACTTTATTTGACATAAATTTAATTAAAATTTTTCGCATAACCCCCAACTCAACTAAATGCATACAATCTAATGGGACTTGAGTAACCATAGATATGTTAATGTTTTCAAAAGGAGATTTTTTTGATAAATATTTACTTAAGTGATGGCTCGGATATTTTCTCAGAGAAAAATCTTTGTCTGATATTAAGTTACCAGAATGGTTGCTATATGTAAGCACACCATTAAGTTTGCAAGCAGCTTGAGTACATTTGGAACACCCGTGGGAAGAAGTGTGGCCAGGAATGCCAGCTACAAAGGCTCTTGCAGGCGCATCACAAACTATGGCCCTTATTTGAACTGAGAATATTTTATTTTGAAATTGAAAGTGTTTTTCTAAAACTGGTTCTAATTCAGAGATGAATTTACTTAAAAATTCATCACAACAATTGGGCTTACTTGTGCCCAAAAATATGCCCACTGGAAATACAGGTACATTTTTAATATTATTAATTCTCACTAAAATTGGCCACAGTTGAACTCGTGAACTTTTAAAAAGTGGGAGTCCGTCAATATTTATATCGATGCTTAATATCAATGCATCAGCATCTAAAATATTCGAAATTTTTTGAAGTTGGTTAACCAATCCAATATGGAGGTAGGAGCCACCCGCTACTTTTACAATTTCTGGCTTAGACTGTGGGATATGTTTGTAAAAGGGACGCACATCCAAATTATTGTTTTTTAAAACTCTGACTAAATCAACAGCACATTTCCGCGTAGGCCTGTGCTTTAAAAACCAATCTTTTAAATCCTGATTTAAATCATTTTTATTTTTTATTATTTCAATTTCATTTTCTATATTCATATTTGTTTCGCTATCAGTTTTTTTTATTCCTATTTCTATAAGCCTTTCTCTTTCACACTCATGGGGCTTGTCACTAAAACTTTTTTCACTGGAATTTTTCACACTGTCAATTTTCTCCCGGCATTCTGCTGCAATACGTTTAAATACGCATCAGGTTTTTTCTCGTTCGACTTTATTTAAACGTTGCGAGTGCCTTTTGCTATACTTTTTGCCTCAATCTTACTTTTAATATATATTAACGATGTTTTAATTGTATTATTGATCCACTTAATCTTGACGGCGGTAAGAAGTACGCGTGTTTTACGGCGACAAGAAACAGAATAAAGAATAAAGCAAAAGAGCGTACACAAATGGTTTGTGTAATTTGCCTTCCCGCCAAATTCATATACTAACAAAAAGAATAGCAAAAAAAAACTGCGAACGTTATATTTGCATATATGTACATACTATATATATAATATATGTATATATTTACTATCACAATAAACATATAATCCGTTTCGATCAAATTCGGCATATATTTTGGGGTTGTACGATATAATCAGCCGATTTTCATAATATATTTATGTATATATATATTTCCGTATTAACGGCGAATTGCTTTATTTTTTTTTGTTTTTATTCGCTTTGTTCTTGTTGTTTGTCATATTTCGTTCGTCGCCCGTTTACCTCGCGCATTACCAGGGGTTTGCAATGTAGGTAGCTACCTGTGACAAACGATGTAAGTACTTACTGGAGGACAATAGCCACCAGCCGTACTGGAGGGTTTTGTCAAAGATTTTGAAACCGTTGAAAATCATGTCTGTGGCATCAAGAATAGGAATTGCATCGAAGTTGACAAGAAATAGTTTTCTGTGGCACCCCAGAATATCTCTTTTAAGTTCGTTTCGGATTTCAAATTGCAATTAATTATCAATGGTCAGCAAACTGCAACATCCATGTATCCATGTCCCTTCTGTTTTATAACAGCAAAAGATTTAAAGAATAAAGATTTGAAGGACGGTAACCATATGAAAAAACTTACTTCAACCAATAACATAACATTTAGAACTGAATTATGAGCAGGCAGGACTAAAAACATATGGAGATTTAAAAAAAGACTACGAAATGTTTTGTGCTATGAGAAAAGATAAAAACAAACATTCTCAGCAATGTCGAAGTACAATTCATGCTCCTCTTCTGGTTGAAACAGATCAAACTTATGTTCTTGAAAAGTGCATCGTTCCTGAATTACATATCTTACAAGGATTTGTTAATTATCTCTTCTGGAAAGGGTTAGTTCCTCTTGTGGATCGGGAAACAGCATTGATTTAGCCAAAAAAATTGAATGCTATTCCCTAACATTACCACGGTGAAATTTTTGAGGGGAACGCGTGCAGAAAAATGATTAAAGAGGCAGACAAATTATTAGATCCAGAAATTTTTGTTAACGTCGGATATTTCAGATTGGTGCCCTTTGTTACAACTTTGAAGGCTATGAATAAAATTGTTAACTGCTGCTTTACAACAAATACTGTTGGCCCTAAGTTAGATAAACATATTTCTGAATTGCGGAAAGCTTTTGGAAGCCTTGAGGAAGTCTCTGAAACATTAAAAATACACGTATCGTTAAAGCACATAAAAGATTGTGTGCAATTTTTAAATAACAGTTGGTTAGGACTGTGGTCTGAACAAGACGGGGAATGTATTCATAGAGACTTCTTGACATTCTGGAATCAATATAAAATAAAAAACCTAGAAGATTCTTCCTACGGATTAAGACTTAAAAAGGCAGTTTTTGCATTCTCGTCGTTTCATATTTAAACTAATTAAGTTCATTTCATTTTTTAAATCGTTGCTAAAGCACCAAAATATAAAACCAAAATTTAAAAAAATCAAAATAGAAAAAAACACATACAAATTAATAAAAAACAAAAGCTGAATGTAGTTTATACGTGCACACACACATACAAACACACACACACCACAAAATACCCAATAGGTATCCTACGGGATAAACGACAGTATTGTGACCACATGCCGGTGCGAATGATAAAAAAAATGTATTTCTGCGGTATCTCGAGAAGATGATCAGCTACGATTTCAGGACTTGCATTTTTTTTACCTTGAAACAAGTACAAATCAAACCCCGAAAGCCGATTTTAGCTACAATTCATCAAACCTATTGACTTTTCAAGACAGGTGTGCAGACGAAAGCCTTTCATTAAATGTACTTTTTGAATGACTTAAGGATCGCCTTGGAAAAGGTCTCATCAAAAAATTTGTTAAGGGGTACGCTTCGTCACCTACAAAAACATATGGCACCCGAATATTGGTACCAGGCAAGTGAGTGTCATTTGGAATATTAAATTTTTTGTTTATGATGCACTTATGCAGTTTTGATAAAGCAAAAACTCCTCCATCGCTTTGGCTTCCTTTGCTACCAACTTCTATAAATGTAAATCTACAGTTAGAGTCAGCTACTCCCTGTAGTATGATGGAAAAAAAATTTTTATAATTATAAAATTGCGATCCTGAATTAGCTGGGCATCTTATGCGACAATGCTTTCCATTGATGGCCCCAATACAGGTAGGAAATCTGCTTTTGGTGTAGAAATCATGTGCGATTTCTGGAGGATCGTTTTCAAATGTTTCCTATGCAGTCTCTGCCTTATACCCAATGTCGTCTCCATTATTATATTCCGTAAAGTGCACTCCGCAATACGGAAACTAAACGATAATGATCGAAAGCTTAATCCGCGTTTCCGGTTTTTTTGACATGATGTCATTTTTAAATGACGATATACAGTCATCTTCCCAAGGCGAAGAAAATTTGGATGAAATTATGGAAGAGATTTTATTGAATGACGAATCTAGATCGTTCCTTTCGACATAGTTGAAGAAGTCGAAACAAGCGATGAAAATGTCGTTCAGTCAAAGGGTAAAAAGAAAAAGTATAACGACTCCTCCATTGTCGAGATTGAAAAAAAAAAACTATAACTTTTGGAAAGGGATATGGAAAGGAAGGAGGAATCCGACGACCTAATGTTTCTCAGGAGCTTTGCACCATTTTTTAAATCTTATCACCCTTAAAAAATTGGTTGTTAAGACAAAAAATACAAAATTGTGTAACTGAATTTCTAATAAAAAATGAAAATAATCTTTAAGTATTACAAATAAAGTTTAATAAGTTTAGGTACATTCTCATCTTGTTTTAAAAATAAAATAAATTATAAAAAAATATATTAATTATATTAATTATATATCAATAATATTTGAGTCGTACAGGTTAAATAAAATTTGGAGACATATGTATGTATCTGTATGTGAACTTTACACACCAAATAAAATAACATTTAAAATAACTAAGAAAATTTCCCAACATAACAAATTGTGTAACACAAAAATAATATTTTTCCAAAATTACTTAACTCAACGTTACGAATAACCATTCTTGTGGAGAAATTGGTTCCCTCCAGTTTGTTTTTTGCTTCAGTATGTCATTCTGAATAAGTCTCAATATACATATAATCGAACGTTTCAGAACGCATTCGTGTGTATTCATAAAAATAAACGGGATGATCCCGTAGGCTGACATATAAATGGTGAAATTCACCATGCAGCGGCCGTACTTTGGATGCACCCAATACTTTCTTTTTCTTTTCTGCAGCAACATTAAGTTAGTTTCACTGAGGAGCAAGCGCCGCATAAAATCTGAAACCATTGTTGCAATATGAATTCTAAAAATAAACTAAAGTGGTAACCTAACTCCACATTAGTATATAAATAATTAAAATTATCAAAATATTACTTTTTACTTTAAAGAGAACAAAAACAATTACAAGAAGAAAAAAGGAAAGAGAAAACCAGCTAGTTCATGTCAGCGTTTAGTGTACGCGCAAAAAAAAAAATCAGCGTCATAAGTTCATGTCATGTAAGCGCCCTGTGTACGAGCGGCCTTAGGCAGATTAGCCGCCCATATGTAAAGCGACAATAAAAGAGGTCGGCAGCGCAGCATCCGACGTACAGAATGCGCTTGCGCGAAAGCTTACTTACATGTTACAAAACAAACAGAAGTATTATCGATTATAGCTGCTGGACCAAAAATTCACTTTATGCATATCAAATAATAATGATGGGAAAAGAGAAAAAAGCGAAAAAAAATAATACAAACAAAATTGTTAGCTAAACGTTTTGCGCGCTCTCGCTTGCTTAGGCGAGGTTTGACAAGCACTAGGCTCTGTTAAGTTAACAGACCATAACTATTTAATTTCTTTTGCACACACTAAGTCCATTTGATTTATATTTATAACATTTACTTATGACTTTTTTTTACCAATAAAAAAATATAATAATTTAGGAATAAACTTAGCTTAATCATATTTTACATCACCACCGCACACGGCACTTGGGGTTAGAATTTCTGACGGATTTGTCCAATTGCCCTTAATTGTTGGAAAAGTTTTATCGATCCCCATCAGCAATGCCTTCGTGGAAAAAGTTTTTTCAGTGATGAAGAATGTTTGGACCGATTTGAGGAATCGAATGAAAGTCGAACTGGTGAATGCAGAGCTTCTAACGGAATTAAATTTCCATATGAGTTACGAAGAATTTGCACTTTTTATGAATCGACCGGAACAAGAGCCACTACTTCGAAAAGCCATGACACATGAAAAATACATGTGGAAAAAAATAACTATGTATTAACTTTGTAAAAATACATCAAGTATGAAAAAATTTCACATTTTCAAATTTCCCCCACCACATCGATAACTTACCAGGCGAGAGACGCGACCGCGGTGGTAACCCTATCTATAGTCGTCAAAATTAATCCATCGTCTAGCCAGGTAGTTAGTTCCGTCTACTTATTTTTGTTCGCTGCCTGACCCGTTAATTTTCCCTTGCCAAGATCAAGGTTGTGGGTGCAATTTACATTATCAGCAAAAGATCGGACAAACGGAAAACTACAAGGCCATGACCTCGGCTAAGCTAATTAACTTAACAGCGACTTATGTCAAGTGACTTTCCGTGGAAAGCGGCAAATTTGAAAATGTAAAATTTTTTCATACTTGATGTATTTTTACAGTTATTTTTTTTTTTTCTACATGTATTTTTCATTTTTCATCACTTTTGGAAGAAATGGCTCTTGTTCCGGTCGATTCAAAAAAAGAGCAAAAATTTTATCCATTTTATATCAACAGGGAGGTCAATTTGTTTGATTTTGGGGATAATCTTCGCCAAAGAAAGTATTTCGTCGTAAAGAGCGTCTTCGTCAACATCAAGATCAACCGCTTCAGCCGCTGGAAGAAATAGTTTTCGGTCTACTATTTCGTCCTCGAGGTTCAATACTGAAAAGTGTTGAAATGTAGTTTTTTCAAAATCGTACCATTTTCCCAAATATGTAAATATGCTCGATGGTAAACTAATAATCAGGCATGTTCTAGATTTCGATTCCGACAAAATCTGTCGGAATCGAAATGAAAGGTGTTCGAGATTTCGATTCCGACAAGAGTCGACTCGTTTTGAAAAGTTTGGCTCGCAGCTGTCGAAATGAAAAGTATTTTGCTTTGTTTACTTAAATAAACGCATTAATGCCACTAAAATTCATTTTGTATTATTTTGTAATGCTTTAAGAAAATTTAGATGTGCTCACTTGAACGAATCAAGGTTAATTTTCATTTTATATTTTTATTACAAAAAATGTCTATGAAAATTGTGTGTACATGCAAAACCAAAACGAGTGGAATGAAAGTAAGGTGTTCTGGATTTAGACAAAACAGAACTTCGAAAAGTTATGTGTTGTCGTGTTGCACAAGTAAATTCGAAGATAATTTTATTAATGGATGGCTTAAAATATGTATATAAAATAAATTGTACAAAATTGGTAAATAAATTAAAAATATTTGTCTCTCAGAAAGATGTTGGCAGAAAGAAAAAATAAATTAATAAAGTGGATGTTCGAAAATTTGTGGCAACTCTACAAGTGAACTTATCGATAGCTGGCCAGTTGGTCAGCTGGAAATTTGCTAGCAATTTGGCGCACTTTTAAAACAAACAACAATGACCCGCTTTCATTGTAGTTATTTGTAATAATAAATATTTAAAGTGGCAAAAAATGAAGTGCCAAGCGGTAGAGTAAAATGCGTGAGCATTATTTTGCCACCAACACAATGCAAATGTTGGTAAATGACTTTGAAGTCATCTACTTGCATCAAAATGTTATAATTAACCGCATGACCTAAATACTCTGCGGCGACTCTGAAGCTGCTGCTCAAAGTAGTTTGTTGAATAAAATAAAATAAATAACTTATAAATTTGGTGAAAACTTGTGTGTTATTCTTATAGAATTAAAATGCGAACTACAAGCAACAAATTTTTACTACGTTTCAAAAGACGGCTGCTGTATGATGTCGCTGAAATTTAAATTTTGCGCTACATAAACAATAATAAACAACACAGCTGTTTGTGGCCTGAATGAAATCGATTCGAAAACGATTCGAAGTCGATTCGAACTCAGTCGAAATCTAGAACACCATTTGTCGGAATGCACTCGTTATGACTTTTCAAAACGAGTCGAAATCTAGAACAGGCCTGAATGCCTCTCTCTCAAATTTCGATCGTTGATGCTATGTCAAATGAGGTAGACTTTTGTTGACTTTAGATCCAAAGTACTTGTCATCCATTTGGGTTTGCAACGCATCTCTCAATTCAGTCTACACTGTGAATGTGTGTACTCATCACTGTTCCTTTTTCCAGATTTTTTAAACTTTTGGTCATGTGGTGCAAAAAATTATGAACGAAGTATAAATAGCATTCTGGGAACGTTAAATTTTCGTTGAGATCGTCGTTCAGTTCATACTCTTGATATTTCACAAAGCTCCAAATCGTTTTGTCAACTTCATCTTCATCATTGATAAAATATTGCTTTAAGCCCGGCCATTTTTTGATAATCCGCTCTGTACGCGGGAAATTCGAATTTACTTAGTTCATATGGCGGCCCGGCAAAATTTTCATTGGCCCGGCGGCCTGACGACCACTTCCTAGGCCCGGCATTGCCGGGCGAGGCCCGTGCAGGTCGCAACCCTATCCAAGGGAGTACCCAAAAGCTATAAGAAATAATATATGTAAAAAACTTCGTAAACTCATCAGAGGGGTCTGTACCGTGGCAATACGCGTCTGCTGGACTCAGGGAACAATGAAAAAAACACAAAAAGAGCATTAATTTTAAAAGTTTTGTATTTAATAATTTTTTATATATACCTGGCCTGGCTTTCATTTGGACGGAGCAAAGTTTCTGATTGCGGTCAGCCTATCAACTGCCAGAGCGATCTCTGTCTCAAATGATTGCAAGTTGACACACAGCCTTCTCGCGGCGCCTTCTGGGTAGCTATCTTAGCAACCGCTACATAGTAAGCTAATGTGTGCAGCGAGCCACCCGGAAGTTAAACAGTTGAGCGCAGGGCTTGGGACCCGCCTCGTAAAACAGCAAACGAATGAAAACCACCACCAAAGCCTCGGATAAAATCCCTCCTTATGTTGACGACCACCGCGAAACGAAAAAGGACAACGATTTGAGCAAATGCACCTGGAATATCCGGACCCTCAATAGGGAAGGTGCCTATATCCAACTGGCGGATGCCCTCAAAAAAATTAAGGCTGATATAACCGCCATCCAGGAAATGACATGGACAGCACAAGGTTGCTCTAAGTAAGCAAACTGCGATATCTACTATAGCTGTCATGCGGCGAGGCGCGAATTCAGATGCAGATTCGCAGTCAGTCGGAGACTTCGTTACCACGTCTCTAGATTCACTCCTGTATGTGAACGGCTGGCTACAATCCGTGTCAAGTCTAGATTTTTCAACCTCAGCCTAATTTGCGCGCACGCCCCGACGGAAGAAAACGACGATGCTGTTAAGGAAGCATTCTACAGGATACATACGACCGCTGCCCAACCCACGACGCACAGTGGCACGGCAGCCGCAAAAGCGTTGCAAAAATCGATTTTGCGATGAAATCATTTTGTAAAAGTAATACATGCATCTTATTTAGAATTTCCCAGGGATCAAGAAAATTGAAACTTTATTCAACTCGGATAAATAGTTTAGTTGCTACAGCTGCTCAAAGTGAAGTATATTTTCAATTTTGAAAAAAATCTGAATTTTTTGAATAAAAGTGCGTGTTTAAGATCGTTTTGTAAAAAAACTACGCAACCAATCCATATTTTCTTCGATTCTATGAAAAGGTATATGAAATTTAAACATAAAAGAGAAAAAAATGACTTCGTATCTTTTCTGGTTTTTTCAATACTACCGTTTACCTGAACCACTATATTTGAACCACTTTTTCAACTTTGGAAGAAAATAATTCAAATTATAATTTTTTATATTTTTTAGTTTTAACATAAATACGTTTGTTATCAATTTATTTACCTTCTCTATAAATTTTGTGTCCGCCTTAATCCAGCTGTGGCTGTAAGGCCACTAGAAGTGCAGAAACCCAACTCAAAAAAATGCTACCGCAGGTAAAAGAAGAAGAAGAACACGCAGTAGATACATCCACTAAATTAAGAGATGTTTGCTTATATTTGTACTTGACAATAAAAAAGCACCTACCTGTGACATTTCAAAAAAGCAAGATTAATTATTATTAAGAGAAATGCAAATTCTTTGCATTATTAGGTAGTTGAACCCAAAACATTCGGATAGGGATGTAACCTTTCCCTTTATAATGTTAGGTACCAACTAAAAAACATTTAATGTAACTACATTTTTACCTGTTACGCGTTTTGTGAATTAAGGATTAAACCTTAATATATATTTGCCTGAATATTTCAAAAATTTGGATAATTCTTTATTTAAAGAGGGAAATCTGGAATTTGGTACTTCACCATTGCATGCCAAAATTAGATGCATGGAGTTTATTTTTAAGCTTGCATACACTTTTCCGCAAGTTAACGAATCCTTTGAAGACAACACACCAGACAAAGGAAATCAAAATATCAGGAAAAGCAAAATTCAAGACGATATCTTTAATCGACTTGGACTGATAGTCGACCGCCCCAAATATGGATACGGTAACTCAAACGATGGAAACTCATCACGAAAATTCTTTGCAGAAAAAAAAAAATGACATTAGAAAAAACTGGAGTAGATGATTAAATTATCAAAAGATTGGGTGTTATTTTAAACATTATGAACTGCAAGGAAAACATTAACGGCAGCAAATAATGAATATGCCACCAAGACTGCAGAGCTGTTAATGGAAAAATATCCAGGAAAGAAACTGACTCCTACGCTTCACAAAATTTTGGCACATGGCCAAACTATAATTGAATATCATTGCCTACCCATTGGGGAGATGTCAGAAGAAGCCCAGAAATCGAGAAACAAGGATTATAAAAAGTTCAGAGCCTTGAATACATGTCAAATATCACAATCAAGGGAAAACGAGGATCTTTTTAATATGTTAGCAGCCTTTTCAGATCCACTAGTTTCATCCCTTAGACAAGTGAGATCCAATACAGAATTAACAAGTAGTTATTCAAAAGAAATGTCAAGTCTTTCGGATATTCCTTCAAATGTAAACGTGGATTATTATTTTACAAAAAACTACTGATAAGACAAATTATATAACATATTATAATAAAAAAGCATTGTAAAATTAAATTTATTGACTGAAATATAAAATAATGAACAAAAAAATTTATCAGCAAAATTTCTTTATAAATGAACAAAAAAATATTGAGGAACATATTTTTCAATGGCAAATGTTGCACAGGCAACAAAATTCAACTTCCACAACATATTGCCCAGCTCTCAGATATCATGTCAAGATGCATGGGTACTTATTTCAAAGCCTGAACATTTTTCTTTCAATTTAAATTTAATTCATAAAAATATCTCAATTGTTTTAGAAAAAATGAAAAAAATATGTATATATTTTTCAATGGTAAATACTGTAAAGGCAACAAAATCCAACTTCCACAACATATTGCGCAGCTTTCAGATATCGTCTCACCATGTATGAGAACTTATTGTAAAGCCTGAACATTTTTCTTTCAACTACAATTTATTTCATTAAAATATGTCTATTGGTTTAGAAAATATGATTTTGCAACGCTTTTTCGGCTTCCGTGCCACTGTGCGACGTGAAGATCATCTTCGGGGACTTCAATGCAAAGGTTGGACGTGAACGCATCTTTAACCCCATCGTCGGTAAGTTCAGGCTCCACGAGACCACCTTAAACAACGGTCTCAGGCTGATCGACTTCACCGTGGCGCGAAATATGGTAGTTAGTAGCACCAGATTTCAGCACCTCGGCATTCACAAGGCCACGTGGCTGTCCCCTGATCGAAAAACGCGTAACCAAATTGATCAAGTTGTGATCGACGGAAGGCATGCTTCAAGCGTGCTGGACGTGCGTACGTTTCGCTGAGTCAATGCTGACTCTGACCATTATCCTGTTGTTCAAGCGTCCACCCCCACGGAACCAATGGTATGACGAGGAGTTTCGCGAGGCAACTGCAGCGAAAAGCGCCGCCTACAAAAGAACGCTGCAGTCTGCCGCAACGCGTGCTAAGCTTGAAAATTACAGGGAAGAAAGAGAGACGCCTTTTCAGACGGAATAAACGGGAGCAGGAAAGGCGCGGTGTTACAGGGCAGAAATGACTCTCTAAAATTCTACCAGCAAGTCAACGGTCTGACGCAAGCCCGGAGCATCAAACTGCCGAGATAGAGATAGGAATCTGGTTACAGATACGCAGTGTACGCTGAGGCTATGGAGGGAACATTTCGCCAAGCTGCTTGCAGGCGATGACGCAACAAATCCCGCCATTAAAAAAAAAACCTTTTACCACCGACTAACGACAATGTGGGTGAGCTAGTGTCCTTTGTCCTGTTCTGAAGAATGGTGACTCGACGATATGCACCAACTTCCGGGGAATCAGTCTTATTGCCATCTCTTACAAGGTCCTATAGAGCGTATTATGTGAAAGACTGAAGCCGTATGCCAACACACTGATCGGACCTTATCACATACTACGCCAAATCCTGGAACAGACCCACGAAAAACTGATCGATACCCATCATTAATATCATTTATACATTACAAAGCTGCATTCGATAGCCCGATAGGGGATCGCCTATACACCACCATGTCTGAGTTCGGTATTCCTGCGAAGCTGATTCGTCTTTGCAGAACTACGTTGAGCGGCACCATCAGCTCTGTCAAAGTAGGAACGGACCTCTCCGAACCTTTCAATACCGTTCGAGGTTTCAGATAAGGCGACCCTCTATTATGCGACCGCTTTAATTTCGTGATGGAAGGTGTACTGCGGAAGGTCGGTCTACATCGCTATGGCACTAATTTCTACAAGAGTGTCCAGCTCCTTGCATACGTTCATGATATCGATATCATTGGCCGTTGTAAGCGAGATGTAACTGCTGCATTTTCCGCAATCGAAAAGGAGTCAGCCAAAGTGGGTCTGGCGGTAAACGAGGGAAAGGCGAACTATATGCTGTGTACGAACAGGAACACACGGCGCCTAGGCTCCCATGTCGTAGCGGACCGCTATACTTTTGAGGATGTCAAGGAGTTCACGTACCGTAGCACCGCCGTTAACACCGAAAACGATATCAGCCTGGAGATAAAACGAAGAATCACACTTGCCAATAGGTGTTACTATGGTCTCAATCAGCAGATGTGTAGCAGAGACGTGTCTCGACCAACAAATCTAACGCTCTACAAGACGCTCATCTTTTATACGGCGTGTCGCGGACGGATGCAGCCACGCTTGGGGTTTTCGAGAGAAAAATACTTCGTAAAATCTTCGGTCCCGTTTGTTTTGGGGACCACTATCGCATACGGATGAGCCACGAACTATATGAGCTCTACGATGACATAGATGTTGTTCGGCGCATCACAATACAACGTCTGCGCTGGCTCGGGCATGTTGTACGTATGGATGAAGAAGCTCCAGCGAGAAAAGTGTTCGAAGCGAAAGCCGACGAAAGGAGACGAAGGGGACGACCACGACTCCGATGGAAAGATCAAGTAGAAGAGAACATATCCTCCCTTGGTGTTTCTAATTGGAGAAGGCGCGCGCAAAGCAGAGACGCCTGGCGAGCGCCAGTTTCATTGTTGCCAATTCTTCATTATATATTAAAAATTGCCTATTTCATCACAAATTCTGTTTACATTAATTATCACACTTTAATTCACAAAATTTTCCTATTATTATTTCTATGACTTAATCCAAAGTTTGCGGTTGCTCCACTAAATACTTTGTAATCTGACTAATGCACTTATCTGCAACATTTGGTGGCATTTTTTTATACCTTGTACCGTATGGTACAAAAGGTATATTGTGTGTGTGCAAGCCGAAAATGTATGTAACATACAGAAGGAGACGTCGGAGACCCCCCAAAGTTACCTAAAGTATGATCAGTGTGACTCGAGAAGTCGATATACCCATATCCGTCTGTCCGTATGAACGCCTCGATCTCAGAGATGGTAAGAGCTAGAGCGACCAAATTTTCAGATTAGATGCGTAATTATGTCAGGGGAGTTTTTTTTTTCTTTGTCGATATCGGAGTTATATTATATATATATATGTACAAAATTCGTTGTGTCTCGTTTGTTTGTGAAAATATAGTAACCAAATTTGGCATTAAGAAGTTTCTTAGAGCACCCAAGCACTGTACCAAATTTAATCAAAATCGGTTGTCTATATCATATAGCTCCCATAGGACCGATCGGTCAAAAAAAGTTTTTTGTACAAAATTCGTTGTCTCGTTTGTTTGTGAAGATATTGTAACCAAATTTGGAATAAAGAAGTTTCTTAGAGTTCCCAAGCACTGTAGCAAATTTGATCAAAATCGGTTGACTATATCATATAGCTCCTAAAGGAACAATCGGTCAAAAAAACATTTTTGGTTCAAAATTCGTCTGTTTTTGGTAGTTTATGAAGGTATCGTAACCTAATTTGGCAATCAAATGTCTTTTGGTGTTCTTAAGCAATATACCGGATTTTATTGCAAGCAGTGGTACAGGGTATCCCAAAGTCGTCTGCGCCCGACTTTAACGTACGCCATCTATTTAATAATGCTCCTCCAATACAAAAAATGCATTTCGATTGGATCTGCTGCTGCTTTCACCTGCGACAATAGCTCAGTCTGCATCGTCAAAAGGCCGGATAAGAGCCCGTGATCTGGTTTTGCTGTTTTTGCTGCACTAGTTTTTGGCGTCTGCGAAAAAAATTTTGTGTAACACCCTGAACATATATAAATATTAGTACTTACTTAGGAATAATGGCCTGTTCCACTTAGCGGCATACTGGCTATTGCCGTCTCTTCAAATTCCAATATGTCAATAAGGGCCACCTGCTGCTGTACTTGTGGTAGTCTCATCAGTTGTGAACGAGCTGCTAGTCGCACATATCAAATGTTCAATTTCAAACTACATACATTCTTTTCGATGACATTTCCGGCAAAAAACTAAGATACGCAGCAAACTCCCACTTCCTTCCTTTGGCGGGCAAATGGCGCTGCCACCATTGGCAGGTACCAGTTGGCCACAGACAATCTCATTAAATAGCGGTGGCTATCCCTTAAGGAGGTCCAGACCACCTTGCACTCGTTGCCTAAAATGTAAAGGTGCATTCATATGTGATTTACTTATAGTCTCTATTTAAATTTTGACCACTCTGTTCCCAAGCGCTCTTAATTGCAATGGTGTGGTAATGTGACTTATGTGTTATATCCGATATAACAGGCTGTTCCTCCACTCTTCTAATGGGAGCTATTTTCTTATCCTTTCCCAAGGTTCCACAACGATTTTGTCGACCAGCCATAATTTTCGCCTACAAAATAAATTGCTGCGCATAAGGTTTTATAAATTAAAACCTGTATAATACAAAAATATTTAATATAATAATAAAACTTTACCAGACCTTACTTAAATTCTATTCTAATATTTTGGCTCAGTAACTGGACACTGCATCTTCGACGTTATCGTCGTGCGCTTCCTCCGGACTAGCAGTGCGGAATATTTTTAGTTTGGCATACCGTTTGAGCCGCAAGACTTCCCAGGCATCTTTGATTTCAGTAATTCCATTTACTTCATTTTCATTTCATTGAAATCTTTTACTAAAGAAAACAAGTCCATGTAAAAATTCCACCAAGAAAAAACGATCGCAATTTCAGCAACACATACAAGCAGCAATAGCTAAACAAACATACAAAACGCACAGCAAGACAAATGAAAAAAATATTTTTTGCCAGCCTTTATGCTTACTGGCTGTCGCTACATTAAAAAAAGGGATGTTTTCTCTTGCTCGGATGCAAACATTTTCTTATGGTTGCGTATTTTTCGCTCTTGTCCTTACCTTATATTATTCCACCATGGACACGAAGTTGCTTGTGCATGACTTCGGCTCTTGTTGAGAGATCACGCTGCAGTCACTCTTGCTTTTTTATTCTCACAAAATTAAAGCGCTCCAGCATAGGTATGTCGTCGCTTTGGTGCCGTGTGGCAGAAAACACAAAATCACTTGATGTTTAGTTGGCTGCAAGATTATATGCTCAATTTACAGCTGGCGATAGGTGTTCCCAGAAGCCCCTTGTCCTCCTTGAGGATGCTGGTAGTTCCTCGTCTTCCCAGTTCATTCGCAATACAATTGCCCTCAATATCCCTGTGTCCCGGGACCCAGATGAGGTGGATCGAAAACTGTTCTGCCATCTCCTCCATAGATGAACGACAGTTCTTCACTGACTTCATGCGTTATGTCAAGGAGGCGAGAGACTCAATAGCCGCCTGGCAATCTGAATAACTACAGATATTGTTGCTACCTATTGGTAGGTTTTTTATTATTGAAAGGGTTTCCTGGATTGCCGTGACTTCAGCCTGGAAGACACTGCAGTGATCCGGGAGTCTAAAAGATATTCTTACGTCATGTTCCTCAATGTACACGCCTCCACCATTGCGGTCGTCTAACTTGGAACCGCCCGTGAAGATCTTAACTGAGCCAGCTGGGCCCGGTACACCAAAATTCCACTCCACCCTTGTTGGAAAATGGATCTTAAATGTAGTTATAAAGGGTTTCCCTGTAGGGTACAGTTGTCCGTTCCCTCAGGTATTAGAGGGTTTCCCTTTAGAGTCCTTGAGTGACCGAAGCCTAGGTCATTCCATTTTCTCGTCTCTCTCATACGTAGAGCTGATAGAACGGCTGATTGTTTACCCACTTTTTCCAGAGGCAGGAGGTTCAGGATGGCATCTAATGCTTCATTTCGGGTCGAGCATAGTGTCCCGCTGATGGTCAATTCTGCGGTCCGTTGAACCTTACCCAGCTTTTTTAGATTGGTTTTCTTGTCCAGTGAAGGCCACCAAATTAAGACTCCGTAGAGGAGAATCGTTCTAACAATGGCAGTGTAAAGCCAGTGGACTATATTTGGAGACATGCCCCATTTAAGTCCAATGGCCTTCCTTGTACAGGGCGATCGTGGCCTTCTTCCTTCGATCTTCCGTATGTAGGTTACAGTCCAGTGACATTTTGGACTGAGGAATGGTATTCCTCAGCTGTAGGCCAATTAGTCTTTCCATCGTCTTGAGAAGAAAAGATGAGAGACTTATAGGCCTGAAGTCATTAGGAAGTATATGGGTAGCCTTCCCTGCCTTGGGTATAAAGACTTCTGTGGATATATGCCACGATTCCGGAATAGTTCCAGTAGCTAAAATTTTTAGGAAGATATCCGGCAGCCATCTTATGACAGATTCCCCGCCATGTTGCAGTTGTGCTGGGATAATATTGTATGGCCCCGGCGATTTATTGGGCTTAAAGGTGCTTATGGCTCATTTAACCTTATCATAAGCATACAAATTGGCGGGGACCCGTGTCCAGTCTGTCTTAGGGTTGATCTCCACTTGTTGGTAGAGCAACCTTGAAAGTGGTTGTGGGTGAGTAGCTTCAGCGATTCCTCGCATGAAGTCGTCCATTTTCCATTTTTGGATTCTTGCAAGTATCCAGGTGTCGATGGGCATTTTGACAGCACCTTTCTTAGCCTTGCAGCATCTGTGGTACTTTCAATCTCGGAGCAGAAGAGCTGCCATGAGGAACGTTTGGCTTGCTGGACTGTCTTCTTATATTTTTACAGGCTGACTTTGTATTCATTCCATGAATTTTCGTCATCCTTAGTTCTAGCACTATTAAAAAGTCTACGACAATTGTGGCAGAGTTGCCCAATACAACGGTTGTTACCGAAAGGGGGAGGGGTTCAAAACTTGTAAAAAGATCGTCACGTAATTTAGGTACGGTCCCCAACAGCAACAAGAATAAATAAACTAACACCAAAAATTCAACTAAAACTGTTTCAGCAACGTTATTTTTTTTCCATCAAATATTTATTTATTTATTTGAATATTAATTATAATACAATAACAATACTATAAATAATAATCATTAGGGTAACGAGTCACTAGACCTTAGACCTGTCCAGCAAATAATTAAACAACATTACTTAAATTTATTAAAAACTTGCCTGTTTTATTTAAACATGCATGGTTTTTGACTTCGTCACCAAGATCAACTGTGAAAAATACCCCCCGAAACCCCTCCGTAACCATTACCAGCATCACAATTCCAATCGCACTTACAACCTGCCTTACCCTCGATGATGCTGCTTCATTTTTGCAATTTCATGCGCACAAACACACAAAGCCGCATATATGCGCAATTTGTAATGAGCAGACAAGACAAAATAACCAAAAAGGCAGCTTACAGCTGACGACACAATTTTTTTTTCATTCTCTTCAAATGTAGCAAATCAATAAAATGTTTTGAAAATCTTATATATATTCGATGTTCTAATTTGCTTTTGAACATTTTTCTCTTTTTAAAATTAATAAGTTCCGCAGCGCGATCTAATCTTTATTTCGTGTTTTCTGCCACACAGCACCAAAACCGCGGCATACTAATGCTGGAGCGCTTTAATTTTGTGAGGGTCAAAAAGCAAGAGTGACCGCAGCGCACTCTCTCAACAAGAGCCAAAGTCATGCACAAGCAACTTCGTGTCTGTTGCTTTGCAACAAGAGCGTGGCAACGCCAGAGAATTTAAGTACAAAATTAAGCACATATACATGCGTTTTGTGCACAACACAGTACGTGTGAACTATAGGCCCATGAGATAGGGCCGTGCCGATCACTGGCTTATTACCAATTTTTCTTCTTTTAAAATTTGTACAAGCCCAATCGCGCGCTTTTTTTCATTAACATCGTCTGAATTTTTTCAATATTTTGAGTTTCCGCACGCACTAGCAATGTCTTGTATTTATTGCGTTCACCTTTTGTTACTATATATTGAAAATCAAATTTAAACACTTACACTTTCTTGTTGATGTAAATATTAGCGCGCGTCACTTTAGCATTTGCCTTTGACTTGCAATCGAAACATGAGGTACATACAAAAACCAAAGAGTAGCTTCTTCACAGGGCAAAAAACAACCACAAGAAGCATATCTAGTTAGTTAGTTAGTTAGTTATTTGCTTTATTTATAAAGCATATCTAGAATGAAAACAAATTTGCAATACCACTGCTTGGCGAATTCACTGGTTACAATCATTGGTGATATCATCACTATTGTATACCAGCCGTACTAGAGGATTCTTGCATACCAGTGCTTTCAGTTTTTTTCGATTGGTTTCTCTGGATAATGCCCATGGTGTTACTTCCGCTTGTAGAGTGCTTGAACTTTCAAAAATTTTGCTGTTAACAATAATTCTAAAATAATATGAATAAATCTTTGAAATATTTTTTTATTTTAGATGTGTCCCTAGAACGTATTGTGGTATGCGATCAGCAGATGGATGCCCAAGGTGCGGATTTGTCGTGTATGCAGCCGAACAAATGAAGAGCAAAAATAATACTTGGCACAAGCTTTGTTTTTTCTGCTCGGAGTGCAGAAAGTATTTGGATTCAACAAATTTAAATGATGGGCCTGATGGAGAAATTTACTGTCGTTCTTGCTATGGACGAAACTACGGTCCTAAAGGAGTTGGGTATGGCATTGGGGCCGGTACATTAACAATGGCTTAAGGATGAAACAAAATATTTTGTTTAGCTATACAATTAAAAATCAGAATATGTTTATTTCCATTGTTCTAATAGTATTAAATGCTATTCAGTAATTTAAAAAGTCAAATATGACTATGTTAGTATTTTAGGCCGCATATTTTAATTTAGAAGTTTGCACTGCAGTCTTAATTATTTATACATAAAACAAGGTTAACGAATATTGTTGGCGCAAATCACTTATGTAATATCTAAGTACCAAAATATTGTAATACTATGAAGTCTAGTGTACGTGAGAGTAGGGCGGAGCGGGAGCCAATAAAGCTTTCATCGCTCTTGGTGATTTCGCCCCGCTTCGCCGTGGTAGTTTAAGCTAGACTTAAGAGCTAAAATTTGGATTTAGCATAAGTTAGTTGTCGAATTACATTATTACCGAGCGCACATACTTTCTCGTCTTTCGTTTACGTAATAAATTTATAAGTACTAGCATTTGTAATGGCTGCGCCATTGTTTTTTTTTTATCGCAGCTAAAATTTCTCGCACCCTGGTTCTCGCAGCTACTTTTCTCGCTGTTTGTCTTTTTGGGACAAAAATATCGCATGCGAGAAAAATCCAAGCATGGTTTTTTTTGCTCTGCCTGTTAGCTTTAGTCTGACACTAAAAGCTCAATATGTCAGTAGGTCGAACCAAGATCGCCACCACCTTTAGGGCGTTGAATTCTTTGAATCGGCAGCTATAAAAGAGCTACAGCAGCCTGATTCGGCCTCTTACTCTGATTCTAATTGTGCCTCGAGCTATAACCGCCGTCAGTGGGGCAAGGAAAAATTCTAATTTTTCCCACGTGCTGAACATTTTTTTTTACATACTACAAGAAACAAGCAAATAAAATCGTTAATTACAAGTTAAAAAAAAAAAAAAAAAAACTGACAAAGCAAATCTGGCCGAAATAAAAGTTTTAAGACTTAAAGATAAAATAAAATAAAAATCAAATAAATAAATAAAAAAACTATATTGGAAAACGATCCCAAGATTTTATTAAAAATTATTAAACGGCAGACTAAAACCAAAATTACTTACATACTTAATATCAGCTGTCGAATTAACTATAAACCAATCAACGAAAAAAAAAAAAAAGAACTAAAACGAATAAAAACGTAAAACAGAGTAAAACATCTGAGGTCATTAACCTTCAACGGGGCTTAATCCGCTCTACTTAGAGGAACCAGCTGATCTAAAATTCCAGCCATCGATGGAGCTTTAAGCGCTCTCCCGCCCTCCCGGCTTCCGCCGATTAGCAGAGTCAGCAGTTGCAAGCGCGATCTAAAGACGGGCGCATCATCGTGATCGGCGAGCGCGTTTTAGATTTATTTTAGATATAAAATAAGGTGCCATAAATTAATATAAGTGAAAACTAATTACAAAAAGAAACTAAATGTAAATCGAAAATTTGGAAAAAATTAAATAATACATAGTGTTTACATAATTCCCCATTACGTGCTTGTGAGAGTAAAAAGTGGTCCCAAAGTAGGTGCAATATAAAATATTGAATATATACATATATTCCTACTTAAAATATGTGAAAAAAAAAAAAACTATTTCAATATACTTAGAAAAAAAAAATCTAAAGATAAAGAAAAGAAAAAGAAAGAAAGAAGTTAAAAAAACAAAAATAAAAAAAAATAAAAAAAAAACCAATGTGTTGCTTAAAAAATGAAATGAATATTTAAAGTTCCGCCTCACATCCCCTGCCCCATCGAGTTGTGCGAATTTTTTTTTCTTTTAATTTTTTTTGGTGAACAACAAAAATGTGCGAAATTTAAATTGCAGCTTAATCATCTTTATCATTGATTCCCGATGGAAGGCCTTCCAGCGTTGGATGTTACAAAACCATGTAAGTTTTTAACACACATTGTTGTTGTTCCTTTTTCTCTCTCTCTTTTGTGCAAAATTCTATCCAGCCATGTGCTTCGCGAAAGCTCCCTAACATTAAAATTCAAACAGAGCTTAGTAAATGATATCTCTTATACCATTTTATACCCTCACAAGAGTATAATGCAAGGTTCCATTAGTCAGAGAGTACCAAATAGACAGAGGCGAAAATTCTCTCCGAGTTCGAAAATGTTAAAAGTTTAGCCCTGACGAGAGCTCGCAAACACAATGCAAAGCAAAAACAAACGAAATTCGAAATTGCTTCATATTGCTTTGCTTTGCTCGAACACAACACAACACAGATCCTTGCTTTTGGTTTGGTCGAACCGAACCTAAGT
Organism: Chymomyza costata; assembly: GCA_018150985.1. Taxonomy (NCBI): domain Eukaryota; kingdom Metazoa; phylum Arthropoda; class Insecta; order Diptera; family Drosophilidae; genus Chymomyza; species Chymomyza costata. The sequence continues at coordinate 57,703 of JAECWU010000806.1, read as the reverse complement.
GAACGCAAAAACGTCACAACACAGCTCGATCGAACTCTTGCTTTTGCTTAGTATACTTTTATAAAATGTTGTATATATATCAATATACAAATCCTGTATGAAAATGGAATTAAAATTTTATTTTATATAAATAAAAAGAATTATTATTATTTTTTTTTTTAATATAATTATAAAGTAGAAGTTAATTCTAAGTTATAAAGGGTTTGTAGCCAGATCAACGTAGACCTTCAGGCTGTCATTACAAATTATTGTCACATTATTTTTTTAAGCTTAGTAAAAAATAAAACCAAATTTGTAAAACAAAAAACATTTTTAATATTTGTTAAGCAACTTGTAATTTTTTAATTTAAAAGGTACATACATTCATATAAAAGCAATGCCGTTCTTAACTCAATCAACACAAACGCAGCCAGCAGCCAGAGCCAATGCTTGCTTTTGCTTAGTTATTGTTGTTCACCGCAGCTTTTGCTTGTATACGCATATTTGCAAATGTGATACGATAGTGGCTATGGATGAGAGGAATGAGAGTTTGTCTCCCAATCCAATGAAACAGAGATCAAAGTCCATTGGTTTTTTTTATCATTTTTGATATTTTTTTAAATTTTCCTTTTTTTGTTAAGAAAAAGTTGTATTTTTCAGCACAAATTTTGAGGTTTTGATCTGCTCAAACAAAAAGATTGCGTTACGTGCATTTGATCGCGTACCAACAGGCTTATTTTTGCAGGGTGTAATAAAAAGGTAGCAAGAGTTTCAAGGCATTCGTGAATTCATTATTATTTATGTATATATTTAATTGATTTAAATATATATTAAATAATAAAATTACTTAAGAACTAGAGTACTAGAAACAGTGGCCTTATAACTTGCAGTTAAAAATAACGCAATGACCAAAACTCTGTTGGTTTTGTTTCGGCCAAAAATGTCTTGTTGTGTTCGCATAATGCGAAACAGTTCAGCATAATGATAGCTAAATACTCTTCTTCGTATTTTTCGCTTCTTATGCATGCATTTGTTAGTGTAAAAGCAAACGCAATAGCAAAGTGTCATAGCAGCCACATATTAGAAAAGGGTATGGAATGCTCTGAAACGAAAAATTTACAAATTTGGCTGCGGCTGAATTTGTGAACATAGCCGAAAGCCAAAAACGAAGCTTAGAGCCGAGTTCAATTGTAAGAACACGAGAATTGTATGTGCTATTTTTAGATTTTCCTTTTTAACTCTCTCTGCTCGCCCGCACCATGGTATTTGCGTTAGAGTTTATAATGTCTTTGGGCTGCCGGCCTTGGCTAACCAGCGCTGAACTGAATTTGCTCGAGATTCAAATTAAATGTATTACTTAATCATCATTTTTGACTTCTTTCTTCTCTATTTCAATTAGTATGCAATTTATTTTTTGTAATTTAAAAAAAAAACAACAAGTAATCATTTTTAGGGAAAACAAATGTAAATATGTAAACATATCTAGATTTTTTTTTTTAATTTAGTTAATTATGTAAACTGATTTGATGCAACAATATTTAAAAAATAAAACGAAAAATGTTTTTTTTTATGTTAAAAGATCACAAAAATCATAATAAAGTTGTAAAATATTTCATTAAATACTGCCTGTTCACAAATATACAAACGTGCATGAAAAGCAAAACGTTTTTGGCTCGACTGCAATGCCTGTATTCGATTTTGTCAACGCATTATGTTTAGTTAATGCTTCGCTATTGCTGATTGTTATTTACTACAGTAAGCATAGAGTTTAAGCTGGAAAAATATACTTAGTAGCAACTATCATCAGATTGTTTAGGACCCTAATTTAGTCTTAAACAGAGTTTTCAAGCGGCATGTTGCCCTTTCCCGCCTAAAAGTGGTTGGTCTGATTTATGCATAAATTTTTTTTTTTTTTGCTATTAAAGTTAGATTCATGTTTTTGTAATCAAAAATCATTGGCAGTAAAATCTAGCATTTTTCAAATAAAACTTAAATCAAGGTGATTGATTAATTGGTTCAAGCACAATGACTATTCAAAGTTGAAAAAGTGGAAATCGGTTTTGGTGTTTTTCACAAAATCTGCTCCTACCGCAAAATCGGTGGGACTTTCGCAAGAATATCCAAGGACTTTGTTGAAGCATGTGAAATTGTCTACAAAATGAGTCCTCTATCACTTTTTAGGATTAATAGTTTTCCAGCAATCGAACAAATAAGCCGCTTGCAAACGCCACTTTTGTTCTACGCCGCCTACTTGCGTGGCAAAGCAAAAAGCCGCCGGCAAAATATCCTTTCCTCTGTCAAAATTAAATTTTCCGTTCAAAAAATCTAAACTAAACTAAGTATATGCAGTAACTTATGAAAACACATGACAGTTTAGGCACATACTATTTTCTTTGAAGAATGCAAATAAAAAAATAAATTTGTATTTTTTAATAGTAAAAAAAAACTAATGTCATAAACAACTTTGCATTAAGGAAAAGATTTAGTTGCAGCAATGCAAATATAACTATTTGTCTTGCTGATGGTTTAATTAAAAATTATAAAGAAAATAATTTAGGCTTCTTTTTATTTATTTTGCAGTCAGGGACTAGGCGTTACATTCTAGAATCTAGATTTATATAAAATACTTATCATAACATAGGGTACCGATTGAACAAAAAAGTTCCTAGGCCTGTGCATAAACATCAAAACAAAAGCAGCAAGAAGCAAAGCCCAAGTCCACGCAAAAACGTCACAACAAACGCCAATGCTTGTCTTTTTGGTTTGATCGAGCCCAAGTCCATGCAGAAACGTCTCAACACAACACAGACCGAACCAATGTTTGCTTTTGCCAAAGAATATAGAACTACTGTAGTTCTATATTCTTTGCAAAGAACCAAGCGGCCTGCGTTGTTGATTGAGTTAAGAACATCATTGCTTTTATATGAATGTTCCTTTTGAATTAAAAAATTACAAGTTCCTTAACGAATATTAAAAATGTTTTTTGTTTTACAAATTTGGTTTTATTTTTTACTAAACTTAAAACAATAAAGTGACAATAATTTGTAATGACAGCCTGAAGGTCTACGTTGCTCTGGCTACAAACCCTTTATAACTTAGAATTAACTTCTACTTTATAATTATATTAAAAAAAAAATAATAATAATAATCCTTTTTATTTATATAAAATAAAATTTTAATTCCATTTTCATACAGGATTTGTATATTGATATATGTATGTACAACATTTTATTAAAGTATACTAAGCAAAAGCAAGAGTTCGATCGAGCTGTGTTGTGACGTTTTTGAATTCACTTAGGTTCGGTTCGACCAAACCAAAAGCAAGGATCTGTGTTGTGTTGTGTTCGAGCAAAGCAAAGCAATATGAAGCAATTTCGAATTTCGTTTGTTTTTGCTTTGCATTGTGTTTGCGAGCGAAAATTCTCTCCGAGTTCGAAAATGTTAAAAGTTTAGCCCTGACGATTATTGTCACTTTATTGTTTTAAGTTTAGTAAAAAATAAAACCAAATTTGTAAAACAAAAAACATTTTTAATATTCGTTAAGGAACTTGTAATTTTTTAACTCAAAAGGTACATACATTCATATAAAAGCAATGCCGTTCTTAACTCAATCAACACAAACGCAGCCAATGTTTGCTTTTGCTTAGTTATTGTTGTTCATTGCAGCTTTTGCTTTATACGCATATTTTCAAATGCGATACGGTAGTGGCTATGGATGAGAGGAATGAGAGTTTGTCTCCCAAAACAATGAAATAGAGATCGAATTCCAATGTTTTTTTAATTTTTTTGATATTTTTTAAATTTTCCTTTTTTTTTTTAAGAAAAAGTTGTATTTTTCAGCACAAATTTTGAGGTTTTGCTCTGCTCAAACAAAAAGATTGCGTTACGTGCATTTGATCGCGTACCAACAGTCTTATTTTTGCAGGGTGTAATAAAAAGGTAGCAAGAGTTTCAAGGCATTCGTGAATTCATTATTATTTATATATTTAATTGATTTAAATATATATTAAATAATAAAATTACTTAAGAACTAGAGTACTAGAAACAGTGGATTTATAACTTGCAGTTAATAATAACGCAATGACCAAAACTCTGTTGGTTTTGTTTCGGCCAAAAATGTCTTGTTGTGTGCGCCACTTGCGAAACCGTTCAGCAAAATGATAGCTAAATACTCTTCTTCGTATTTTTCGCTTCTTATGCATGCATTTGTTAGTGTAAAAGCAAACGCAATAGCAAAGTGTCATAGCAGCCACATATTAGAAAAGGGTATGGAATGCTCTGAAACGAAAAATTTACAAATTTGGCTGCGGCTGAATTTGTGAACATAGCCGAAAGCCAACAACGAAGCTTAGAGCCGAGTTCAATTGTAAGAACACGAGAATTGTATGTGCTATTTTTAGATTTTCCTTTTTAACACAGCTCGCCCGCCCTCACCATGGTATTCGCGTTACACTTCTTAGAGTTTATAATGTCTTTGGGCTGCCGGCCTTGGCTAACAAGCGCTGAACTGAATTTGCTCGAGATTCAAATTAAATGTATTACTTAATCATCATTTTTGACTTCTTTCTTCTCTATTTCAATTAGTATGCAATTTATTTTTTGTAATTTAAAAAAAACAACAATTAATCATTTTACATAACAGTTTTAATGAAAACAAATGTAAATATGTAAACATATCTAGATTTTTTTTTTTTAATTTAGTTAATTATTAAATAAAGTTAATTATGTAAACTGATTTGATGCAACAATGTTTAAACAAATAAAACGAAAAATGTTTTTTTTTATGTTAAAAGACCACAAAAATCATAATAAAGTTGTAAAATATTTCATAAATATTTAAAATTTTCAAGTACTGCGTGTTCACAAATACACAAACGTGCATGAAAAAAATGTAATACAGTCGAGGCGTTGCCCGACAGTGTAATACCCTGTACCTTTTTTTCTCAAAAAATATTTATTCCTGCATATTCTTACTAAGAATTTCCAATTGGAATATTTTTTTGTTTGTGCAAAACGATATTGATACCTATAAGTTCCGCAAATTTTAACCGATTTTGATGAAAATCGAAATTTATGTCAAAGGAGTTATTTAAAGTATATGGGGTAAGTCTCAAGGGGATATGTTGAAGGGTGTGGGAGAAAACACGGTAAATCGATTGCGGGGGTGGGGGGCTGCATTGATAAAATTTGGATGTGGATTTTTTCATTAGAGGCACATAAATCAGCTTACCAAAATTGGTGGTTCTAGGTCGTTTGTTACTATTATTGCGTAGAGTCAAATATTGACGCAGTTTATAGGCAAGGGGAGGTGAAATTTTTACATTTTAGACTATAACTTTTGTTGTAATTGTCCGATTTTGTTTATTTTTGACACACAGATGCATGTAACCACAACGCATCGCTCTGTTAAGTTTCAGATTAAAATATTAAACGGTTTAGCTAAAAACCGCGAAACTCTGCTACGGGGAACGGGGAAAGATATTGACATGATTCAACAAACTTGATCTTCTGAGGAAACATGCGCAACAGCTGGTAAAGTTTCGTATCTCTAGCTCTTATAGTCTCCGAGATCTAGGTGTTCATACAGACGGACAGACGGACGGACGGACAGACGGACAGACGGACGGACAGACGGACATGGCTCAATCGCTACCAGGGTTATGATAAGCATTTTGGTATAAAGGACTTGGGGTCTGCCACGCCTCCTTCTTGCCGTTACATACATTGCACAAATCTAGTATACCCTTTGTACCTATAGGTACAGGGTATAATCAAAACGTATTTGGCTCGACTGCAATGCCTGTATTCGATTTTGTCAACGCGTTATGTTTAGGTAATGCTTCGCTATTGCTGATTGTTATTTACTACAGTAAGCATAGAGTTTAAGCTGGAAAAATATACTTAGTAGCAACTATCATCAGATTGTTTAGGACCCTAATTTAGTCTTAAACAGAGTTTTCCAGCGGCATGTTGCCCTTTCCCGCCTAAAAGTGGTTGGTGTGATTTTTGCATTAATATTTATTTTTTTGCTATTTAAGTTAGATTCATGTTTTTGTAATCAAAAATCATTGGCAGTAAAATCAAGCATTTTTCAAATAAAACTTAAATCAAGGTGATTGATTAATTGGTTCAAGCACAATGACTATTCAAAGTTAAAAAAGTGGAAATCGGTTTTGGTGTTTTTCACAAAATCTGCTCCTACCGCAAAATCGGTGGGACTTTCGCAAGAATATCCAAGGACTTTGTTGAAGCATGTGAAATTGTCTACAAAATGAGTCCTCTATCTTTTTTAGGATTAATAGTTTTCCAGCAATCGAACAAATAAGCCGCTTGCAAACGCCACTTTTGTTCTACGCCGCCTACTTGCGTGGCAAAGCAAATAGCCGCCGGCAAAATATCCTTTCCTCTGTCAAAATTAAATTTTCCGTTCAAAAAATCTAAACTAAACTAAGTATATGAAGTAACTTATGAAAACACATGACAGTTTAGGCACATACTATTTTCTTTGAAGAATGCAAATAAAAAAATAAATTTGTATTTTTTTAATAGTAAAAAAAAAACTAATGTCATAAACAACTTTGCATTAAGGAAAAGATTTAGTTGCAGCAATGCAAATATAACTATTTGTCTTGCTGATGATTTAATTAAAAATTATAAAGAAAATAATTTAGGCTTCATTTTATTTATTTTGCAGTCAGGGACTAGGCGTTACATTCTAGATTTATATAAAATACTTATCATAACATAGGGTACCGATTGAACAAAAAAGTTCCTAGGCCTGTGCATAAACATCAAAACAAAAGCAGCAAGAAGCAGAGCCCAAGTTTACACAAAAACGTCACAACAAACGCCAATGCAGAAAATTCTCAACACAACACAGACCGAACCAATGTTTGCTTTTGCTTAGTTATTGTTGTTCACTGAAGCTTTTGCTTGTATATGCATATTTGCACATTTAACACCGAAGCGGCCATGGGTTAGTTGAATGTGTGATTGACTCCCAATCCAGTGAAACCAAGTTCAGTTCCTATGTGGGATATTATTTTTTTTTTAATATTATATTAATTTTTGTTCTTTCCTTTTAGAAATTATTTTTTTTAATTGTCAAGAAAAAATGAGTCTTTTATCACTTTTCTACATTTAATAGTTTACAGGAATCGAACGAATAGGTTGCTTGCAAGTGCCACTTTTGTTCTAAGTCACCTACATACATGCGAACAGCCGCCGGCAAAATATCGGCTCCTTTGCTTTGTGAGATTGTAGGCGATTGGAGTCAAAATTTAATTTGGCGTCGTAAAAAACTAATCTAAAACAAGCCTATTAAGTAACAATACTTTCAGTTATGAAAGCAAAATAATATTTAGCCACATTGTATTATTTCCTTTTTTTTATATACATATAATAATTTGCCTTGGGTAGTTTTTACCTTAAAATTATTTTAAGATATCCTGATTTAATTAAAAATTACAAGGTTAATAATAGAAGGCTTCTTTTTATTTATTTAGTAGCCAGGGTCAAGGAGATACAGAATAGATTTTTATAATTAAACGCTTATCATAACCTAGGGTAGCGATTGAACTAAAATGTTTCTCTTTCTAAGTAAATGGCAAACGCAGCCAGAGCCAATGCTTCATATCGCTTTGCTTGACCGAGCCCAAGTCCATGAAGAAACGTCACAACAAACGCAGCCAGAAGCACTTTGATCGAGCCTAGGTCCACGCAAAAACGTAAACAACGCAACACAACGCAACACAACACAACACAAAACGAGCCAATGCCTGCCTTTGCTTTTGCTTTTACCGAGCCCAAGTCAGTGCTAAGCCATCAACACAAAGCACATTTTGTGTTTGATTTTGCTTTTACCCCAGACGAGCCCAAGTCGTTGGATAAAGTTTCAACGGGAAAAAAAGCTGGGAGAGAATTTTCGCCTCTGTCTATTTGGTACTCTCTGCATTAGTTATCTTAACATTCAAAGTTAAATAAAAAAAAAAAAAAAAAAAGAAAAACTGTAAAACTAGTCTTAAGTCGCGTTTCTGTTTTTAGCGTTGAATTTTATAGATTTAGATTGTCGAGTTAATTGCGAAATCTGTTTTTATTAGACATAAAAAAAAAAAAAAAAAAAAAAAGAAATATTACCATCACCATCTAACTACTAATGTAATTTCTTTTTAAACGAATTGTAAATGGAGTCAAACATAAATAAATTAAGATATAGATGTATTCTCAGAATATTAATTTGAATAAATTGTTATGGTATCGTTAAAAGAAATTATGATGTGCTAAAATTTAGTTATTCCCCTGATGACATAGGCGTATAAAATGTAGGCAAAGTTTTGTTTTGGGGGTTTTGACCACTTTTGTGTTCGAAACCATGGTAGGGTATTGGGTATAGACTACGAGGAGCAACCACCACCTTAGCCCTCGTCACGACTGGACCAGTTAATTAATTCCTTCCCGTTTTGTTCCCTTTGATCAAAATGCAAGACCAACATTATCTTTTCAAGAGTGAAGCTCTTTTTACCAGGGACTCTATAATAATCAAAGTATGATATCTGGAGGCCAAGGCGTAGCAAAACCCACCCCAAACTACCCAAGAGCTAGGGAATCAAAGGGTCCCGCCTCGCTACTTCCTTGTCATCCCACCCGAAGAAAAATTTTTTCTTAAATAATGCAGAAGTTGTGATACATATTTTGTGGCGCCCAACGTGGGGCAATGTTTGCCTTAAAATCCTGTGGCAAAATTTCCAAAGGATTTCTCAAGTCTTACGGTATTCAGTCTCGTTTAACATACATATATGTACATAGGCAACAAGACTGCCAGATTAGAATCGTAGATAGCTTTGATTTACATTCAAGCCTTATCATCGGCTTTTGGAAATAATCGTACAGAGTTTTAGTTGTGTTATTTCTTTGAAAAACTACTTAAAAAAAAAAGTTTATAGTGTTGGAATAGATGTAGCTTAAAAACCATTTTTTTTTTTGGAAACATATATAGAATTAGGTTTTGATATATGGCCAATGGTTTTTTTTTGCTATTGTCTACCACAAGAGGTCGAAGAAATAAAATAACTATTAAATAACATAGTAATTTACATCTGCTACAAGTACTTCTGTTGCCCTAAACTTATGCTCGTTTGCTTTCGTAATTGTTTTATCAAGGTTTATGATATTTTTGTTGATTTCCTTGAATACTAGCATATACTGTCTTGGATTCTTGTGTATTTAGCCCAGCTTGAATACCCTGCCGATAGTCAATGTGTTAGCTTTTCTGGATTGAATAAGAATGTATTGAACTTAGATTGAGCAAATTACCTGTTTCCAAATTCATAACATATTTAGTAATTTAGTTGTTTACATAATAGAGTTGGTAAATTGCTCTGGAATTTTATAGTTTATGTAGTAACTGCGTAACTATACCGAGTAAATTTGGCAAGTCGTTGTGTTTCCGATTTTATAATTTATGTGTTGTTGTGTTGGAATTTAGTGTCAATAGCCCGGAAAAATCCCTAATTAATTAATTGTGTCCATTTGTGTTGCCTACGCTTTATATTGCCTATATATGTCATTGTCAGGAAAGTTTTAAAGAATTTAATTTTGTAAAAAAAGAAAACTTATATTTTTACTATGCCTATTGAACATAGTCCTCAAGCTCCAGCTGCGGCTGTTGAGAATAATTGTTGTATTTGTACTCAAATTATGTCAAATACTGAGACTTGTTATCTTACACCATGTCAACATGTGTGCCATAAACTCTGCCTTGAAAATTGGCTAGAGTCGCATACCAATTGCCCAGAATGTGACCAAGATTTAACTCTTGAATTGTTAAAAGTTGTTATTGGAAATTGTTCGCCGAAAGGTAAACCAAGACAACCTCCACCAAAAGTTATACATCGCCCAGTAACACGCAACTTGGCCAAAGCCTTGAATCAAGTGCAAGTGCCAGTTGAACCAGTTCATAAACCTCAAGTTTCTGATGTTAGTCAGAATCCGTTGCCAGTATTAGACAATAGCAGCAGTTCTAATCCAGTAGAAGCTCCTATGCCTAGATCCAGCGCTGGTCCAAGAAGAGGTAGGCCTAGGCGTTCTGCAAATACTCGCCGGCCTAGAGAACCAACCATGGATTATTCTGTGATCCAAAATATGATTGAACAAACTGTAACACGAATCATGTCATCGCTTAATGTGGGTCAACCGAATCCTCAAAATCGCTCTGCTGTACAAACCGCTCCTAGAAGTCGAGATTCTCCAATTTCTAATACATCTTTGCATCCTAATAAAGTAGCAGATATCATGCAACGCTGGAATGTGCATTTTGATGGTTCATCCGATGGTTTAAGTGTAGAAGAATTTATTTATCGTGTTAAGTCCCTTACTGACGAAACCCTGGACAGTGATTTTTGTGCATTATGCAAGCATGCTCATGTATTGTTTGTAGGTCAAGCTCGTGATTGGTATTGGCGATATCACAAGCAAGTTGATCAAATTTTATGGTCTGAATTTTGTGTTGCACTTCGTCAACAGTATAAAGATTATCGCTCTGATTTTATGACGAAAGAAGAAATAAGGTCTCGCAAACAAAAGCCTGGCGAAAGTTTTTCGTCCTTTTATAATTCTATTGCTTCCTTAATGGACAAAGCTTCAATCAGAATGGATGAAGAAGAGCGGCTCGAAATACTTAAAAACAATCTGTTGCCTAATTTACGTCTTAAACTTCTCTATCAGCCAGCGCATTCTGTGGGCCATCTGCGAAGGTTAGTTCAAATGAATGAAAGCCTTACGCGTGAATTAAATACTCGATCTGAACATGTTGCTAAATTAAAACCACCTATGCCTCGTCGTCAAGTATACGCAGTGGAGGAACACTGTGTTGAGTCAGAATCGGAAATTAATGATGATCCTGAAGTTGCAGCTATTCGCATACCAAATCCAAAACTAAAATGCTGGAACTGCGATGCACCTGGACATATGTGGGAAGATTGCCTAGCAGATCGTCGCATATTTTGCTATGGCTGTGGTGCTCCCAATATCTATAAGCCACAATGTCCTACTTGCATAAAAAGAATGTCGGAAAACCGACAAAAGGGCGTATCCAACAACAGCAGGATACACCCGAAGCAATAAAACAAAACTTAATCCCTGAATTAGGAAATAGTAAGGAAAATATACATGTCCCTACTCAAATTTTAAAACGTGAGATAGAAGCATCCCAACTTTCTCCGTTAGCCACCCATATTGTGCCATATGAAGATAGATTAGAAAAGTATCTTAAAGTTAGAAATCGTATCTTTAATGAAAACCGACCCAAAAGGCGTCGTAATACTTTAAGAATCAGAAATTATTACAAAAATAAAATACACTCACTCAAGCTATTAGTTTCTGCAGTAATCAATAACCAATATGATGGTCGTAGTTATGCTGAAGTGGAATTTTTAAGATATAAAGAATTTGGTATGTTAGATACCGGCGCAAATGTTAGTTGCATTGGAGCCGAATTAGCAGTTGAGGATTTTTCAGCTTTTGCAGCCTATAAGTCCCTTAATATTAAGTCCAAAGTAAAGACTGCAGATGGCCAACCTCACACAGTTACAGGTGTTTTAAGAGTTAATCTTAAATATAATGCAATGATTAAACCTATGACATTGTATGTAGTCCCATCGCTAACTCAAAGATTGATTTTAGGAATTGATTTTTGGAAAATCTTTGCCCTTGCGCCTCATATTATTTGTCCTCTAGAAATAGTAAGCCCAACTTCAGCAACATTAGACACAACCAATTCTTATCCGTTATCCTCCTTGCAATTACAACAGCTTGAAGTAGTAAAGAAATTATTCCCTGATTGTTCGGAAGGTTTAGGAAGAACTAAGTTGATTAAACATCATATTGACGTTGGTGAAGCCAAGCCTGTTAAGCAACGTTACTACCCAGTAAGCCCTGCTGTAGAAAAGATACTTTTTGAAGAAATCGATCGCATGTTAAAGTTAGAGGTTATTGAGCCCGCCTCTAGTGCCTGGAGTTCGCCTATGCGGCCAGTAATAAAGCCACACAAGATTCGCCTCTGCTTAGATGCAAGAAAACTAAATGATGCCACTAAGAAGGATGCTTATCCTTTGCCCAGCATAGATGGCATATTTTCACGATTGCCAAAAGCTAATTTAATCACCAAATTAGACTTAAAAGATGCTTACTGGCAAATCGAATTAACAGAGGAATCTAAGCCATTGACTGCCTTTACTGTGCCAGGTAGACCTCTCTACCAATTTAAGGTAATGCCATTTGGCCTGTGTAACGCTCCGTCAACAATGTGTCGCCTTATGGATGAAATTATTCCATCTGATCTCCGTCATTGCGTTTTTGGATATCTTGATGATTTGTGTGTTGTCTCAGAAGATTTTTCGTCCCATCTAGCTGTGCTAATTAGAATTGCTGAGCAATTTCGAAAAGCTAATTTAACTTTAAATATTGCAAAAAGTAAATTTTGTGTGACTAGTATAAATTATCTCGGTTATATTATTGATAACACAGGAATTCGTACAGACCCCTCAAAAATATCTTGTATAGTAAACTGGCCCGTGCCAAAGAATTTAAAACAAGTTAGAGGATTTTTAGGCCTCTGTGGTTGGTATCGCCGTTTTATTCATAATTTTGCTGACATAACTTGTCCTATAACGGATGTGTTGTCCACTAAAAAGAAATTTGATTGGACGCCAGCCGCACAAGCAGCCATGGAAAAGCTCAAAACCATTTTAACAACAGCGCCAGTGCTACAGAACCCCGATTTTGACAACAAATTTTATTTACATTGCGATGCTAGTGATTTTGGAATTGGTGCCGTATTAGTGCAATTATCGGCAGAAAACGAAGAAAAACCAATTGCATTTATGTCGAAAAAACTAAGTCATGCCCAACGTAACTATAGTGTTACTGAACGGGAATGTTTGGCTGTAATACTAGCCATTGAGAAGTTCAGATGTTATCTGGAGCTTCAAGAATTTGAAGTGATAACTGACCATTCAAGCCTGGTCTGGCTAATGCGTCAGCAAAATGTTTCTGGTCGCCTAGCTCGTTGGATATTTCGTTTACAGCAATTTAAATTTTCAATTTCGCATAGAAAAGGAAAGGAACATATTGTTCCTGATGCGCTGTCGCGTATGTGCGAGGCTGAAATCGCTAGTTTAGATCTTAAGCCATTAATTGATTTAACATCAGATGCATTTCTCGACAACGAATACCAAACTTTGAAAGAAAAATTCAGTGCAAATAAAGAAAAATTCCCAGACATGAAAATTATAGATAAATTTTTGTACGTGAAAACAGAACACTCTTCAGCTGATGCTGAAGAAAAACTATCTTGGAAACTGTGGGTCCCAGTGCGCCTAAGAAGTTCCGTTTTGCAACAAGCTCATGATAGCTTTGTATCTGCCCATTGTGGAATGCAAAAGACTATAGAGAAAATTCGCAGAAATCTGTTTTGGCCTGGTTTAGCAAAAGATGTTCGTGATTATATCCGCAGTTGTGACATTTGCAAAGAAGCTAAAGCTCCAAATTATACACTTCGTCCGCCTATGGGTGAACATCCACATTGTCCTACCTATAGACCTTTTCAAAAGTTATATATTGATTTACTTGGTCCTTATCCGCGCAGTAAAGATGGTCACATTGGCATTCTTATAGTCTTAGACCATTTTAGCAAATATCATTGGTTACAGCCTTTAAAAAAGTTTACTTCGTGTGCTATACAAGAATATTTGCTAAAATACATTTTTCACTGTTTTGGCGTTCCTGAGATTGTAGTTAGCGACAATGGAACTCAATTCAAAGCAAATGATTTTAACGCATTTCTTACTGAACTTGGAATCAAGCATGTATATACAGCGCTATATTCTCCTCAAAGCAATGCTGCGGAACGTGTTAACCGCTCACTTTTAGCTGCTGTTCGTTCCTATCTTAAACATGACCAAAGGGAATGGGATAAAAATTTAACCAGTATTTCTTGCTCGCTTCGTTCAGCTCTACATCAATCGCTGGGATGTTCTCCATATAAAGCTTTGTTTGGGTTCGATATGCTAAATCATGGCTCAGATTACAAACTGGTAAAAGATTTGACCTTGTTAGATGAAGCTGTTGTGCCTCTGTCAAGAGACGATAAATTGTTCCTGCTTCGTAAAGATATTCAGCAAAATATCCGTAAAGCTTATGACCGAAATTGTGTTCAATACAATTTGCGTTCCAAGCCTGTCAATTTTAAAGAAGGTCAAGAAGTATTTCGACGTAACTTTACACAGAGTAAATTTTCCGAAAATTTCAATGCGAAGTTAGGGCGTCAATTTGTTAAATGTCGTATTAAGAAAAAACTTGGTAACTGTTTCTATTTGTTGGAAAATTTGCAAGGGAAAGAATTAGGAACATATCATGCAAAAGATATCAAAAGCTAATTCCAGCTAATCTTCCGTCTATCGGTGTTAGATTATCTGGTGGTGTAATGGCTGCGCCATTGTTTTTTTTTATCGCAGCTAAAATTTCTCGCACCCTGGTTCTCGCAGCTACTTTTCTCGCTGTTTGTCTTTTTGGGACAAAAATATCGCATGCGAGAAAAATCCAAGCATGGTTTTTTTGCTCTGCCTGTTAGCTTTAGTCTGACACTAAAAGCTCAATATGTCAGTAGGTCGAACCAAGATCGCCACCACCTTTAGGGCGTTGAATTCTTTGAATCGGCAGCTATAAAAGAGCTACAGCTGCCTGATTCGGCCTCTTACTCTGATTCTAATTGTGCCTCGAGCTATAACCGCCGTCAGTGGGGCAAGGAAAAATTCTAATTTTTCCCACGTGCTGAACATTTTTTTTTACATACTACAAGAAACAAGCAAATAAAATCGTTAATTACAAGTTAAAAAAAAAAAAAAAAAACTGACAAAGCAAATCTGGCCGAAATAAAAGTTTTAAGACTTAAAGATAAAATAAAATAAAAATCAAATAAATAAATAAAAAAACTATATTGGAAAACGATCCCAAGATTTTATTAAAAATTATTAAACGGCAGACTAAAACCAAAATTACTTACATACTTAATATCAGCTGTCGAATTAACTATAAACCAATCAACGAAAAAAAAAAAAAAAGAACTAAAACGAATAAAAACGTAAAACAGAGTAAAACATCTGAGGTCATTAACCTTCAACGGGGCTTAATCCGCTCTACTTAGAGGAACCAGCTGATCTAAAATTCCAGCCATCGATGGAGCTTTAAGCGCTCTCCCGCCCTCCCGGCTTCCGCCGATTAGCAGAGTCAGCAGTTGCAAGCGCGATCTAAAGACGGGCGCATCATCGTGATCGGCGAGCGCGTTTTAGATTTATTTTAGATATAAAATAAGGTGCCATAAATTAATATAAGTGAAAACTAATTACAAAAAGAAACTAAATGTAAATCGAAAATTTGGAAAAAATTAAATAATACATAGTGTTTACATAATTCCCCATTACGTGCTTGTGAGAGTAAAAAGTGGTCCCAAAGTAGGTGCAATATAAAATATTGAATATATACATATATTCCTACTTAAAATATGTGAAAAAAAAAAACTATTTCAATATACTTAGAAAAAAAAAATCTAAAGATAAAGAAAAGAAAAAGAAAGAAAGAAGTTAAAAAAACAAAAATAAAAAAAAATAAAAAAATAAAAAAAAAACCAATGTGTTGCTTAAAAAATGAAATGAATATTTAAAGTTCCGCCTCACATCCCCTGCCCCATCGAGTTGTGCGAATTTTTTTTTCTTTTAATTTTTTTTGGTGAACAACAAAAATGTGCGAAATTTAAATTGCAGCTTAATCATCTTTATCATTGATTCCCGATGGAAGGCCTTCCAGCGTTGGATGTTACAAAACCATGTAAGTTTTTAACACACATTGTTGTTGTTCCTTTTTCTCTCTCTCTTTTGTGCAAAATTCTATCCAGCCATGTGCTTCGCGAAAGCTCCCTAACATTAAAATTCAAACAGAGCTTAGTAAATGATATCTCTTATACCATTTTATACCCTCACAAGAGTGTAATGCAAGGTTCCATTAGTTATCTTAACATTCAAAGTTAAATAAAAAAAAAAAAAAAAAAAGAAAAACTGTAAAACTAGTCTTAAGTCGCGTTTCTGTTTTTAGCGTTGAATTTTATAGATTTAGATTGTCGAGTTAATTGCGAAATCTGTTTTTATTAGACATAAAAAAAAAAAAAAAAAAAAAAAAAAAAATATTACCATCACCATCTAACTACTAATGTAATTTCTTTTTAAACGAATTGTAAATGGAGTCAAACATAAATAAATTAAGATATAGATGTATTCTCAGAATATTAATTTGAATAAATTGTTATGGTATCGTTAAAAGAAATTATGATGTGCTAAAATTTAGTTATTCCCCTGATGACATAGGCGTATAAAATGTAGGCAAAGTTTTGTTTTGGGGGTTTTGACCACTTTTGTGTTCGAAACCATGGTAGGGTATTGGGTATAGACTACGAGGAGCAACCACCACCTTAGCCCTCGTCACGACTGGACCAGTTAATTAATTCCTTCCCGTTTTGTTCCCTTTGATCAAAATGCAAGACCAACATTATCTTTTCAAGAGTGAAGCTCTTTTTACCAGGGACTCTATAATAATCAAAGTATGATATCTGGAGGCCAAGGCGTAGCAAAACCCACCCCAAACTACCCAAGAGCTAGGGAATCAAAGGGTCCCGCCTCGCTACTTCCTTGTCATCCCACCCGAAGAAAAATTTTTTCTTAAATAATGCAGAAGTTGTGATACACATTCTAACGCGTTCCATTATTTATTTAAAAACATTGTTTTGAAGAGAGACACGAATTACGCGAAATAAATATAAAAGTAAAAACACTCGATGCGCTTTTGCTCTAATACGTTTAATCACGGCAATCGCAGTTACAGAAGTGAGGTAATTAAAAAATGCAGGCACTAGTCTGCTGCGCTAACATAAAGCTCAGCGGAGCTTTAGTTACAGTTTATAAAATGAGCTTGTTAACATAACATATGTTCTAGCGCTATTGTGAATTATGCTATAAGATGTTTACAATCAATTTAATCAAAACAAACATTAGCCGCAATGGCATTTACAATTATTATAAGCGTTGTTAGTTCTGCTCCGGACATACTCCCCCCGTCGGAAGAGTTCAACATGATTAGTCTCAACGGGCAGATCGGCTAATTTGGTGACGGCTCTTTTGATAAGACCCGTAGCTGTGCGGATCATAGCTACTCTGATAAGACCAAGCTGCCACTTTAGGCATGGCAAGTTGTCATCCTTCAGCAGTACTACACTCCCTGTTTGTAGGTTTGGTTTGTCAGCTTGCCACTTGCCTTGTTCTTGAAGCTGCGACAATTAGTCAGTGGTCCATTTCTTCCAGATAGCTTGCTGCATCTGCGTCACTCGTTGCCAACGACTGAGACGATTGGCGCTGAGGTGAGTTACGTCTGGTTCCGGAAACTTGGTGAAGCTTGAACCTTTCAAAAAGTGAAAAGGAGTGAGCACATCAATATCAGATGGATTCTCTGTAATTGATGAAAGTGGACGTGAATTAAGCATGGCTGGAATTTCATAAACAAGTGTTTGAAGTTCATCAAGAGTAAGAATTTTTCCTTAGCGCACGAAGTTCCTCGGCAAAAGAAAACTGGATATTCCTCAAGAGCAGGCATGTGCCATTCCATATTTCATCGACAGACAGTTCTCCTTTCTCATGGGGATGATTCTTGAAACGTAGACGAGAAAATCTGAATACGTATGCAAACACACGTTGAAGCTTGTTAAAAAAATTTTGGTACTTGCAGTTAAAAGATACCTCTTGCTGCGCTGATGACAGCAGAGTTGTGCGACGACGCTCCGGTAGTTCTGTAGGCTGCAACGCGACAGATGGCCACTCCGTAGAGTTTAGAACCAGGAATTCTGGGCCGTTGGTCCATAAACGAAGATCCAAAAGTTCTCTAGAAGTGCATCCTCGAGAAAGTTTATCTGCTGGATTTGTGTGAGTTGGCACTTGGTGCCATGTCATTCCTTTTGTCATATCCTGAATTTGTGTGACTCTGTTGGCTACAAAAATGTTGAAGTTTGATCGTATTTCACGAATCCATGCTAAAACGATAGTTGAGTCCGACCAGCAGTGGAATTCACAGGGAAACGATATACTCTGCGATACGCTGGCGACAAGTTCTGCCAACAAGAGCGCTGCTGATAGTTCCAGCTTTGGAACAGTTATTGTTTTTAAAGGTGCTACCTTTCATTTAGAGCAGAGCAGATGCGATGATACACATCCGTTTGTTTCCGATCTAAGGTATATGCATGCTCCATATGCTGAAATGCTGGCATCGCAAAAGGCATGTATTTGTAACGACGCTTGCGGCAGCATAGCAAAACGTAGAAATTTAAACTTTTCCACCATTGATAGACAGTGATGACCTGACATCCCGGTCACGCCAGGCCAACTCCAGAGGTTGCGGTAAACTTGCATCCCAGGTCAGGTTTTCTTTCCACAATGCCTGGAAGAAGATTTTGAATTTAGTAATTATTGGTGATATTAAGCCCAGGGGGTCATAAAATCTAGCTATTGTCGATAGCACACTGCGTTTGGTCACTGGGCCCTCAGGCATGATTTGAGAAAAGAAGAAAAGCTTGGGTTCCAAACCAATCCCAGAGCTTTGGCAATGTCGGTTCCATCATGGAACTTCATTAACTTTTCTCGATCGCAATCAGGTTCGCCAACCAAAGCACTCAGTTCATTTGAGCACCACTTGCGTATGGGAAACTGTCCTTTCTGAAGCAATCCTTTGACCTGGCGTAGAATCTCCTTGATTTCTTCAACTGTTTCACCGCCAGACATGAGATCGTCTACGTAAAAGTCTCTGCGTATGATTTTTGCTCCAATGGGAAATGCCCTTTCCTCGTCAAACGACAGTTGATGCATCGCTCTGATTGCAAGGAAAGCAGCAGGTTTGTCCCATGTGTTACTGTCTCCAGCTTATATATTTGAATTTCATCAATAGGGTTGTTGCGCCAAAGAATGCATTGCAAATAGGCATCTGGGTGAGACATGCGCACACATCAATACATTTTTGCTATGTCCCCGCAAAGAGCAACCTTAAAGAATCGAAAACGAAGAAGTGTGTTAAATATTTTAGGCTGTATTGTTGAACCTGCTAACAGTAAGTCATTGAGCGAATATCCACTTGTTGTTTTGGCTGAACCATCAAAGACGACACGAAGTTTTGTACTGCTGCGGTAAAAAGAATTGATGCAATTTAGTTTGATTCGAAGAAAGTGACATGTGGCCTAAATTAAGATATTCCTGAATGAATTCGCTGCATTGTGCTTTCATCGCTTGATTCTTTGCAAACTTGGTTTCCAAACTTTTAAATCGACGAAGAGCACGGCAATAAGAATCTCCAAGAGCTTCAAATCCAGTACTGGCAGAAAAACGAACGGAATATTGGTTGTTCTCAAGGCGTGTATAATTTTTCTGAAAAAGGTGCCCGCAAAGCGCATCCTCATCAGAAATCGAAAGTGACGAAGCGTAATTGCTTTCAATCTCCCAAAAACGCTTGACAATGGCAGCAAGTGAGTTGTCTTCAGTTTTGATTGTTAATGGTTTTGAAGTTGCAGCAATTGATGTAGGCTTGATGTGCATGGTTGAGATGCCTCCAGAGAGGATCCAACCTAGTTTTGTGTTTTGAAGCGGTGGTAAGCTATCAGCTATGCGTATTTGAGCTACACACAATAAATCTAAAAAGAGACCAGCTCCGATAAGAAGATCAATACGTTGAGATTTATAAAAGAGCGGATCTGCAAGCGTGATGTGTTCAGGGATGTTCCACACAGAGACATTTAAATTGTGGTGTGGCTGATAGTCAGTGATAGTATGCGTCACAACAGCTGTGAAAGATGCACTATAGCTGGCATCCTGCGATTGTGCGATAA
The DNA here is from genome assembly GCA_018150985.1 of Chymomyza costata. Classification (NCBI taxonomy): domain Eukaryota; kingdom Metazoa; phylum Arthropoda; class Insecta; order Diptera; family Drosophilidae; genus Chymomyza; species Chymomyza costata. The sequence goes on along the minus strand of JAECWU010000806.1, from coordinate 37,761 downwards.
TATCGACCGCCTTATCCGAATTTAGAGTCGATCCTCCAATGCCAGATATTGACGTATGAGACTGGTGCGTTTTCAGTTGTAGTTGCTTTGCTACGCGGCAAGGTATGAGTGTACCAACACGGTTTTTAGACGAATATAATTGCAGTTGCTAGCAACACGTAGTCAGGAGGCAAGCTTTTTAGAGTTTTATGTGATGGTTGTGAGAATGATACGAGAGATGATGATGACTGCGGTTCAGTAGGTGGCAATGGTGATGTCAGCGAAGGTGCAGATGATACGGATGAATTTTCATTGGATGACAAATGTAGCAATGTATTATGTTTTTTGTGGCAATGCTTGCAGAGTCCTGACTTGCATTGTTGCAGACTATGGCCTTAGCGAAGGCAGTTCAGGCACAAATGCATTTTCTTGGCTTCGATAGTACGCAGTCTGGGACTTAGGCTGAGAAAACGAGTACATTTTGACAAGTAATGTTCTTGGCTACTGCAAAATATGCAATCGAGGCCACTATAAGGCGAATCTGCAGCCAAATCGGAGCAGTGTCTGTGAGTTTGTGAAGTGAACAGTCTGAGAGAGTTTTAGGAAAAAGAAAGATCTCTAGTGAGAAAAGTATTAAAATCAGTGCCGCAGATTTAAAGGTGTTTTCGAGTAACCAAATATATAATTGTCGCAAAGGACGGATATAAGAATATATTTAATTAGTAGCGCACCGGGTGCGACCGCATCGGAGTTTATACGTTTTCGTGAACGAGCCACGCCAAGTTTTGCTGCCAGGATTTAACAATCTGGGTGAGCGTATCGCCGTAAAAGGGCAGTAAACCTTATTAAATTATTAAATCTGTTTAATTGTTAGATTTAAGTTTAACGCTGTTTTCCCAAAATATAGTTGTTTTTTTTTGTAAAATAGAGAGCGTGTGGGCTCGACTTAAGTCTACATACTGTGATAATAGACCGCAAAAAGGCGGATAATATATTTTTAAAACTAAAAGCAAATTGTGTTTTGTTTAAATATCGAAAGTCTCAGCAAATATAAATTTTGTTGTGACATTTACCCTGGGCATAGCTGAGCTATCCCAGCCGTTGTTCCGGACAAACCGGAGGTCGTTACACTGGTGAGTTTATCCGACTGCAGATTCTCTTCCCATTTCTCTCGGGTTTTATCATCTAATTTCTGCACAACCATGTATATTAAAAGGCCATCCAGAATCTCAGCAGACGAAGCAAGTGTGCGAATGGCACGTAAATGTGAGTTCATCTGGTCACTCAGAGAACGTAAACTGCTTGACACTCCCTTCTGGGCTCCACTTAGCTTAAAAATAGCTTTTACGTGTGTCTGAAATTTGAGCAACTTGTTATCAAATCGATTAATAAGTAATTCTAAAGCCGTTTTATAATTTTTATCAGATGGTTCCAGAGAACTTATTGTGTCTAGTGCAGCACCTCCAAGGTTTGCACGTAGATGCTGAAACTTTTCGATGTTACTTAGCTCTTGATCCTGATCGACGACTGAAGTAAAAATGGCATAGAAATCAGGCCATTCCGCGTATCCGCCATTGAACTGTGGTAGTTTAAGTTTGGGCAGCCGTGATTTTCGCATAGATGTGTTGCATGTTGTATCATCGCCGAAGTTGCGCACAATTGTTGTAGAATTAGCATGTGGAATGTTATGCGTGCCCAACTCATGATTTAGATCAGCTTTAATTTTTAAATAAATATTTGCGAAATTGAGACACGCATCACCAGCAAACTCTGTTAAGTCAAGCCTCGCCAGGCTGGACTGCGCTTTGAGAAATTCAGCATTTAAACCTTCAACGAACTCAATGCGCGCCGTCAGGTCAGATTTATTGAAATTGTTAATCACTTCAGGCGTTAAGAATGAATGTAATGCGTTGGTTTGACGCGTTATTGATTCAACCTTTGCCTTATAAAAGGCAACATCACTTGGTATTGTTGCATCAATATCACTTTTGTCGCTGGCCATTTTCTACACTATGTTCAAACACGAGCAATCGCGAAGTACTTTACAGCGGTATAAAAAAAACACCCTGTACTTTTGAGAATAGGCAAAAACGAAAAAGTATATGCCGTTACAAAGCAAAGCAGACACTAAAATTTATCGTATGTTCGCGTTGTGTTGCTTTACATAGAATGTACAGTTACGATCGTATGTTTGCGTGTATGTGTACGAAAAAAAAGCGCGAAACCGATGAACATAAAGTGATGCAACTGATATATGTACATACGTCGGTATGTATGCACATGCGTATGAATGTATGTTAGCAAAACGAATGATTTGTTGAATATTTATTATATGCTGCAAGTTCGCGCAAACGTAGATTTTAATTATAACAAATGAATTTGGTTTTATAGACACGACACACGCACGAATATTTGTTACACATATGTACGTATACATATATGCAAGCTTGTACGCGGTAGCGAATATGTATGTATGTTTGTATAAGTATGTGTTTCACACCAAATTGTGCAAAAACAGCTAAAAATAACTCAACCGATATGAATTATTTAATTCTGTAACTTCGATTTAAAACGAATCACGTCGGGGTCACCAATGTTTTGAGGAGAGACACGAATTGTCCACCTTTTGCGCGAAATAAATATAAAAGTAAAAACACTCGATGCGCTTTTGCTCTAATACGTTTTATCACGGCGATCGCAGTTACAGAAGTGAGGTAATTAAAAAATGCAGGCACTAGTCTGCTGTGCTAACATAAAGCTCAGCGGAGCTTTAGTTAAAGTTAATAAAATGAGCTTGTTAACATTACACATGTTCTAGCGCTATTGTGAATTATTCTATAAGATGTTTACAATCAATTTAATCAAAACAAACATTAGCCGCAATGGCATTTACAATTATTATAAGCGTTGTTAGTTCTGCTCCGGACAAACATCTTATCATAAAAACTCCTATGAATTTTCATGGCGCCCGAGCAGGGACAAGTTTAAGTGCTAAATTATAATTTTATTACAATAAACACATACAAAGTGACAAAGTAACAAAGTGACAAAGTGCAACAAACAACAACTACAAATCAACAACCATCAAATTAAATTTCAAACTGCGCATACTTATTTTGTTATTGAATTTTTGATTATCTGGCCGCGTACGCGATTTAAAACAATACATTTAAAAAAAAAAAAAGTGATAAATATACGTCGCGACGGTCGCGCCGAAATTAAAAAAGAAAAGGAAAAAGACGCCATTTTCCCGCCTTACTGCCACTACCACAGAGGGATGTCCCGTACGGAGTCAAAGAGGAAAGTAGCAGCTGAAAAGAAAGACACTAACCAAGACAATAAGGTACTGTGCTAAAAATTGAAAGCAAAAATTTTGTTTACGTCCGTTTGGTACACTTGGTGCTGTAATTAATGAGCACAACGCTTTCAATTCTTTGCACATATGTATGTAATAGTGGAGCATTTGAAATAATTAATTGGATTTAAAAATAATAAAAAACATTTACCATTTGAACCGCTTTAATTTGCAATTGTGCGATTTATGTAATTAAAAAATAAAAAATAAAAAATAAAAAATAAAAAAAAAAAAAAAAAAAAATAAAAATAAAAAATAAAAAATAAAAAAAAAAAAATAAAAAATAAAAAATAAAAAAAAAATAAAAAATAAAAAATAAAAAATAAAAAATAAAAAATAACAAATAAAAAATAAAAATAAAAAATAAAAAATAAAAAATAAATAAATACTATCAGCATAATATTTGCAAGATCATCTTCATTGTGTAAATATCCTTTGTTGCAATTATATTATACCAACTATCTTTGTGCAGCACTTACTATCAATTTGTATTTAATTGCTACTTACAAATTTTAGGTCAGCTGTTCTTTTACTTTGTCGCCCACTAAACTTTCGCTCGCATTGTACACCTTACAGCTGCAAAGCTTAAGCGCCTATTCGTGCATACGTACAAACATACATACACATCAGCAATAGCATCTGCATAAGCCTCTCTTTCGTTGTCGCTTATAACGGCTGCTGCAGTGCTGTTGTTGTTGATATCTCTTTCGTTGGCGCGCTTAAGCTTAGCTGTAGTATAAGAGATTCACTCCCCTACACTAAGTTGATCCGGCATATTATTTTTAACAGCCGTTTGCACTGTGTGTGCGCTCCCCTTTAATTCTCGTTTAGCATATTAAAAGTGAGTAATTGCTAAGAACAATATTTCGCTCCTTTTTGTTTATAAAAAAGTCACATTATTTTCCGTTTCATCATGGCAGGAGACCATAAAGAAAAACCAATAAAGGAGTCTCTTGAGGAAAATAAAAGAAAATTAAGTACTTGCGTTAGGAGTATTCTGCGACTCAAGCAGAAGTTAACAGAAAATTCAATTCCCAAAACTCTAGGTGAATTAAATTGTAGGCTAGAGCTTATAAATACGCATATAGACAATGCTTATGTACATATATCAGTCTCGCACTGAATCCATTGATGCTGAAGACGATTACAGAGATGAGTTAGAAGATTTATGTGTTGAAACTAAGGGTCAACTTGTCTCCTTGATTTCCGGCTTAAAGTCAAAAGCCAAGCTTGACAGTCAAACAGTAGCCACTGTCGTAACTGCGCTTTCACATGCTCGCCTACCCTTGTTAGCTTTACCACAGTTCAGTGGTAAATACTCTGAATTTAAAAATTTCATTGGATTATTTGAGACACTGGTTGAAAGTGATAAGTCCATATTTCGTGATTTCGTGTCCCTCCGGTGAAGCTTTAGGAACCGTAAGAGCATTTCAAGTAACCGGAGAAAATTATAGTAAAGCCCTTGCTGCGTTAAAAAGAGTTTACGATAATGATTGCCTCATTTTCGCAGAAAATATTTCTGCTCTTTTTAGCTTGCCGAAAATTTCCCAGCCCTCAGCAGCTTCGTTGAGGTGCCTAATTGACACGACCTCTGCTATTTATGGTTCGTTGCTTTCGATTGCTGACGATCGAAAAATATCAAACGCCATATTAATACACCTTGTTATGAGCAAAGTCGACCCCATTACTAAGCAAAAATGGGAAGAACAGGTCGATTATTCTCGCATTCCATTGTGGAGTGATTGCAAAACAGCGTTAGATCGCCGATACCAGCACTTGTCAGCTCAAGAATCGGCTAAAGCATCAAGTGATGTTTCCAAATCTAATCCCAAAGCTGTGACTCAACATAATCGTAGCTCATTTTCGTGCTCTGCGGATAAGCCTAAAACCGACAGAAGGACCCAGAAGTGCCAATATTGTAATTCCGAAGAGCATTAAATAAATAGATGCACTGCATTTGCTGCACTAGCTGTGCAACAGCGGTTTGAATTTGCAAAAACAGTTCCCCTATGCATTAATTGCCTTCGGTCGGGTCACACTGTTACTAAGTGCAGTAGTACCAAGTGTCGTGTATGCAATTGTCCTCACCATTCGTTGCTACACGTTTACACTGTCAAAAATGGAAATCGAGCGCTACCACCACCAGTTAACTCCGCTCAGGATCAGTCATCCACTTCACATGCTATGCATGCGACGTCATCGGATAAAGTGATTCTTGCAACATCCGTCGTGTGTGTCAAAACAGTATCAGGTGAATACGTTTTGGCTAGAGCACTTCTGGATTCTGGTGCACAAATTAATTTTGTAACAGAAGAACTTGCTCAAAAGTTGCAAGTGCGTCGAGAAGAATCGTGTATCAGCTTACTTGGAATTGGTGAGTCCAATACCCAAGTTAGGAAAAAAATATACACTGTGGTAAAGTCGCGAGTCAATTGTTGTGAGTTTCCGATCGATTCGTGGATTCTCAAGTCTATTTCTGGGTACCAGCCGAACCAAGCAGTTAATTTAGCTGGTTGGAAAATACCCAACAATATTCAATTGGCTGATCCATGTTTTTATAAACCGCAGAAGATAGATATGCTCATAGGTGCTGAAACGTTTTTCGAACTATTATCTGTTGGTCAAATTAAGCAAGGCCCGAACTGTCCAATCCTGCAAAAGACTCTCCTCGGATGGATTGTATCTGGAAGATACTCATCCAGCGGAGTTCCCACGTAAGATATTGCTGTCAATCTGAGTTGTAAAGAAGAACCCTTGACCTCGATTGATAGGACTTTGCAGAAGTTTTGGTCAGTTGAAGAATTACCTAAACAAATTAAGTTTCAAACTCCAGAGCAACAGATGTGTGAAAAACATTTTTCTGAAAATACGCAAGTTTTGCCGTCAGGTCGTTTCGAAGTAAAATTGCCTTTCAAATCTGATCCAAGTAAATTAGGATTATCCTTTGACACCGCAAAGCGGCGCTTTTTGTTGCTCGAGAAAAAGTTGGAAAAGAACTTCGAATTAAAGAAAATGTACTTGGAATTCATGGAAGAGTACCTTTCTTTAGGACACATGTCAGAAACTGACAATAAATCCCAACAAGTCCACACTATTTTATTCCTCATCAGTGTGTTGTGCGTCAACCAAGTTGCGCGTAGTCTTTGACGCATCCTGTCGTGCCTCCACACAAGTTGCGTTGAACGAAATACTTATGGTTGGACCGACCATACAAGAAGAGTTGTATTCGACCTTGCTTCGTTTTCGCCTTCACAAATATGCTTTAACGGCTGACATTAAAAAAAAGTATCGCCAAGTAATGGTACATGAAGCAGATCGAGATTTTCAGCTTGTAGTGCGGAGAAGGGACCCATCTGACTCTTTGAATATATTCGGGTTAAATACCGTCACTTATGGCACTGCGCCTGCTCCCTTTCTTGCGATACGGTGTTTACTAAAGCTGAGTGAGAACATCGAGTCATCTCACCCAATAGCTGCTGATGTTATCAGGCATGATTTTTACGTTCATGACATGTTGACTGGTGCTGAATGTGTTGAGAAGCTGAAGACAATCAAGTCTGAAGTAAATCTGGCATTGCTAAGTGCAGGGTTTGAGCTAGCACACCACACCTCCACATCCGAGAGCACAACTAAGCCGATAACGATCTCAGAGTCAGATTCTACCAAAACTCTTTGAGTTCTCTGGTTGCCAAATGAAGATGTCTTCCAATTTAAGGTCTACAACTCATTTGTGGGTCTCCGAGCAACAAAGCGGAACATTCTCTCGGTGACATCTCGTTTATTTGATCCTCTTGGACTGTTGAGCCCCCTAGTCGTAAAGGCTAAAGTCCTAATGCAGGAACTTTGGCTACAGAAGCTAGATTGGGATGAATCCATTCCATTAAGTTTGGAAATCGCATGGGAAACAATGAAATCAACTTTGATTCAGCTGCAAAATATAAAAGTACCACGGTTTGTTTTCACAGTTCCAACGTCACCGATTGAGATACATGGTTTTGCCGACGCCTCTATAAGAGCATATGGCGCCTGCGTGTACATACGCAGAAAAACTGCAGAAGGTTTTCGCATTTCGTTGCTTACCTCAAAATCAAAAGTGGCGCCCCTCAAGACTAAGACTAGACTTGAGCTGTGTGCTGCTCACCTTCTTGCAGAGCTCTGTTTTCGAGTGAAGCCTTTCATAAAATCTCCAATAAATCAGACTATATTATGGTCAGATTCAGAGTTCACACTCCATTGGATCAAAACCCATCCTTCTTTGTTATCAACATTCGTTTCAAATCGAGTGGCTGAGATCCAGGAGTGGACAGAGGATGCCATTTGGCGCCATGTACCAACTAAGCAAAACCCAGCAGATATTGTCGCTCGTGGCTGCGATGTCAAAGAACTTTCAGAATCAATTTGGTTTAAAGGTCCCTCCTTTCTAGAAGAAAACCAAGATGCCTGGCCTAAGAATGCTCATTTCGAGCTCACTGAGGAGATGCGCACGTTGGAAGTGCGCAATACCGCTGTTGGACTGGCAGCTGTAGTAGAGAGGTCCGACTTATTAGAAATTATTGAAAAATATTCATCGCATGCCAAACTGCTGAGAGTCTTTGCCTATGTTTTCCGCTTTATTAAAAAATGCAAAGAGAAAACTGTCAAATTTGACAATGTTCCTACGGCGCAAGAGCGCAAGGAAGCGTTCCTAAAAATTGTTGAAATAATTCAAGCTTTCGAGTTTCGAGAAGAGATTGAAAGGGTTCGCAAGAGCGCCCGCTTGGGTCCGAGCTTACAGTCTCTTAATCCATTTTTACACACTTATAGTGGATCATGGTGTACATTTTCATTGATGCGAGTTGGGGACAGACTTCTAAATGCTCCTATTTCATATGATGCCAAGTTTCCATTGCTACTGACAAAACGCTCACAATTCGTTCGAAACTATGTCAGATATCTTCACAAAACTAACTGTCATGCTGGCCCTAGAGCACTGGTGAGCGTTCTTAGAGAACAACTGTGGCTAGTCAATGCTCAAGAGATCTGTCGTCAGACAGCTCGATCGTGCATTCGTTGTTTTAAATGCAAACCACAATTGCTGACGCAAATAATGGGAAATTTACCAGCAGATCGGCTCCGAGCGCTCCGCCCATTTACAATATGTGGCGTTGATTTTTGTGGCCCAATCAACACTACGTTAAGAATTCGTGGAAAGCCTCCACATAAAACATATATTGCACTATTTGTTTGTTTTGCGTCCAAAGCGGTACATTTGGAAATCGTGTCAGATCTGTCAACTAATACATTTCTTATGGCTTTTCAAAGGCTCGTCGGCCGCCGAGGAGTTCCACAAGTAGTCCATTGCGACAACGCGACGAACTTCGTCGGAGCTCAACGGCAGATGCAGGAGCTTAGGAACAGGATCGACGAGGAGGCGGATGCCCTTCGCGAATTCGCATCAAAAAGCGGATGCGAATTTGTGTTCATACCGCCAAGAGCTCCGCACTTCGGGGGTCTATGGGATGCCGGTGTGAAAACTGCAAAGCACCTACTCCTACGGACGGTAGGAGGCGTGCTCCTCACATCGGAGGAGTTGAGCACCGTGCTCGTGGCAGTCGAGGCAGCAATGAACTCCCGGCCTCTCGGCGCCCTAAGCGAAGACCCAAGCGACGGCGAGGCGTTGACACCATCGCACCTCCTGATCGGGGGCCCATTAGCTTCTCCGCTAACAGAGGAAATCCCGGACCAGAAGGGTCTAAGCTGCTTGAAGCGATGGCGAGCTGTCTCGTCGCTCAAGCAACATTTCTGGCAGAAATGGTCCCGGGAATACGTGCTGGGGCTGCAAACTCGCGCCAAATGGCACCAGAGCCAGCCCAACATTCAAGACGGGGACCTCGTCGTCGTCGCAGAGGAAAGAGTTGTAGTAACTCACGTCGGGCAGGACGGCATGGTCAGGGTCGTAGACGTAAAAACGAGTAATGGAGGCACATATAGACGCGCTATCCACAAACTTGCGCCATTGCCAATTATTTAAAGGCTCCCTCAGCCTTTTAACGGGGCCGGTGTTGGCGCAAATCACTTATGTTGTATCTAAGCACCAAAATATTGCAACACTATGAAGTCTAGTGTAAGTGAGAGTAGGGCGGAGCGGGAGCCAATAAAGCTTTCATCGCTCTTGGTGATTTCGCCCCGCTTCGCCGTTTGTTTTCTTCCTCTTTCCTCAATAGGTCCCTTACCACATGGTTGCCAATCCCACAGTATGGTTCAGGTCCCATTAGCGGTGTTCCTGCTCCTGCTCCTGTCCTTGCTAGTTTGCTTTATTTTTTAGTTTATCTTCCAGGGATATTGTTGTGTTCTGGAACCCATCTAATCGTGAGCTTGTTTCTGGCATCTCATTTGTCAAGTGCAGTTCTCACTTCTTTGACCAGCCTTGATGTGATCTTGGCTTTGCTAATTGCCTTTATCGCTGCTTGACTGTCAGACAGGATGGAGATTTCATTGTCGTGGTAGTTCCTTTACGGATTGAATTCTGCACACCTTCTAATAGCACAGACTTCAGCTTGAAAGATGCTGGTGTGTCTGCCTAGTGACTCATGATATTTAGTCATGGGTCCTACTACCCTCATGCCACTTCCTTCATCAGTAAGGGATCCATGCGTATACCACTTTATTGTCTGTGGATTCATTGGGTGAACTGCGGAAAGAGTTGTCCAGGTCTCTTTCGCGCTGAGTTTAATATCGAAGTTCTGATTAAACTTGTACTCAGTTAGCATTTCATCCCTTGGTTGCAGAAGCATAGGTATGTCCTTTGCTAAGTCTGCAGCGTCTTTCCTGGTGAGGTTGCAGTCAACTCCTTCCCTCCCAATTCTTATTTACGTTGCTTTCTGCTGCATATCAACAACGATATGAAGTGGTGTAACATCCATTAAGATTTCAAGGGCCGCAGTAGGACAAATACGCATTGCTCCTGTCATACATATGCAGGCCATTCTTTGTAGTTTCTGCAATCTGGCTTTGGTCGTGATAAGACGCACCCTGCTGCCCCAGGCTACAGCCATCTTATTATTTGTGGTGATGCACCCAACAATTTCCCGGCAATGCTTCTACACGTAAAGGGCTCAAGGGCTCGCTCTTATTTGTCGTGTTGTTTACATGGGTCCTGAAGTTAAGCTTGGAGGCAAAGGTGACTCAAAGATACTTGACTTCATTACTTGTTTCTATGCCGCATCCTGATAGGGCTATACTCCTCATCCTTCCAAGTTTATATTTCCTTGTGAAGGTGACTATGAGTGTCTTGACAGAGTTGAGGCTCAGGGCTGCCTTTTTACACCAGTCATTAGTTTCCTTGAGCCCTAGCAATATAATATCACAGAGTGTTTCCTCATACTTGCCTCTGGCTATAATAACAATATCGTCAGCAAAGCCTTGGCATAGTATGCCTCTATCTGCTAGTTTCTCCAGTAGCTCATCTATTAGTAGACTCCATAAGAGGGGTGATAGTACCCCGCCCTGAGGGCAGCCTCTTGTTGTTACTACGGTGGTGGAATGCCCACCAATATGCTGTGGCTTGCCTAAACGCTACCAGTGAATTTATTCATCTGCTAGTGATTGCGTCTAGACACTTCTGGCCAGTAATGCTTTGACAGTCTCGTGGGAGGCGTTGTCAAAGGCACCCTGTATACCCAGAAAAGCGCATAGTGCCACTTCCTTATGAGTTAAAGATTCCTCAATAAGGGTTTTCAGCTGATATAGTGCTGTGTCCGTAGACCTTTCCGCCCTGTATGCATGTTGCATGCGTTGAAGGGGTCGTTGTGCTAGCAATGTGCTTCTAAATCTGAAATCTACCAGCTTTTCCAGCGTTTTCGGCAAAAACGTAGTTAAGCTAATAGGTCTATAAGACTTTTGATTAGTGATGTCTTTCTTCCCAGCTTTCGGAAACTCTCTCGCTGTACTCCACTCTAGCTGTACTATAGGTAGGTATAAGTCCTAGCGCAAGGCTGCTAACCAGTACTTCCCTGATGGGGTTCAGGAGGTTGCCCAATCCTTTCTGAAGGAGGACTGGGTGTATACCATCCAAACCAGGAGATTTGTAGGGCTGAACGTGCCTATTGCCGTGGACTTGGCAATGGCCCAGTCAGCGGCACGTGATCTATTTCTACCTGTTGGCAGAATTCTACTTTCCGCCTGTTCAGTACTTCCAGGGAAGTGCATGGCCAGGAGGAGTTCTAGTTTCTCCTTATTGTTTTTTGTGAAGGAGTTATTCGGTTTCAGGTGGTATTAAAACTAACCTATTTTGGCACAGTCTCTCAATTTCCATAACACGCTTGTATAGGACTTTGGAGGGAAGGCACATTTGGAGGAAGGGCAAACAGAGACGCACATGGTTCTGCTCGGAGCACAGCTGGCATATTTGGTTTTAAGCTGTCGTCATTACGCTGACCTCAGCTCGAAAGGACATACTTATTTTTTTGGTTTCTTAATTAAAAAGTTTGTATAGAAATTAATTAAACTAGTTCTCTACTACCTATCTTGGCAGCGTAACCTAAATGTACATAAGAAAAAGAGAAAGAAAAAACCAATTATGACCAAAGGGTTCTACATACAATCACAAATTATTCATAGGATTACATACATATTTTATAAGCATGGATTGTATTTGTAATCTCGCCAGCGCATTTGGTTGTATTTTTGTATAAAGGTGTCTTTGTAAAGTTACACAAGTTTAAATCATAACAAAACAAAAAAATATATTTTTAATATCAATGAAACGGGCTTTATTGGATAGAACATTTTATGACATTAATGTTTATATATGATATCTTAAATGTGGCCGCCACGGCTGACGCGTACAAGGCACAATCTGGAACACAAATTTCCACAAACTTTCCGCAGCATTTGAGGCCGTATTTCGCCAATAACTCTTCGAATATTTATTTCCAGGTGTTCAATTGTCTCTGTTTTATCGACGTAGCCAAGTGACAGTAATTTCCTGTGTATGTAATGGCGTTTTGACAAAAGTTTGTTGATTTTCTTCACTCCAAATGCGACAATTCTGCTTATTTACGTATTCATTCAACCAAAAATGGGCTCGATCGGAGAAAAAAATTTTGATTTTTGAATAAGTTTGACGAACGGAACCATTATTTTGATAAAAAATTTCAAAAATTTGCAAGCGGTGCTCTGGTGTAAGTCTATCCATAATGAAATGTCAAACCAAACTCAACAAAATGCAACTATCAGAAGTTAAATGGGTTGTCAGATATAGCAACTCAAAGTTGTGCTACTCCAAAAAAAAAAACACGCTGTATATATATGTATAATTCCCTGACGACTATTTTGTCAGTCGCCCTTAGGTGGAGCGTGGGGATCTCTATTAAAACTCTTCGAAGAAAACAGGGACCTACAGTTAATAGCCGAATCCGAACGGATTTGTCTTGAAATAAAAGAGATTTTCTTGAAAAATAGCGTCTTTTTGCTAGCGATGCCAGTGCTATGCAAATGCACTAGTGCCTCCGCTGGGAATCAAACCACCGACCATCGGTTTACAAAGAGAGTACTGTACCACTACGCTATCGATGGCCACTTTTGGGACAAAGCAGCCATGCTAATTAGCTCTGGCCAAAAAGTTCGTTGGAAATAGTAACTATTAGTAGCTTTTTGAAAGTGCAAGCCCAGGTATTTGTGTGCAGCCTCAAGTTGAAGAGTGCAGCCTAGCATCATAATATCAGAGCATGATCGTGGTCTTTTGGCTAATGTGATGCATTCGGATTTGCTGCCGTTGATTCTTATGTTCCAATCTAACGACCACTTTTAAAACTACATACATACTGATGTAGTTTTGGCATGACAAAATCCGAGTTTCTGGTTAGCACTGCTGTGTCATCAGCGTAGGTAGCTAGGCTTATAGCAAAGAATATAGAGCTATATAGAATGCGCATCTCATACAAAAAAATTTTACTATGTGGGGTACTGATATTAGTACCACACAGAAACTATTGCTTGTATTTGTACATTTGCTTGAAGACGAAACTTTGCAAACGAAACGCGCGCAGTGGCAATGGCCTAGTGGAATGCGTGTTCGACTCACAGTCTAATGTGTCGAGGTTCGATTCACAAGGTGATGTAAGATTCAACTTGTTTTTTTTTTTGTTAATTTTCCATAATTTTTGTTCTTTTTCTATTAAATATATATTTTTTTTTTTATTGTCATATGAAAATTAATGTTTCATTTTCGTATTTTGATATCCTCGCAGGAACAGTACGCTTTCTATGCATTTAATTTCATAGCTAAGTACACACTTATGTAAGGTATAATGACAAGACGAAATGAGTGTGTATTTCTTGCCGACAACTGTTTTCCCAATGACAATATACATACTAAGGTGTGTTTACAAAATTTTACAGCTCTATGGTGCGGGCGGGCAGAGAACAAACGTTTGTCAGCAATGTTCATATTTTCAGCCTCAGCCAAATTTGTAAATTTTTAGTTTTTGAGCCTTCATACCCTTTCGAAGCATACGACTGGTATGACTCTTCATAATCACAAATGTATGTGAAAAAGGAGAAAAATGCGAAAAAGAGTATTTTGCTATCGATTCTCATACTGTTGAACGGGTTTTTGGTGTACACACACTGGCTGGCAGAGCAAACGCGAAAATCTAATAATAGCACAGGCATTTCACGAGCGCTGGCAATTGATCACGGCTCTGAACATATTTTCAGCCTCAGCCAAATTTGTAAATTTTTAGCTTCTGAGCATCCATGCCCTTTCGGAGAATGTGCCTGCTATGACACTTCTTAATCACGTTTGGCTTCACTCTAACAAGTGCATGTAAAAAATGAGAAAAATGCGAAAAAGGGTATTTTGCTATCGACTACCAATTTCTTCAAGGGTTTTACCGCATGCATACACAAACACTAATACGTGAATTTACATGTATTCTTGTGTGTGCACAACTGATGCAGTTACCCTGCAGTTCTACTTGGATCAATTGCTTCCATTCATATCTGATTGCAGATATGATTGAGGCACCCATGAAAACAGGCATGTATTTTGAAGCGAACGCGAAGCGGTCGAAGAAGAAGAGCCTAACAAAATATGAGCGTTTGAGAGAGCGGCATGTACGCTCTATAATAGGAGTAATTTTTGGCTATGCTCTTGCACGAACAAGAATTAGCAAAAGGACAAAAAAGTGTGAAGCGAAAATGCACACATTATTGCACTTGTCTTGTTATACATATTTTTTGGTTCGCCTATGCATATTAGTTCTCTGCGGTGGTACCCAAAGTGAATAGTGCGTGCGCAATTAAAAAAAGTATAAACTATACTTATCGTGTGTAAAAATTTTTAATTTATTATTATATTTCTTGCCTTATTTATTGCTTGCCTTCCATTTTAGTTTTGCGTGGTTCAAAGGGCGTGCGCAAGCGACGACATAAGATTTTTTTAACAATTAAAAAAAACCTTAGAATTGTTTATTTATTATTTTTTGTCCTGTGTGTGTGAAAAAGAACAACAAGGAATCATGGTTGTAAGCGTCAATTGCAAATGTTAATTAAAAAAGAAAAAGAGGAACTTTTAGATAGGCTTAATAATGTAGGAAAAAAGCCTGAAGTTGAGGTAGGAGGCAGCGAAATGAGGCGCAAGAGGAAGAGGGAGTGCGACTATGATTTAGTTGGCGGGAATAATGATTTGGTTGGCGGGAATAAGGATTTTGTTAGCAGCAATACCGATGTTCCCTCTTTAAATAATAAATTAAAAGCTTGGTATCTAAAACATAAGCCTAATAGACAATGCGTAGTAGATTTAGTAAAAATTCTTAGGGAAGAAAGTATTAACGTAGACCATTTTTATAAATTTAATAATAAAAAAAAGGTAGATATTTCAGAAATGGGCGCAGGTTCTTATTTAAATATAGGCTTAGAAAATCAGTTGCTTAAACTCGGTAGAGTTTTTGTTTTTCCAAAAAAATACTTTAATTGATATTAATATTGATGGTCTCCCTTTATTTAGGAGCTCAAGCTCCCAACTGTGACCAATTTTATTGAGGCTAAGAAATGCTGACAGCTGCCCTGTTTTCCCCGTAGGTGCTTATTTAGGCAAAAACTGAAACGAATATTTAAAATAATTTACTGGCGAGTAAAAAAATATTTTACAAAATGGGTTAACGATAGGAAATAGTTTATATAGTATTCAAATATATTCTGTTATATGCGATGCTCCTGCTAGAGCATTTATTAGTGGCACCCCTGGCCATACATCCAGCCACGGGTGTGCCAAATGCTTGCAGGTCGGGAAAAAATTAATTCAGTTTTAACTTACAGCTCCAGTCAGGAGTTTTAGTTGGCGATGAAGAGATTGAAATAAGGAAATTCCCGCAGAAGCATGCAAGTTATGTGATGGCTTGCCACACATTAAGTATTGTAAATGTAAACATTAATACGCGGTGCATGGCTCACCATGATCTTCAAATCAGCCTACCAAGCTAAAACTCAAAAGTCTCGCCGCAACTTGATGCTGTAGCATAAACAAGATAAGCGGAATTCTTCGCGCTAGCGTAAACAGGCAAAACTTAGATTGCCAAAATTGCATACCCAGCGCATATCGTGGGAACTGCAAGCTTGCAATTTTGTGACCGTTGCCGAGGTTTCTTGTAGGGTAATGTAAAAGAGAACGGGGAGTCTTAATCTAAGTTTGAATTGAATAAACTGCGCTCCGCGCAAATAAAAATATATTTTTTTATCATAATTCATTAAATAAATTTTAATTGGCGCCCAACGTGGGGCCTTCGCGTGAAAATAATCCAAATACTATAAAACGGATTTGCGTCGGTCGCCACAATTAAAAAAATAAAACGTGTAGCTGTCGCGTGTGAAAAATCCAAATACCTTAAAACGGATTTGCGTAGCTACTAAGAAAAAAGAACTCGCGAGCGGAACAGTCATAGCGACTTCGCGGAGTGAAAATAAAGAAAACAAATGAAAAATTAAAAAATGTAATACAGTCGAGGAGGTGCCCGACAGTCTAATACCCTGTACCTTTTTTCTCAAAAAAATATTTACTCCTGCATATTCTTACTAAGAATTTCCAATTGGAACATTTTTTTGTTGGTGCAAAACGATATTGATACCTATAAGTTCCGCAAATTTTAACAGATTTTGATAAAAATCGAAATTTACGTTAAAGAAGTTATTTAAAGTATATGGGATAAGTTTCAAGGGGATATGTTGAGGGGTGTGGGAGAAAACACGGTAAATAGATTGCGGGGGGTGGGGGGGCTGCATTGATAAAATTTGGATGTGGATTTGTTCATTAGATGCACATGAATCAGCTTACCAAAATTTGTGGTTCTAGGTCATTTGTTACTATTATTACGTAGAATCAAATATTGACGCAGTTTATAGGCAAGGGGAGGTGAAATTGTTACATTTTGGACTATAACTTTTGTTGTAATTGTACGATTTTTTTTATTTTTGACACACAGATGCATGTAATCACAACGCATCGCTCTGTTAAGTTTCAGATTAAAATATGTTTAGCTAAAAACCGCGAAACTCTGCTACGGGGGAACGGGGAAAGATATTGACATGATTCAACAAACTTGATCTTCTGAGGAAATATGCGCATCAGTTGGTAAAGTTTCGTATCTCTAGCTCTTATAGTCTCCGAGATCTAGATGTTCATACAGACGGACAGACGGACATGGCTCAATCGCTACTCGAGGTTATGATAAGCATTTTGGTATAAAGGACTTGGGGTCTGCCACGCCTCCTTCTTGCCGTTACATACATTGCACAAATCTAGTATACCCTTTGTACCTATAGGTAATAACTGAAACGGTGTCCATAAGAAAAACAAAATTCATCTAGTTGATAATATTGAATAATTGTTAATTTTCTGCTGCTGATATACTTGGTTAAAAAGTGTGTAACAAACAACCAAAAAATCAACGAAAAACTGCTAAATTAAAAAGTGAATAACAAACAACCAAAAATCAACAAAAAAACTACTAAATTAAAAAGTGAATAACAAACAACCAAAAATCAACAAAAAAACTGCTTAATAAAAAAAGACGTGAAACTAACAACAGAAAAGCAACAAAAAATAATTGCTTAATAAAAAAAGGCGTGAAACAAACAAAAGACACGCAACAAACAATCTATTTGCCAAAAAGTGAAAAACAAACAAACATCAAACCAACAAGAAGGCGACGACAAACAAACAACCAACCAGCATCGCCACAACAACAAAAACCTACCTACCTATCCTACCAGAAGGAAGACGAACAAGAAGACCCCATTGACGAGCCACCGGATGAGTACCCGACAAGGTAGAATTTATTAAGAAAATATAAGAAACAGATTTTTACAAAAAAAAGGAGAAAAATTAGGAAAAATAAAAAATAAAAAATTTTTTTAAACAATTCAAGAACAAATTTTCCCTAGTGTTACCATCTGCTAGTTCTAAGTTAAGAAAAATAACCAACAAAATCATATATATAATATCCATTAAAAAAATATCTTTCCATATAAAAAATTTATAATCAAGTTGAAACAAATTATTAAATACAAAATAAGTTTAGTGGATTTGTTAGGGTGTAAAGCAAACAAGGTTCAGTTTTCACAGTGGAGGACTTAATTTCGGTTCTATCGAAATTTAGCCTGAAAGATAAAGAAATGGCTACAGGGGCATCCACTAGCACGAGCAGCAGCTCAGTGACTGCGGATCTGATTAGAGTTTTAATAGACTCTAAGGTTAAAAGTTTAAAAGATGAGATCGAATCTTTAAAGATTCAAGTTAACTCAGTACCAGGCGCGGTCATTGACTTTCAACCGGAAACAATTGATAGTACCATATTTTGTGACGAATCTTTCGAGGTCATAAAGTCGGTTTCGACTTTTTCGGGAAATTATGGTGCTTACGTGAGTTGGAGGGAGTCTGCGGAGACTGCCATGTCTTTGTATATTAGGGGAAGTCGTCGGTATTACGCGGCTTTAACAATCCTTAGAAATAAAATTACGGGTAGCGCTAATGATGCATTGACCAATCATGGTACAGTGCTCAATTTTGACGCAATTCTGTCGCGCCTCGATTTTGTCTATAGTGATAAACGTCCAATACATATAATCGAGCAGGAACTGAGAGTTCTTGCACAGGGTAAGCTGTCGGTTATGGACTACTATAACGAAGTTAATAGGAAATTGACCCTATTAACAAATAAAACAATTATGACGTACGGAAAAGATAGTGAAATCACTGTCGAAACAAATAAGAAACATAGAGAAAATGCACTCAGAGTTTTCATTACTGGCTTAAATGGTCCCATTTCCGAGATTTTATTCTCGATGAATCCGACCGATTTGCCAAATGCCTTGGCTTCTGTTCAAGAATTGGAATCCAATCATCTTAGAGCTCGGTTTGCTTATAGATTCGGAAACCACGCGGATAGATCAGGACCCCAAAATGTGAATGTTAGGGGAAACAATAGAAGTAGGTTAGGTTAGGTTAGGTTAGGGCGGCAGTTGGGTCCAAAGTCCCAACTCACATAGGCCAAAATAGGCCCGTTGTGTTACCACTACGGTGGACCATTCACCACTCTTCCCCACTCAAGAGGTTCCCTATGCGAGATGGGTCCGCCATCCGGCGGCCTGGATGAACCTAAAAAGGCATCTTGGACTCTGTTCGGAGAGCTGTGACAAATCATCAAGAAAGTATGACTTTAGAAAACGGAATCTTGTCCTACAAAGACCAGGGCAATGACAGAAAAGGTGTTCAACTGTTTCCAGCTCTTCCTCATCACCACAACTTCTGCAGAAATCGTGGTGGGGAGCATTTAACCTGGATTCATGTATCCCCACCAGCCAATGTCCTGTGATAGCACGAATGACAGTCGAGCACTGGGCTCTGTTCAGACAGCAAAGTTCCTTCGTTCTTTTACT
Source organism: Chymomyza costata (assembly GCA_018150985.1). Taxonomy (NCBI): domain Eukaryota; kingdom Metazoa; phylum Arthropoda; class Insecta; order Diptera; family Drosophilidae; genus Chymomyza; species Chymomyza costata. The sequence goes on along the minus strand of JAECWU010000806.1, from coordinate 18,512 downwards.
GGTGTATACCGGCCAGGTTTGCCGTGAGATTATGCACGTGTTCGATGCTCGATTCCACGCTTGGTTTGCAGAGAGAGCGAAGTAACTTCGTATTCTCAGTTTGCAGCTGGCCATGGGTATACCCAGGCCCTCCTTGTCCTGAAGGAGGATGCTGGTAGTTCCTTGTCTAGCCAGTTCATCCGCAATACAGTTGCCCTCGATATCCCTGTATCCTGGGACCCATATGAGGTGGATTGAAAACTACTCAGCCATCTCTTCAAGAGACAAGCGGCAGTTATTCACTGACTTCATGCTCGAAGTAAATGAAGCAAGGGACTTAATAGCCGCCTGGCTATCCGAGTAGATACAGATGGTCTTATTCCGTACCCGTAGGTTTCTTATTATTGTCAGAGCCTCCTGGATTGCAGTAACCTCTGCTTGGAAAACACTGCAATGGTCCGGGAGTCGGAAAGATGTTCTTACGTTGAGTTCATCAACGTAGACGCCTCCACCTACACGGTCGTCCAGCTTGGAACCATCCGTGAAGATTCTTATTGAGCCAGTTGGGCCTGGAACACCTATACTCCACTCCTCCCTGGTGGGAATATGGGTTTTGAAATTGGTTCTGGAGTGTTCCTGCGGAATGCAGTAGTCTGTGCTCTCGGGAATAAGTGGATTTCCCTTGGGAATCTTTGCGTGACCAAAGTCGTGGTCATTCCATTTTTTCGCCTCTCTCATGCATAAGGCTGATAGAGCGGCTTTGTTGTTTACCCACCTTGTCCAAGGGCAGGAGGTTCAGAATAGCATCTAGTGCTTCATTTGGTGTTGAGCGTAGAGCTCCACTGATGGTCAGTTCTGCGGTCCGCTGAACCTTACTCAACTTTTTTAGGTTAGCCATCTTATCAAGAGTTGGCCACCAAATCGAGACTCCATACATGAGTATTGGTCTAACGATGGCAGTATACAGCCAGTGGACTATATTTGGAGACATACCCCATTTAAGTCCGATGGCTTTCTTGCATGTATATAGGGCGATCGTGGCCTTTTTTCTACGATCTTCCGTATTCAGGTTCCAGTCTAGTTTGCAGTCTAGGACTAAACCGAGGTATCTTGCTGAATCGCTGAATGATAGGGTGATACCATTGAGCTTGGGGTTAATAAGAGCAGGAACTTTGTACTTCCTGGTAAAGAGCATAAGCTTTGTCTTGTCTGGATTGACTCCCAATCCGCTGGCTGTGGCCCATTCTGAGAGCGTATGGAGGGCCTTAGTCATACGCTCGCAGAGAGTTTGCGGGTATTTACCCGAGAAAACAACTGCTACATCATCGGCGTACGCAGTTATATTGCATCCGCCCCTCTCCAGGGTGTATAGGAGACCGTTTATGGCTACGTTCCAAAGGAAGGGGGACAGGACTCCGCCTTGAGGCGTTCCCCTGCTTACGTATCTTTCGATACTGGAAGTGCCGAGAGAGGCTTGAATAATTCTGCATTAAGCATCTGTTCAATGAGGCTGACTAGCCGAGGTTCCACCTTAAGTTCATTCAATGATTCTGTGATGGTCTTAGGTGAGACGTTATTAAAAGCGCCCTCAATATCTAAGAAGGCCACTGGTGAAAATTCTTTGTAACGAAGTGATTTCTCGATTCCCGAGATCACTGAATGTAGAGCCGTCTCAGTGGAGCTGCCTTTTTTGTAAGCATGCTGCGAGTCCGACATTTGCGATTGAGGAATAGTATTTCTCAGATGGAGGCCCAATAGTGTTTCCATCGTCTTAAGAAGAAACGATGAAAGACTTATGGGCCGGAAATCATTTGGAAGAGTATGAGTAGCCTTCACTGCCTTGGGGATATAGACTACTCTAGATCTAAGCCAAACTTTCGGGATAATCCCTGTGTTCAAAATTCTGGTGAAAATATCCGTCAACCATCGTACGACGGTTTTTCCCCATGTTGTAGCTGCGCTGGGATAATATTGTCTGGTCCCGGCGATTTATATGGTTTGAAACTGTGTATTGCCCATTCCACCTTGTCATGGGTGAATAGGTTTGTGGAGATACAAGTTGTATCTGGCATGGGGTTGATCTCCGCTGGCTTGGCGGTAGAGCAGCCCGGGAAGTGTGTATTTGTTAGTAGTTTTAGCGATTCTTCGCTAGAAGTGGTCCAATTCCCGTTGGATCCTTGTAGGTATCCAAGTGTGGATGGACATTTGGACAGCACCTTCCTGAGCCTTGCAGCGCCAGTGGTACTTTCGATTTCTGAGCAGAAGAGCTGCCAGGAAGACCGTTTTGCCTTCCGGAGCATCTTCTTATATTCTGAAAGGCTGAGTTTATAGTTATTCCATGAAACAACGTCATCCTTTGTTTTAGCAATATTAAAAAGCTTGCGGGAATTGTGCCGGAGTTGCCCAATTTCTGATGACCACCAGGGAGGTTTGAATTTCCCCCTTGGTGTTCTTAATCTACAAGATTTATTGAACGCATGATTACATGCTCTTGTTAAAGTATCGATTTGAGTATTATTGAACTCCACCGAATTTGGAGGATTCGGAGGGAGAATTCTACCCATAATCTCTGTAAAGAGTCCCCAGTTCGCAGACCGGGGATTCCTGTAACTCCCTCTAGAGGGTGGGGTTAGGGATATCAAGGTCTCAATATACCGATGGTCCGAGAAGGAACGGTCGTTAAGGACCTTCCAGTTTTGGACCCTATGCTAAAGAGAGCTTGATGCCAAGGTAATGTCTAGGACTTCTTTCCTATTCTTTATAATAAAGGTGGGGTCGTTACCTCTATTGCATATAAGCATATTTGTGGACAGGATGTAGTCAGAAAGTAACTCACCTCGTGTATTTATATCAGTGCTTCCCCACTGAGTGTGGTGTGCGTTAGCGTCGCAGCCCATAATCAGGTCAATGTGATTTTCCTCACTGTCCCTTATGAGGCTTCGAGCCACTTGTGGAGTGGGATCGCTCTGCTCATAAGCCATGTAGCAGGAGCTTACCCTTAGATTTCCGGATGGCAGTTCCAGGCTTGCAGCGGTGTTGTCACCATCGCTGTAATTTGAGAGCAAAAACATGTGCAAATGCTTTTTTGCTAAAATACAGGTACGAGCTTTACCTGAATGTTGAGTTGCTATGAGCTTGTAGTCTTTAGTCCTCAATCCAGAAATCTGGCCTCTGCTGAGCCACGGTTCCTGGATGAGGACGACATCGACTTCGCCTTGGCTTAGGCGAAGCAGTAGGGCAGCCGAAGCTGATGTGGAGTGATGGAGATTAATTTGAAGAAGTCTTATCGACATCTTCAAGATTAACCTCCACCACCGTGTTATTAGCCTCTTCCTCGTCTGTTTCCTCGAGGAAGGAGTCATCGTCTGTGTGGCCTAATCTGGCGAGCTCCCTGGTGAGCTCCGATGACTCAGAGGCGTACCCCTCCAGGATATCCTCCCCCTCACTCATTACTTCAATAATGGGTTCAGGGTCTTCAAGCTGTGGTTCGGGTGCGGTTTGCTTGCCGCCCGCAGCCTTTTTGTAACCGTACCTTACGGTGCCTTCATTTTTGGCCAGGTCTTCAACCGACTCCTTATTTATGATGAGCATCACCTGTCTGGATGAGCCCACCGCATCTTCTACCTTGGCAACCCGCCAATCGTCCGTTTTCAGGTGTGGATTGCACACCTGAAACAGCTTGAGGATCTTGTCTGGATCCTCCGGCTTTGCTGAGACCCAAGCTCTGGCTCTAGGTCGGAAGGGGACATCCTTCCAATCCACCGCCACCAGCTTGGCTCCTGGGTACACCTCACCGAGGGCTGCGATGGCTTTTTTATATGCCTCCGCCGAGCGGCTATCGTCCAATGCAATTGTTTTTACAGTGCCGAGATGCCATCCGGCGTCGCTACAGAGAGGTGGGTGGCCTCCATTACTCTCCATTTCGTCAAGGAATCGATCCTGCAGCTCATTTTCCACTCCTGCCCACAGGTTTCGAGGGATAAGACCATCCTTGTTGCCCTTGTCTAGGACGCCTAGGAGGATCTTATTCTTCGTAACCTCAGCGAAGGAGCGGTTAAGAGGCTGCGGTCGCGTCCTTTTTGGCGGTGGAACAGATTCCTATGCAGACCTCTGACGTTTAACCTTGGCTTTAGGTTTGGGTTGAGGGGCTGATGGCTGGAAGCCCGGCAGGATTGTTTTGGCCCAGTCGACCAATCTCTTACCCTCCGGTGATTCCTCCGGAGTGGTAAGATTTCTTTGGAGAATCTCTCCTGCTCGACTTCTGTCTTTGTAAGACGGCTTGTTTGGTGGTGGCATCCTAGGAGTAGCCGGCTCTGAAGAGTTAGCAGCCAGCCCAGCCTTGGACGAAGAAGCGAAACTGTCTTGTTTCAGTCTTACACCCGAGGTTGGGTTGGACTGCCTTCCCTCAGAATCTAGGGAAGACGGTGGGTTTGCCGTCTTGCCCTTACCGGCACAGTCCGAGATGGGAAGGACACCTTCCGGTTCCTTCCTCACCGTGCTTAAAGCTTTTGACGGGAGCTTTGTCCCTTCCGTATTTTGGCGAGTTACGGACTCAGTTTGTTTGTTGTTTTTGTTTATTTGAGAATGCATAAAAGGACCCACGAGTAGTCGGGAAGGGGTGAGTCACCCGCGGCATAGCCCGGGTACCGCGGGAAGCCATTTATTAAAACTGGAGGTCGGCAGATCCAGAGTTCGCAAAGTAATGACTGAGACCCCCTCAGCCATTCATCCATCGGCCTTTGCTGTTCCACCTTGGATTGGGGTAATTTTATAGAGTTTTCTACTCTCGCCCGAACTACCATTGGTCAGCACCCATGGCAGAGACATGACCTTACCATGGGCCTGCTTCCAGCCGCCCTCGCGAGGAGAGTGTAGTCGCACTTCCAGAAGTGTATCACAATTGCGGCGCGTACCCTGGTCTTGGGTTACACTTGAATCTTTTTGTGATACCACCTGGCTGACGGCCCAATAGAAGTAACTTTGGACAGAATTCCTATAACCAAAATAACTTACGTTTCGAGAACAGAAATAAAAACAGACCATACACAGACGGATACAGACCAAAGATGCTCAATCAGAACAATTTTCGTTTCGATAATTGAAACAACAGACCAAACGGCTTTAACGCAAGGGGACCTACCCAGGTTCAACCGAGACCAGAACCGATGGAGGTAGACGAGTCTGTACAACAGCAAGGACCACAGGGTAGCCGTCAATTTTTTGTGAGGAGGGAACCAGGACCCTCTCACAGACAACCAAATTTTGAAAAAGCTAAGCGCGAAAGAAGCGAAAGCGGTTCTCATCCCGCAAATAAACAATTTCGTTTGAATAACATTGAAGAGAACCATTTTTTAGACCAGAGGGAAACACAGGTTTGCCCTACGTCCAAAGAGTAGACAGGGAATCCGGGAAGGAATTGGTTGCATTAATAGACACCGGTGCAACCGCAAGCCATGTTAGAACAGGCTTATATAAAAATAGAAATAGGTTAGTTATAAGAAAAAGAGTGAGGACATTACACGGATTCAGCATAATAACTTACTTTCATTATATCACGATGTTTGGAAAGAAATTCATATTTTATGAGATAGCCAACTTGGGAACGGACATTTTAGTGGGCTGGAACTTGTTGAGAGCCGCAGGGGCAAAAGTAGACACGGAGTTTAACACTATAACCTATGGTGGTTATACAGAGAAAATGGTCGAAATGGGGGATCAAGGTGCTGAGTATCCCAGACCACTAAATAACATAATTTTGGAAAAGTATTTTAAAAGACATCCAGTTAAGGATGCAAATACAGATAACCTCAGTACGCTCGCTTTTATGGGTAGTGAGCCTGGGCACTTGGATGATTATGAGAAACAGAATGAAAACAGTTCAAGAGAAACGTCTCTTGAACACGCCGCCGTTGAAATTAATTCCGGCAAAATTATTGAAAAATGTTTGAGAAAAAATCTCGAACAAGCCGACGATGAAATTGATTCCGTCAACATAAGTATGAACAGTTTGAGAAAAAATAATCTCAAACAAGCCGACGATGAAATAAATTCCGTCAATATAAGTATGAACAGTTCGAGAAAAAATTATCTCGAGCACACCGACGATGAAATAAGTTCCGTCAAAAATAGCTTGAGAAATGAAGCTCCTAAGCAATTTGTCATGAAGAAACAAGAAAATTTGGGTTTAAATGCCAGCTCCCTGAGTGATCAAGAGAACGAAAGAGCCGAAAATTTAAGAAAAATTATAATTAAAAAAATAGAAGAAAGTCATAATGGCATTAACACAACTCTGCCATTTCGAACAGACATTAAAGGGGAAATTGATACGGTTTCGGATAGACCCGTATACAGTAAACAGTACCCATACCCCCAAGCGTTAAATGATTTTGTTAATGGAGAGGTTTCGCGAATGTTGAAAGGAAAAATAATTCGCTCTAGCCGAAGTCCGTACAAAGCGCCTGTCTGGCCTGTAGAGAAGAAGGGCTATAACACTGATCGTAGTCAAAAACATAGAATGGTGATTGACTACAAGAAATTAAATCAACAGACCGTACCTGATAGATACCCTATGCAGGACCCTTCGGTAATTTTATCCAACCTTGGAAAATCTCGATTTTATTCGACTATTGATTTGGAGTCTGGTTTTCATCAGATTTTAATGGCAGAAAAGGATATCCCAAAAACTACATTTTCGATAAACAATGGTAAATATGAGTTTATCCGTATGCCTTTCGGCTTATCCAATGCTCCACGAATTTTTCAGAGAGCAATGGATGATATTCTAAGGGATAAAGTGGGAAAAATCTGTCATGTCTATATGGACGATATTATAGTATTTTCCCCAACACTTGAGCAACATTATCAGGATTTATTGACAATAGTTAAAATATTAAAAGATGCTCATATGAAAATTTCACTTGAAAAATGCAAGTTCTTCAAGAAAGAGACCGAATTCCTCGGTTACGTCGTTTCCTATAATACAGTTAAGACAGATCCGAACAAAATTGAAACTATGGTAAAATATCCAATACCGCGAAATATCCGCGAATTAAGAGGTTTTCTTGGATTGACAGGTTTTTATAGAAAATTTGTCCGAAATTACGCAGCAATTGCCAAGCCTCTAACAAAATATCTGGGAGGACGTAACGGCAAGGTAACTAAAAAAACGTCAAGACGAGTTTTTATTGAGTTAGACCAAGATGCTATAAATGCCTTCAATAAGCTGAAAGCTAGCTTAATATCCCATGTCGAGCTGGTACAGCCAGACTACTTAAAGAACTTTGTATTAACAACCGATGCTTCTGACACGGCTATAGGGGCCGTATTGTCTCAAGAGGGACATCCAATAGTTTTTATCTCAAAAACTTTGAGCCAAACCGAACAAAACTATCCGGCAAACAAAAAAGATCTTTATGCCATCGTTTGGGCTTTGAAGACTCTTCGAAATTATCTTTATGGTTTGACTGGGTTTGAAATTCAAACCGATCATCAATCCTTGACATTTGATGTGTCCCCTGATAATCCTAACGCCGGTCTAAAACGATGGTACTCTTTCGTGATTAGTTTCATACCTAAACTGGTATATAAACCCGGTTCAACGAATGTAGTGGCAGATGCGTTATCACGAGTAAATATAAACGTTTTAACTCATGAGGACGATGAATCCTCAAATTCCGATTCTGGGACTCAGCATTCAGCTTCAAGCAGCTTCGAGAACGTGATACAGGAAACAAAAAAGCCGTTAAACCAATTTAAGCAACCGCTTTTACTAAGTGGCGATGCCACCATAACTGCCCATGAGTCTCTTCAGATGTTTGGTAACACCAGACATATCATAGATTTTGATACAGTGGAAAACCTCATTTCAATTTTAAAAGAATTCATGCAACCTGGTGCAACAACCGGGGTTCATTGCACTTTGGAGGATCTTTACGCCATACAAGTTAAATTAAAGTCAACTTTCACAAATAAATTTTTATTTACTCGCATTTTTGTCCAAGATATCCTCAATGAAGAGGATAAAGCAATTATCATTGAACAAACTCATTGTAGAGCCCACAGAGGTCTCGATGAGAATTACAAACAGATCACGCGCCTTTATTACTGGCCGAATCTGTATAAAAAATTAAAACAATTTATTAAAAACTGCGAAATTTGTTGTAAAAATAAATACAACAGACATCCGATTGAGATTCCAATCGGAAAAGCCCCTATTCCAGAAAAAGAAGGGGAAAATTTACATTTAGACATATTTTACGCACAGCACCTTATTTTTTTGACTTGCATTAATGCATATTCTAAGTTCTTAGTCGTAAAACAGATCGACAACAAGCTGAATATGGAAACCAAAGTTTTGGAAGTCCTGCAGCATTTCCCATTGGCCAAAATTATTATGACCGATAACGAACCTAGCTTCACTTCGGCCCAATTCAGGGCATTTGCTCAGCGCAGTGGTATATCGCTACTTTTTACAGACCCATACCATAGTTTGACTAATGGTCAAATTGAAACAGTCCACTCCACACTGGCCGAGATTGCCAGATGTATTAAAGATGAATACCATCTCATTGATTTTTCTGAGATTGTTTTGCGCGCGGTACAGAGGTGCAACATGAGCATTCATTCGGTAACCTCTGAAAAACCTTACGAAATACTGTTTAACAAGAAACAACATGATGAAGTTGCATCCAAATTGAGCATGGCTCAAGAACGCATGTTGCAAGTTCACAATAGAACCAAACAGGAAAAAAGGTACAATTGCGGGGAGGTCATCTATGAAAAACGTTTATGCGAAAGAAATAAACTGGGTCCAAGATATAATAAACAAGTGGTCTTGGAAGACATGGGAAAAAGAGTTAAGATCACAAAAAAAGGGAGAATAATTCATAAAAATAATATTAAGTCATAATTTTTTTACTTTTCAGAGGACATGGTTCACTACGCATTAATCATGTGTTCCTTATACGCTCTGGTTTCACCAGAGATAATGGATTACACGGGCAACGAATTTCTACTATTGAGAGAGGATAACGATCTTCTCACTTACGACACCTACGCGGATTTATTCCACGTAACGAACCTGTCACTGTACGCGGAAATAATAGATTCAGAGTTTAATGACCTGAATGAAAGTGACTTAACATGGTCCGCTGACCTGCACTTGGTGCGCACCCTTTTCCGGCAACTAACGTTCACAAGACAGAAAAGAGGCATAGACGAGCTAGGCACTCTTTGGAAGTGGATTTCGGGAACTCCCGACCATTCAGACTTCCTAAGGGTGCAGAACAAAATCGACGAGTTGGTTCAGAATAACAACAAACAATTTGTCATAAATTCAAAATTATTTACTCAAATCATAAATTTGACAGAGGAAATGAGAAATTTAATTCTGATAAATGATGGTTTTTTAAGAAAACAGCGAATCAGAATGTTGATAATAGATCTTCAAAATCTGATCGACACCATAACTTTAGCAAAGATCAATTTGTTCAACACTAGAATCCTAAACGAGGACGACATGTCCCATATTGTCCGTCATGAAAACAGATCCATGGCACTTACAGACTTGCTGGATGCCTCTATTTTCAAAATTCTACTTAACAAAAACCTGTTGGTTGTTTATATTAGATACCCAGTTGTAACAAAATGTTGTGAGCTTTACACCTCTAGGGCAATAGCCAATGAAAAAGGTAAACTGTTAATCGATAAGTATGTGGCTCGTTGCCAAAATAATTTTTACAGAATAACTAACTTTAAAAAAGAAATATTCAATACGTACGGACAGATTACAGAAAAAGAAAATTGTTTTATAAACTTACTGAATGGTCAGAAAGCAAACTGTACCAGAATAAGAGAGGGTAATAAAAAATTTGAAATATTGCAAGATGGAGCCGTATTAATCACAGATATTAACATTGTAAACGGCACCACCCTCGATGGTGTTTTTTTAGTTTTGTTCAACCACACCACAATTATCAATAATGAAACCTTTGTAAATCCGAAAAAGAAAATATAAAATTATTTAAAACATAATCAATTTCTCGATTATGACATAGATAAATATATAATGTCCAATAATTCAGAATTGTCATTCGACAACATTAACGTATTGAACCATTTTATTGAACTAAATAATGTAAAGTACCCATTGTCATACTTTATTATTACGTTCTTAGTACTATAGTTTGTTTTATTAAGCACATACAAAGTGCACCAAATGTTAAGGAGACTTCGGCAAATCAGAGTGAATGAAAATTCTGGCCAAGATTTGGCAGATTCATTAGATATAGCAATTCAACAATTGTCCGTAAACCCATAATGGTTCGGGACGAACCATTTTAACAGGGGGGAGAGTTATGTGATGGCTTGCCACACATTAGGTATTGTAAATGTAAACATTAATACGCGGTGCATGGCTCACCATGATCTTCAAATCAGCCTACCAAGCTAAAACTCAAAAGTCTCGCCGCAACTTGATGCTGTAGCATAAACAAGATAAGCGGAATTCTTCGCGCTAGCGTAAACAGGCAAAACTTAGATTGCCAAAATTGCATACCCAGCGCTTATCGTGGGAACTGCAAGCTTGCAATTTTGTGACCGTTGCCGAGTTTTCTTGTAGGGTAATGTAAAAGAGAACGACAGTCTTAGTCTTAATCTAAGCTTGAAATGAATAAACTGCGCTCCGCGCTAATAAAAATATATTTTTTTCATGTTTTATTAAAATAAAATCTTAATTTGCATATGTATGTACGTGAGTAGCTGTTGTTTTTAGTTTTTGAGCCTTCATACCCTTTCGAAGCAAATGACTGGTATGACACTTCATAGCCACGTTTGCCTTTACACTAACAAATGCATGTAAAAAATTAGAAAAATTCTCATACTGTTGAATGGTTTTTCGGCGTATACACACAAACTGCATTTTCATTCCCGTGCGCAAAATTCTTGTTGTTTACCGGCTGGCAGAGGAAACGCGAAAATCTAATAATAGCACAGGCATTTCACGAGCGCTGGCAATTGATCTCGGCTCTGAGCTTCGTTTCGGCAATGTTCATATTTTCAGCCTCAGCCAAAATTAAAGTAAATTAAAAAAAGTAAAAAGTAAAGTTTCTGAGCATCCATGCCCTTTCGGAGAATACGCCGGCTATGACACTTCTTAACTACGTTTGCCTTCACACTAACAAATGCATGTAAAAATGAGAAAAATGCGAAAAGAGTACTTTGCTATCGACTCCCAGTTTGCATACACAAACACTGATACTTGAATTTACATGTATTCTTGCGTGTGCACATCTGATGCAGTTAATGATAAAGAGAGTAATTATAGTTCCTTTTATTTCCCACAGAAGGCTGAAAATTATTTTTAATAATTAATTAATTATTTTTCATAAAAATGCTTGCTCTAAATCTAAATTTAGTAGGCTCTTTCCACCTGCCGATTCTTTAGTGGAAGCATTCAACAGACATATTATTATTTTTCACACTTGCTTAAATAAATAAAGCAAAATACATTTTTTTTCTAAAAATTTTTTTATAAAGTCTATAAAAAACCAAAATTGAAAATGTGAAACCGATCAAAAAAAAATTAAAAATAAAATTAACATTTTTTAAACAATTCCGAACCCTGGAGTTTAACTCAAAATAATCTCACGCTCAATACTAACTCGCAACTCGTGTTAAAATAAGTCTCTTGTAGATTTTGGAAGGACACCAACTTTTCAAATTAACGGAGTCTGCATGTTCTAAAAATAGAAGCAACATATGGCTGCGTTTGGTGCGGCCCGCCCGTACCTACAAGCGGTGCGTGTTCTAAAAATAGAACCAACATTTCGTTTCGTTTGCTGCCCGTACCAACAAGTGCAGACTCCGTTATGCCGGTCGTGCACTAGGCTTTCAACGCACGCACTCGACTCTCAACTCATTCAATGCTAATGTACGAGGCATTCAATCAACGCGTTGAATTCGTTGCGAGCCCATCATTCATTGCGTTGATAAACAAGTGTACTACTAGTGGACGAGCTCGAGTTGAACGTTGAATAGTGTTCAGCAACGCGCTGAACAATAATGTGCTGCACTTAAACTCATCAACGTGTTGCTCACCTTTCATTGGTCAATTGCAAGTTTGTGTGCTTTGCATGAAGTGTGCGTTCGTCCAGTTCCGCGAATTGTATTCTATGTGTGTGTGTGCGTTGAGGCATTTTTGACGTTTGTCATTGTGGTTTTGTTTTTCGTATGGTAAACACGCATTCTTTTCCCGAGAAAATGTCTGTTAAAAGCCAGGATATATTTGCTTCACTTTCATAACTATTATAATATGTAATTAATTGTTAAGACACCGTTTGAACTCCAATGTAATGTTAAGACGGCTAAACTAAAGAAATGAAAACAGCGTAGAAAAATTAGTTGGGCGAAAAGTTTTACATCTAACGCGTGCTTCTTCTGCACGTGAATTTTTTTTTTTTTTTAACTATTTCGCCTGACATGAGGAATAAAATAAAGCCAATCAATAAAGGCCGATCCGAGGTATGGAAATTTTTTGCAAGCCAGACTAGTAATTTCGCTAAGTGTAACTTGTGTTCAACAATTGCAAAAACCGGTGGAAACACCACCAATCTTTTTAACCATCTTAAAAGACCGCACCCATATTCGTTGCAATCCTAAAAAATTATAAAATTATGAAAATTTTTTTCGATCCGATAAAAACGGCAAATAAACAGATAGCAGACGAAGAAAGAAAAAGTGACTTAGACAACGCCTTTATTAAAATGGTTTTTTTTTTTTAATTTCGAAAAATTTTTGTTTTCGAAATATCTCGAAATAAGTTGCATGAAAAACTTTGTGTTCATTTTCGGTTTTAGCTTGCCATTTAACTATGGATACGAGTAAAACATGTTGAGGATACATTTTGCTAAAAACTAGTTTTATTTTCAGATCTCAAAGAAATCAAACGAATTGTTACTTATTTTTTATGTTATCTCTAATTAAGTTTTGAATCTTAAATAAAATGAATTGTTTCTTATTTATTATGTTTTCTTTTATTAAATTTTGAATCAAATGAATTATAATTTATCTTTTATTAAGTTTTAAATTTTTGTTTTCGTTAATATGAAATATGGAAATGAAATTAAGTGAATTTTGTATAAATATTCTTTTTTGTACATAGGTTTTCATTTCTGTAATTATGTGCTGCTTAAACTTGCTAGCGCCTACCGTTTTAGTTTCGATTTTTTTTCGAAACCCTCCACGTCCATTCGCACAAAATTTTTAAAAAATGACTCAGCATTGGAGTTCAGAGGGCCAGCAGAATTTATCGACTTCAGTTTCGAATATATTTCGTTGAATATGAGCTGTTTGCTTTCGTCGCGATTCAAAAACATTTTGTCCACCCAGAATCGACTACGCTCTTGCGTCGACGTTCAGCGTCCGCTTAAATTATTATTGCAGCACCTACTTTACGCTTCCGTTCAGCGGAAATCATTTTTTATTATCACAAAAGCACACGTGTCTTCACTTTGAAATCTCAAATAGAAATGAATTTACCTTCGCAGTTTATATACATTCGAAGCTACCAGCTGTCAAGTGCGTTGACCGAGTTGATCAGCGCTCGATGCTTCGTCTAGTGTACGAGGTGCAACAACTGAATGCTGCAGCCGTGTTCAACTCGTGTTGATGAAAGATTTTTTGGCCGAATTTGCGTTGACGAACTAAAGTTGACCAACTAGGTGGACGAGGTCTCTCTACAATTGAATGAGTTGATCAACTAGGTGGACGAGGCTCGCAACGAGTTCAACGCATTGATGTTCAATTTTAAAGCCTAGTGTACGACCGGCATTAATTTGCAAAGTTGTTGTCCTTCCAAAATGTACAAGAGACTTATTTAAAGACAGGTTGCGAGTTAGTGTTGATGTGTCAGTGGTATGCGTGCCTGAAGGGCGTCAGATTATTATGAATTCAACTCCAGGGTTCGGATTTGTTAATATTTTTTTCTTTTATTTTTAATATTTTTTGATCGGTTTCACATTTTTAATTTTTGATTTTATAGGCTTTATTGTTTTATTCCGTTGGCTGGTGCTGCCCTTTTCTACCGTCCATTTACAGTGCTTATTAATTGAAAATTATATTTTATTTTTGTGGTCGCTACAATCAACAAAGAACAATTCGGGAGTCGTAGTGTGGCAAATGTGAACGATGATATGTACATATGTTGATTTATGTATTTGTTATTCCTCTGGTTATTTCTTAAAGCAATTGTGAAAAATAATAATATGTCTTTTTAATGCTTCGACTAAAGAATAGGAAGTTGGAAAGAGCCTACCGAAATCAGATTTAGAGCAATCATTTTTATAAAATAAAAGGACCTATGCTTACCCTCTCTATCATTACCCTGCAGTTTTCCTCAGATCTGAAACACACATGCATTTTGCACTACCATGCATGATTCTATAATTGCAACTACGTGCTTTTGAGGGGTGAATTTAACACGGGCATGTCATAGGGGTAATTTTAATGTCTCTCAATCATATCTTCAGCACGCATGAAAATCATGCATGCAAATCGTGGCTTGCTTATGGAGTATGCAGGCCCGAAATTCATAGCCTATTCACAAGATTTGCACGTCTGAAATTCATGGAATAATCATGCCACAATTTCATGCACGCAACCATAAGAAGACATTTTATATGAATTAAAATTAAGTTTTTTTGCTGTAAATTTTTTTACAATAAATTAGCAAAAATAAAACAAAGGTTTTTAATTTATTTTATGTATGTATTATTATTGCTATTATTTTTTCGCTCGTCTAAGGGCTAAGGTATAGGAACTGACAGTTGACTAAGGACAGCGGACTTGTCAGCATCCGTCATTTTTTATTATTATTATTATTATTTATATTATCATTATTATTATTAAGCGTTGAATTATTCTTGCAAAGCCTATTTTTTTGTAAGTTTAAGGACATGCGGAGCTGCTTCTTTGCAGGCCAAGAAGAGTTGGTCACAATGATTGATTCTGCAATAGTAAAAAAAGCTGTACACATTAATTGAATTATTTGTGTGTATATAAACTTACGAATGAGGGCTGCATACAAATTTTTAAAACTTTTCAGGGTGATTTTTGCATGGACGCCGTCTAAGTTGGAGGCTTTTACAACTTCCTCTCCAAGAACGCACTTCAGATTTTGTATGACTCCTGTTGGAGCCTGTAGGCAACGCATCGTGTTGATCTATTAGTGAAAAGTTATTTATAGATTTAATACTTTTTTGGTAAAAATAAGCACTTACAAGGGAGTTAACATTATTCTCATCAATACCCAGCAGTTCGCTGTTTGTAGCGACTTACTGGTATATTACTAGCAACAAAGGGGCAAGTTACCAGCGACATCTTCGTATCCCGCCTAATTTCAATTTTACACACGATGACATGTTGCCAGTAATTTACCACAGATAAGTCGCGAGTAGTTTACTCCTATACACACTTTGTACAGGGCATAAAGAATTTTCGTTTTTTGTTTGCCTAAGCAAGCAAGGCAACAAATACATAAAATTTTTTCGCTTTTTTTAGTAGCGACATGTCGCCAATTGCTGGCGGCCGAACTGCAGGGTAATTTCTTCAATGCGTGCCAGGTCCTCTACGCTTTTCAATGGGAACTGATATAACTGATATAAGAACTGCAATCGATCAAAAAGTGATTACATTACCTCTTAGATTGTTATTTTCTTCTTGAAGTTTGTCTGCAAATTAAAAGAGAATTAATCATTTTTGCAATGGTTATTTTTATTTAATACATACCAAAGAGCAGCTTATTTACCTCTTCAGACTCCTGCCGAAGTACAAGGTGGCGCAAAAGAAATCACCCTATTGGAAGATGCTCTCATTTTTGTAAATGGCCGCCAATATCAAATCTGTTTTGACATTTGTGGACTAGACAGATACAGAATACAAGTGAATAAGCCATGGAGCGATACACTACTCAAGAACGCGGAATAATTGTGTCTATTTCCGTTTCCGGGTCGCTTAATTTCGCGTTTTGGCGCGAAAAATCGCCCGATTTAACGGTCCCGGACTTCTTTTTATGGGGTTTTTTGAAGTCCCGTGCTTACATCAACAAGCCTGAGACCTTGAAAGCCCTCAAGGAAAATATCCGACACGAATGCGAGAATTTATCGCCCAAAACTCTCGCCGAAGTGATGGAAAATGCCATAAAACGAGCCCGTATGGCAATCAATTGTGACGGCGCCCATTTGTCCGATATCATCTTCTCAACTTAACACAATTAATTCTAAAGGTCTAAATAAACATAATCAAAAAACAGAATCGAAGTTTTTCATTTAGAAAAAAAATAAGAGCCAAACAACATCGGATGACTTCTTTTGCGCCACCTTGTATATCTGCAAGCAAAAATTTTGTAAAACTCACAAAGCAATTAATTTAAAATGCAAATTACCTTTAATTTCATTTATCATTTTTTGGTCTGCGACTTTAGTTTGTCCGCTCACTGGAACTAAAGTAAATTAGTTTGAACCTATATAACGTACTTTAGTTATTATTAATTACTTACTTACTGTTGAGCTAACAATATTTTTTGCTAGCATTTAACCAAGTATTGAATAATAACAAATAAATGAATTAACTTGTATGCGATTTATTCTAATGTTTTATGTTTATGCAGCGATATATGTGTATATAATTATTAGGTATAAGATGCGATGAGGTATGATGAGCAACGAGAGTGAACTGATCTGTATCAGCAAACTATTAGGCAGATTAGCCGCCAATGTGTTAAGCGACAAATCTGAGGGAGGTCGGCGTTGTAGCCGCATGAAATGCGCTTGCGCGAAAGCTTACTAGCTTAAAGAGAGTAATAATAAGAGAATTATCTTGCCGCGCAGGGCAAGTTACAAAATAAAGAGAAGCATTGTAGATGTATAATTAAATTATAGCTGCTGGACCAAACACTTACTTTGAGACTCGAAACACCGTTTTGTGATTTTGTTTGGAGACGCCATTTGAAAGACTGTAAAGAGAAAAATTTTATTCCATTATTTTTTTTGTTTTCTTTGGGTATCGAACCATGGCAGGTGGAACTTCTTAAGATACCCATAGTGCCGGCGCTATGGGTATGCCCGATTCGCAGCTTATACGCAATTATTGAGTGCGCCTACGGACTAAACACCTCCATTTTTTATGTGCAGCAAAAACAACAAGGAACCATTGCCCTAGGTACACGAATGCAAAAGAGGCATTAACAATAAATTATTTTCGTAAGGAATACCTATTGCTTTACATCAGTGGTCGGCACAAAATACACTCACATTTTTTTTTTTGCGTATGTATTGAAGTTTTCTCTGCCGCAGTGACGTATGCGACTCTGACGTTGCTCTACGTTGCTAAGCAACAGACACGCAGTTGATGGTGCGTGGCTTCGGCTCTTGTTGTTGTTGTTGACGTCGAGCAACGTCAGCGTCGCAATACGTCACTGCGGCAGAGAAAATTTCAGTACAAAAAGCACGCACACATGCATGCGTTTTGTGTATAACACATGACGTGTGTCGACGTCGCTAATCCCTATGCTCGCGTGCATAGGCCGTGCCGGCCACTGCTTTACATTCTATTTCTTCGAATAAAATTTTTTCCAAAGATGGGGACGGTTCTACACTATCTAACTAAATGCCAATATTTTCTGAGTTAAAGGGCTGCTCGTAAAAGTTTCTCAAATCGCAAGATTTTCTAACTATAATGAAGCCATCCTCAAATTCTTCTATCCTGGCTGGGACACTTTCATTGACATAGCAATAATTATCTGGTCTCCCTTGACTTAATCTGACTCGCTTAAAAATTAGGCATTTCCCTTCCGCTTGTATAACATTTCTTTTAATTGGGGCATCAAACTTCTCTTCGATAATTTTCCTATTAACTTGCTCTAAAATTTGTGTCGGTTTACGGACAAATCGTTTAAGGGTCTGCAAATAATTTTCAAACGCATAACATGAACCTTCAATCGGGTCACCGATTTGTTTAATAGTTTGCTCTATGTGAAGTAAACTGTGGACGTAATAAGAGACACTGTTTTGTCCAAAAACAACAGGAAAGTTTTCAACAAAAAGATTTAAAATCTGCTGCGAAACGTTTATATTAGATTATCGTTGTTTAGGACAGCATAAAAGTCTGTATGCACAGTGAAGCAACAAAAATTCATAATACTGATCACTGGTATTATTGTTCTTAAGAACAATAAGAATTGCCGAAACTCAATTTGGAAGCTCTTGCAACGTCCTTGGTTTTCTTGCAAATTCGCGAGGTATATGCGATTTTAAAGATACTAACACATTCGAGATTTGTAACTTCCTATCACTTGAAATTTTGTCACACACTTTATTTGCTGAAAGTCTAAGTAAAAACTTTCGCATAACTCCTAATTCTATTAAATGCTTGCAGTCTAACGGAACTTGACTAATCATTTTTACCCCAAGCTTTTCAAAAGGAGATTTTGCTGTGAAAAATGAAGTTGCAAATTAAAATTTATTTAATGAATTATGATA